>PVIH01001074.1:73396-264080 GCA_004025045.1 Sigmodon hispidus | reverse complement strand
GAGAAGGGAAAAGGGAAGAGGAGAAGAAGAAGGAGAAAAGGGGGAAGGGTAGAGGGATGAGGGAGTAGGGGTAGGGGTGGAGGGATGAGGGGGTGGGGTGGGGTGGAGGGATGAGGGGGTGTTTACTAAAGTCCAGCCTCTGCTCTTGGGACAGGCTCCTGGCAATCAGCTCTTGAGGGAGTTGGTTCATCTAGCACATAGGGCCTAGGAACTGAACTCAGGTCTTCAGGCATGCTAGCAGCCTTCTTTCCTGTGAGTCACCTTGTCAGTCCACGCTTATGTTTCAATGGAAGAGGAAGAAAGAAACTACCTTTGCAAAAAAAAAAAAAAAAAAAAAAAAAAAAAAAAAAAAAAAAAAAAAAAAAAAAAAAAAAAAAAAAAAAAAAAAAAAAAAAAAAAAAAAAAAAAAAAAAAAAAAAAAAAAAAAAAAAAAAAAAAAAAAAAAAAAAAAAAAAAAAAAAAAAAAAAAAAAAAAAAAAGAGAAAAGAAAAAAAAGCCTTTGAGGTCTAGCGGCTAGCTAAATTATAAAAACAAACAAACAAAAAACAAATAATTTAAAAGATTTTTAAAAAGACTAACACTTGATTTGTACATGTAATTTGACACATATGTGTATGTAGGTATAATTAAGTTAGGTATGAAGTGGCCGTGTCTGTCTTGTTAACTATATCGATTCCCCCTCAAGATAGAAAACAGAAGAAAATAATGGCTTTCAGCCTTGCGAAGTCCAACTGAAGTTTTATTTCTGAAGAGAGAAAGCAAACCAAAAAAGTGGGTGAGATAGGAAGATGTATTACTTATTTTTCTGTTGTTATGAAGAGACATTATGACCAAAGCAATTTATAAAAGAAAGTCTTTAATTGGGCTACAGTTTCGGAGGGTGAGTCCATCCTGGAAGCATCATGGCAGCAGCCAGGTATGGTGCTGGAGCACTATTGAGAGTTTGTATCCTCCTCAGGAGGTGGGAGGCAGAGAGAGATGTGGGGGAAGAGGGGAGGGGCCCAGCTAAATGAGAAAGGTACAGGCCTTTGAAACCTCAAAGCCTACACCCCCACCAACACTCCGCTTCCAAAATTCTTCCCAAACCGTTCTGCCAGCGTAATCAAACATATGAGCCCGTGCGTGCTATTCCCATTCAGACTACCAAGGGAGGCAAGAAGCATGATTTTAATTCCTTACCAAGGAGTGTGTCACCTGGTTCCTCACTGAGTCTCTCCATCCACCAGTAAACCGCCTCTAGTACACATCAGCTGTTGTCCATCTGCCTGGAGTCAGCATCAGCTCTTGGTCCCATAAGACTATTCCTGGCTTCAGATGCCAGTGAGGGTGGCGGCTCCTACCTCCTTCTCAGCCTCTGCTCACTCTATAGAGTGCCTCTTAGAAATCGGGAATGGTGTGTGCTGGCTACTTATCAAGGATGTTCTAAAGGCTAAGGCTGAGATTAGTGGGACAGGTAGGGAGCTGAACTCTCTTGTGCTTTCTGGGTGTGCCTTTACTCACCTCTAGGTGTTCAGTTGGGGAACTCTCTGAACCTTTGGGCTTTTATGGGAACTTTATTACATAGAGTGCTTGATAAAATTATCAACTGTTGATTGACTTAGCCTTCAGCCTCTGCTCCTTCCTTGGAGATCGGGGCTGTGGTACTAAAGTCCAGCACTCTGATCTTGGGGTTGTCGTGATTCCTTTGGCAGCAATCTACTGAAATTGGAATGATATAGAGTCAGTTAGCCTGGTCCTGTGCAAGGGTGACACATAAATTGTTCCATGTTTTTCTCAAAACAATTAAATATAAAAATAAACAGATATTAAAATTAAAAAGTAGGATGTGGTGGCATATGCCTTTAATCTCAGTACTCAGGAAGGAAAGGCAAGTAGATCTCTGTGAGTTTGAGACCACTGTGGTCTACATAGCACGATCCTGGCTAGCCAAGACTACATAGTGAGATCCTCTCTCAATCTCCTTCCCTCAAAATCTCAATGAATAGGATTTTGCTATATAGTCCAGGGTATCCTTGAACTCAATATTCTGCCTCAGCCTTTGGAATTAGAGGTGTAAACCAGCAACCCCAACCCCTTGTTCTCTATAAAGAAAGGAAGAAAACATGATTTCCTAGGGACATGGAAGCTGGAGAATTGTGAGGGCAACATTGTGAAATCCTCACCACTTGGAAACACTGTGAGACCTTGCTTAAGTGGGGAAAAAGAAATAAACTGATACTTAAACCTTGCCTAGAATTAAGTAAGATTAAGTAGGGTTTATTAATAAATTAATTTCAACTAAAATCTGCTCTTGATGTTTAGAGATCATCAAAATTTACAACATAACCATTTTATTATAATCAAAATTACTTTACAAATCAAAATTGTAAAAATAATTTAATCTCTCCCAAATTCTTTCATATATGGATTCTTAAAATTTTATTGGAGCAAAGGAAATATCTTAAGAGATCAGTAGTCATCTATCAGTATAAAATTATGTGAAAAAAGTTCAATATCCATATGTGTTCAAGAATAAAGAGGAGACTTATCTGAAACTTTGGACCATTTATCAGGCAGGTAGCACAGCACTGTGAGAGACAGGAGGTTCAGGTTAGCCTCTACTACATAGCAAGTTCAAAGCCAGCCTGGGCTACTAGCGACCGTGTTTCAAAAACAACAACAATAACAACAATACTTGGTCTATTTAGAGAAAAATCTTATTTGCGTATTTTAAAAATGGATAATGGTAAATATCAAACTGATAGCATTTAGAAATCACTGAAAAAAATCATGTATAGTCTCAATTTAAATGTCAGTATTTGTATTCAAGGAAATGATGTGTTTCACAAGTTAAAGTTAAATTGTAGCATTTTCATACCAATCCGTAAGCTCTGTGAAGGACACACAGTTTTAACAACTAATGCAGAGAAATCAATTTAAAGTAAACTAGAAGCACAGCAGAAGTATCGTCTGACATCTGTGCCCACCCCTCTCCCAGTTGGTGGGGACATCTGTGTCTACCTCCAGTTTAAAGTGGGAGACAGGAGAGGCAGACGTGTTAAGTTTATTTAAGGTCAACAGATCAAGGGGATGACTGTTTCCAGTCTGAACCAGGTCTGAGAATTTCCAACCAAAGGTGCTCCTGCCTCAGGTATCCCCCCTCCCCCCTCCAAAAGAAATCTGAATCCTTGGTATTCATAATGGTCCATGGACCTGGCCACTTAGACAGCTGGACGCATGTCAGAAACACAAAGTTCCAGATTCCAGCCCCAACCCACTGGACCAGAGTCTGCATCTGAACAAGTGTCTGTGTGATGTGTGGACAGGAGAGAGCTCTTCCCCAGACAGTCCAGACCCTCTTCTGCTCTTTGCTGGCTCCTCTCTGAAGACTCTAAGCACCCTTCTGGTATCTCCAGGCCACCATCACTCAGTGTGTCAACACAAGTAATCTGGTGTTCTCTCACACTCCTTCCAGGCTGTTTGGTCTTGACATTAAAGGCAGAGATTGTGGGAATGAGGCAGCTCAGTGGTTCACCAACTACCTGAAGACGCAGCCTTACAGGTTGGTTCAGTTTGATACCAACATGAAGGGGAGGACAACGAAGCAGCTGTACCCTTCTGAAAGTTACCTTCAGAACTATGAGGTGAGCCTACAGTCTTCATTCCGCCAGTTTCTCTGGGCCCTCTGGGTTTCCTTCTCTGTCCATAAGAGCCCCTCTGGACACTCTAGTTAGAAAGCCTGTTCAGGTTCAGGAGGATGGTCCAGGGTACAACCTACGCAGCAAGGATGGAGAGGATCGTTAGATGAGGGCTGTCTCAGTGCTGGGTCTTCTGAGGTACAAGAGAGGCTTAGGTATGGGAGATGTGTGGAGGAGGAGACGGGAACTCGGAGGAAACTGGCTGGAAGCTGAGTGTGGTGTTAATGGCTGTCATCCCAGCGCTCAGGTGGCTAAGGCAGGAGGATTTCTGTGAGCTACAGATGAGAACATGTGCCAGGAAGGAAGGAAGGAAGGAAGGAAAGAAGCCTGGCCTCAAAGGAAAGTGAAATGCTGAGACTAAAGGTGCCTTTCCTGATGCAGACTTTCTCCAGGCCACTGTAGTGATATGTTATATATTTAATAAAACTTAAAATATCAAAAGATCAACCCACAGTCCAATTTACGCAGAGATAGCTCCGGGAGTTCTAGATCTCTATAAAAACAAGGCCAAACAGCTGGGCTTTAAAACATACACCTTTAATCCCAACACAAAAAAAGCCAAAAATGATAACCTATGTTCTTAATCCTATAACCCCAGAGACAGAGATCTTTCTGTGTTTTTGTGAGTTCAAGGCTGACTACCAAATAGAGTAGCTCATGCCTTTAATCTTAACCTGAATGGGATACAGCTGGGCAAGAAGAGTATTTAAGGCATGTTTAGGAAAACTGCAACAATTAGAAGAGACCAGGAGGGAGGTTGAGGAAGCTGGAAGATAGCTGGGTGAGATTTGACCTAGATAAGATGCAACTGGACGAGAATTTTAAAATTTTAAAATTTTAAATTTTAAAACAGATTTTTAAAAACAACAATTAAAAGCTACCAAAAACAAAATTAGAAAAGCTAAAAGATAACTAAATAAAATTTGACTATAATGTTTCCTTTCTCTAATATCTAAGTCTCTTGCATTACAATCAAAATTCATGCTGCAGGCCACCTTCACGGTCTGTGTATACAACCGCCAGGGAAAACCGTAGGGAGCCGTGGTTTAAGAAGATACAAGTACCTTAGGGATTCCCCTCAAAGCCAAGGCAGGTTTAGTTATTAATATTATTAATGATATTATTATTTATTTGCTTTGTTACTAATCCTCCTCACATAAAACAGGAACAGGTACCTACCGGTGATCAATAGATGTTGATGAAATTATTACTAGAATTACTAGATTAGCAGCAGACTACTGAATAACAGCCCACCTTTAATCTTGTCATTCCTGAGGGAGAGGCAGGGGGCTCTTTGTGAGTTTAAACACAGCCTGGTCTACATAATAAATTCCAGGACACCCAGGGCTACGTAGTCTCTATCTCAAATAAATACATAATTTAGTAAAATAACAAGATCCAGCCCAAGCTGCTACCTTGTCCAGTGTGTGGATAGAGGCCATTATTTCAGTGCTCACGTCCTGTCTACAAGCCCCACTTACTCTCCTGAGTATAGCTCACCCTTCTGTACTTGAGAGGCTTTCTGCTGGGCTCTGCTGAGCTTTCGAGCGCAGTGCCAGTGGGTGGGGAGGCCTGATTGTGCTGTGTCCTGTAACAGGTCGCCTACCCAGACTGCAGCCCCATCCACCTGATTTCTGAAGCCTCCTTAGTCGATCTCAACACCAGGCTGCAGAAGAAAGTGAAGATGGAGTATTTCAGGCCAAACATCGTGGTGTCGGGCTGTGAGGCATTTGAGGAGGTAAGGGGCCACGGACACAGACATCAGTCAGATGTGCTGCCCTCAGAGCTGTGAATCTCAAGTCCCTGCAATGTCCCAGATTCCACAGGGCTGCTGTTCTGGGAGACTCCTTTCCCCAGATTCTCTATGATCTGTATAGCCGCTAATGGCCTCCTGGCCTTCAGGGGGCGCTGTTCACATTGTCTTGCTTAGGCTGCACAGCTCCCCAGTTTGCAGCCAAGACTGCACTATCTACCCCAAGACATAAGGAAAGGAAGACAGAGGACAGCGCCTGCACCACTACCCGGGAGTATGCGCAAAGGTTTCAGTTCCAGGTTCCTGTGTAGGGGGCTGTGAAGGTACAGGAGCTGCACCCCACGGACAGTGCCCCACGAGAGCCCTTGCTGTGGTCTGCGTCTCCTGTGTCCCCCCCCCCGCCCTCCCCGCAGTGATTAACAGCAGGAAATGTCACCCTCCTCATTCACTGCCGCCATAAAGGAACAATTACACCATAAGCAGCTGAACACAGCCTCCACACAGCTGGGTGCTGCTTGGCCATGGAGGCTTCAGCAGTTCTGAGAATGGGGAGAGCGGGCCAAGCTTTCTGAGCACCGGAAGTAACAAGTTAGACACGTACGGTGCATTGGGTGCAAGGCCCTGAACTGACTAATGACTTCAGATTAGGCCCTCTCTTTACCCTGTAGTCTACAGTATCACTCCCTTTATGTGAGGAAGCATTTTTAGAAAGGTCCCCTCTCCCAGTGGGTGAGGGGCACAGCTGGCATTACAACCCAAGGCTTGCCACCATCCTCTGTGGAACTAGGGTGAGGATGCCAGTGTAGAGCACCCAGAGAAGCTCTTAGTTCTTTGCTTCTCTGGTGGCTGTGCTTTGTTTTGTGTGAGTAGAATGTTCCTGTATTCATTGGTCTCCATCCTTCTTCAGGGTAAACCTTTGCATAGGGCCAGTTCAAGGTCATGTCCACACAGTGTGACCATTTCAAAACAGAAGTGCATACCGAAGGTGTCTATTAGCTGATGCTGTCATGCTGTCTTAGTTACTTTCTTGCCACTGTGATAAAAATACCCCATAAAGGAGAAGGGATTGGTTTTGGCATGTAGCTCTGGAGGGATAGAGCCCATCATGGCTGATATGGCATGGTGGCAGGAGCAGAGAGCAGCTGATCACACATCACAACTGCACTCAAACGGGACCAGGCTATAAGCCTGCAAGGCCCAACCTATAGTGACCCACTTGCTCCAGCAGTGTGCCACCTCTTAAAGGTTCCACAACCAAACAGTACCTCTAGGTGGGGACCAAGTGTTTATACCCCTGTGTCTATGAGTATGAACAGTTCAGATTGAAGCTCTACCAGCTGTCTATACAGTTTGCTCTTAATTTCTTTAATTCTTTCTCATATTTGTTAAATTTAAATTTGGTTATTTGTTATGGGCAAGGCACTGTGGCTCAGATACCTGGCTACAGAGATGAAAAGATAGGGACTCTGGGTATGAGATGTAGTCCAGGCTGGCCTTGAACCCACTCTGTAGCCCAGGCTGGCCTTGAACTTGTGGTCCTCTTGCCTTCCTCCTAAGTGACCAGAATTGCAGGTCTGTGCCATCAGGCCCAGCTAATAAGAAGCATTCTTAACACAGCACGTTAGTTTCACTCAGTGTCTAACAAGTGCTTGATAGCTCCATCATCGTGAACACTGGGACAGACAACATGGAAACTTGAGCAGGGTGATCAGGAGCCAAATGAAGCTTCAGTCCTATGTCCCTCGTTTGCATCAGATCTTTCAAAGACCTGCACATAATTTTGGTTTTGCTGCTTTTCTTAAAGTCCTCCCCACAACCAGGCTCTATCTATCTATCTATCTCTATCCTTTTTTTTTTTTTTTTTTTGGACACTAACTTTGCTTTAAGATCTTAAATCAAGAAGGAAGACAAGATATGCCATCCCTAGCTGTAGAATTCTTGCTTTTCTGTAACTTGTCAAACTTAACCTAAGCATAGCCCTGTTCTGGGGTTATTTGGATGTGTAGTCTTTTATATTTATTTTTTTTAATATTTAGGGAATTTATGCTCTGCTTCTAGAAATAGTGGATAAGTTGTTTGTATTTTTCTAGAAAATTCTATAGCCTTGCATATCCTTACAAAACTTCTTACTGTGAAATGATGCTACAGTTGCGGATTGAGTCCACCTCTATGAGGAAGCCCCAGGGTGAAGGACTTGATCCACTGACCCATCTATCTCCTGCCATCATAACCCTTGCAAGTATTAATGAGGAGTGATTAAGTGCATACATATTTAATCCTCAACTAATAAAAATTATAGCAAACTCTAGCATGGTGCAAAAGTCCAGGCCATTGTTTACTGTAACTGCGGGGCAGTAGGTGATGCACTGTGGACATTTGCAGCTTGTGGTGCAGAGTCCCACAGACTTCTCCCTGGGGAGCTGCTGGAGCTGCTGTTAAGGTCTTGGGATAGTGTGCTCTGTTTGGTTTCTGGAACACAGGAAATGAGGTTTAAAAATGAGATTGACATTTGCTGCTTATCTGTCACTGGCCACCATGGGGCTTAGTGTTCCTTGAACTTTGCTCACTGTCCTAAGCTGAACTTGAAATGTTTGGATGGGGCATCTTCTTTGTGTAAGTCCTCACACTATCTACATTTTGAAAGAGCTGGGGGAGGAAACTGCAGAGAAAGCACAGTGTGTTCTCTGTTGTGTGCAAAGGGCTGTTGCTACAAACTTCTGGAGAAGGAGGGTTTTCTGTTTGTTTGATGGGTCTCAAACTCCCTGTAGCTGAGGATAACTTGAACTTCTTGCCCACTGGGAGTCAAACCCTGGCTGCATGAATCCTGAGTAAGAGGTGAGGTACATATATCCTCAGTGCCTAATCTTACTTGATCCAAGAAGCTAAGCAGAGTTATCCTGGTGTGCACTTGGATGGGAGAGGTTCCCAAAGCCAGACAATGTGCTTTGAATCCCACCTCACCACTCACTGCTGGTGTGGCCTGTTGTAGAAAGTTTTCCCTGGCCCATTTGGGCCGGAGGTTTGTAAC
Organism: Sigmodon hispidus; assembly: GCA_004025045.1. Lineage (NCBI taxonomy): Eukaryota > Metazoa > Chordata > Mammalia > Rodentia > Cricetidae > Sigmodon > Sigmodon hispidus. The sequence continues at coordinate 255,622 of PVIH01001074.1, read as the reverse complement.
CTGGCCCGAGGCACCTGTGTCCCTTACATGCTTCTTCTTTGGGGGAAAGATGGAGACTGACTACCTCCACCCTTTCCTACCTGCCTGCCCTCTGATTCTCCACCCACTTCTACGGTGCTGTGCATAGGCCAAAACAGTTCCTTTATTTTCAGCATATAGAACATTCCACCACAGTGGCCTTGCCCTTACCAGTCCTGCCCATTTTGGCAGGTAAAAGGTGGCATTTTGGCAAATCTCATTTTTAGACCTTTGTCTCTGATGATCTGAGTTAAGACAACAGCTGTGCTTACCCACTTGGTTTGAGTTTTTTTTCTTATTCTTTTTTAAAATCTATTTTTATTTATTTGTATTTTATATATATGAATGTTTTGCCTGCATGTATGTATGTGCACCAAAGGCATGCAGTATTCATGGAAATCATAAAAAGGTGTTCATTCCCTGGAACTGGAGTTACAGATGGCTGTGAGCCACCATATGGGTGCTGGGAATTGAACCTGGGCCCTCTGCAAGAGCAGCTGAGCCATCTTTCCACCCCTTTTGGTTTTTTGAGACAATGTCTCATCAAGGCTCTCGTCAGTTCTTTGTAGCTGAGGATGACCATAAACATCTGTTCTTCATCTCTTCCCTCCTAAGTCCTAGGATCGCAGGCATGGACCACCACTCCTGGCTTTGATACATGTATTTATATATACAGCTTAGACATTTGGTCTACAATGGATTGCACATAGGACACACAGTAGTGGCCAAATAAGGTTATGATGGAGCCACCTGGTTCTTATCCTGGTGACATCACAGTATCATAATGTGGGGTAAAGCGGTGATATTGGTGTAAACAAACCCACCTTGCTGCCAATTGTAGCAATGCAATTATGTATACTTTGTAGTACATTGATAATGACCAGTCATTACTGACTGGTGCCCTTATTATATTTTAACTTCATTATTACTGTATATTCCTTACACTTGTCAAAAGGCAGCTCACTGTGAATAGGGTGTCATCGACAGGAAGGGTGCCCTCTGACATTTTGTGTACACCCAACTTCAATATCATCCCTTTCTCTCAGATGTAATTCAGTTTCATGTTTTGTTCATCATGGTCACCCATGTCCACAGTGAGCTGCTGATGTGGTCAGTAAGAGGCCATACTACACCATCCAGGTCTGTGTAAATGCACTTTATAGTGTGAGTCTGACAGCTACATGTGATGCCTGTCTCAGAGCACATCTGGCTTGGGATGTAACATGTGACTGTTTACTTTTTTTCACTTAGCAACTCTTGTACCTCTTTCATATTTCTCATACTTTGACAATAACAGTTGTGTGTTCTCTGTGTACTCAGTTGGTTTTCTGATCCTGTTGCTGTGTGGGGTCATCAGGAACAGACCATAAAGGTACTTTTGGCAATAGGTAGTAGGGCTCAGTGGGTAAAGCTAGTGACCGAGCTTTAGGCAAAACCTGATGACTCAATTGAACCCCTGGGATCCCCATGGTGAGAAGTGACTTCTAAGTTACCCTCTGACCTCCACACATGTGCCATGGCCCACTGATGTGTGTGCACGTACACACATAAATAAACAAAGCAAAATTCAAAATTTATGCATTCATCCCCTCAGTTTGCACCAAAATAACTTAAGGTGGCTTCTAGTAATTGTATGTATAATACAGCATAGTAACTTGTGCGTAGCCATGGAACACCAGAAGCTGCATTGGGGGAAAACCCCACTCCTAGTACTAAGACCCAGGAGGTGGGCCAGGCTGTAGATGGCCTTTCCTGGACTTGAGCCCTTCACAGGAATGTGTTTTTCATGGCCATTGCCAGCATAAGCCCTCAACTTGTCCCAGTTGTTATTTTTTTCTCTCTCTCACGTGTTTACCTGTCTCTGTGGTTGGCTAGCATTAAGACTCCACTTTGGCTTCTGCTGTCATGGAATGTGTACTTTCTCTCTGCATATGCACATATATGTATAATATATTTTATAGAGAGAAGTATATAAAGACATAGCTGTGTAGATCATTGTGTCTACTCGAACAGGGAGATAAGAAGGGAGGAAAGAGGATCTCTATATCAGCTCTACCTTCTGTTTTCTACATTTCAGACAAATGCCTGTGTGGATTGTCATGAATGTTTCAAGTCCCATCACCTGTGCTGTTTGTGTGCGGTTCCCCTTCTTGCCCGCAGGCTTATTTTACTCTTTTTCTCTGGGTCTTACTTATGGTGGAAGCCTCATTGTAGTCTTAGTTTCCTTTTTACAAGATGTGTACAGCCTGGCAGAAAATTCTCAGGAAGGGCTGGAGAGATGGCTAAGCGGTTAAGAGCACTGGCTATTGTTGCAGAGAATCCACGGTTGATTTCCAGCACCCATATGGTGACTCACAACCATCTGTAACTCCCATTCCTGGGGATCTGAAGCAGGCTTTGGGTTTCCTCAGGCACTGCATGCATGTGGTGCTCAGACATGCCGGCAAAATACCCATACATAGTAAAAAATAAATAAATATAAAATTCTCAATGTTAAGTCCACAGAGTGGAGCCCATTACACAGAGTATTTCCCTCGCCCACTTGACCATGGGTTTTTCTTTTCTTCTCATTTCTTCCAACTCAAAAATTTCTCCTCACTCTGATTAGATAGCGTAGGGATCAGTCTGATTTTTGTCAGAGTGCAGATTGGCTTTTCAACCAGCAGGGGGCACACTAGCCTCTTCCAGTGGAAGATTCCCCCGGAATCTTGCTGGATAGTGTATTTCTTTGCACTGTATGTGTCTAGTGAATATGAAACTCATCCATTATGAATTTATTTTTTAGTTGTTTAAAATATTTTCTTTAGGAACTGAATTAACCACTGCATTTAAATTTAAGCTTAGTCATTTTCAAAGCAGTTAGTGTTTTTGAACCAAAATGTGGACAATGATCAGATGATTGACGTTACTAATATGAAGCTCTTAACAGTGTCAAGACACAGAGTTAGCATTTGGAGGAGCTAGTGACAGTGTTTAGGAAGCCAGACAAATTGCTAATGAGCCCAGAAGTTGACTTTTGGAACAGAAGGTGACCTAAATCTGTCTCGTTAAGACCCTAATTGAACTTTTCAGGGTCCCTGACTTTCTATTAAAGCCACAATGCAGAAGTTCACAGACAAGTAGCTTGGAATGTTGGACTCATTGCCACTTGGAACATGGGAGTTGAATATAATAAGATGGTTGGAGAGGTCTTGGCTTCCCCAGGCTGCTGGGGGCTCACATACCTGTTGCTGCAGCGCCCTCGTGTGGTGGAAGGAACCCTGACAGCTTGGCTAGCATATAGTCCAGGGCCCATTTCCCTTCCCCAGACAGACAGATGCTGCACTGGTCACCCTCCAGCGGGAGGTTTACCATAGGCTCCCCTTGCAGTTCCACTGTTTGAGGAAGGTTTGTCGTAAGCCACAGCTCCATTGGTCACATGCTGTGACCTTTGGTTTCACAAAGCTTGCATAGCTCCTGGGCCAACTAATTACTTGAAACATTGAATTTATTCTCACCAGAAGCAGTTTTCTGGTGGATGCCTGGGGACACAGGGCATTTTTGAAGATCTCTGTACTGTAGCTGTGTCATACTGGGTGGGAGATGTCTGAGTTTGAAGACCCATTTGGTACTGGGACACCAATTTGCGATGCTAAATCATGTCTATAGGCCCAAGAGAGGAGCTAGTTTGCCATTGACTGTGGGAGTGGAGTACAGTGTCATAAGCAGTTGCAGAAGAGAGGACTAAACAGTGCTCATCCCTTGCTCTGCCTTCTGCAGAAACGTAGGTCTCTCTCAGGCTCCCAGAGAGTCAAAGGCACCAGCGAGGCACGGGCTCTTCCTGACTTCTCTGCACACAGTTGGACTCCGTCTTCAGAATCCTCACCTGCAGAGATCAGTTTCCAAGGGACATTCTTTACATCTGAGTGTAGATCAGGGGTCTCCACCCCTTTCTGGGAGGAGGTGTCACATATCAGAGATCCTGTATCTTAGATATTTATGGTTCATAACAGTTATGAAGAAGCAATGAAATAATTTTATGGTTGGAGTCACCACAATATGAGGAACTGTATTAAAGAGTTGCAGCATTAGGAAGTTGGAGAGCCACTGTTGAAGACACTGTTGTTGGTTTATGGGGTGTGCATTAAGGCCCCATCCTCAAATGCCCTGTTTCTTTCTAGAGACCTAGACAAAGGATTGTACTGTTAAGCTTTGTATCAGTGGGTCTCCGCAGGACAGGCACATGCCTTCAAGATAAGGAGCCCAGATTATGTTCTTTCTGAGAAAGGGCCTCGTGTGCCTTGGCTGACCTTCATCTCCCTGTGTAGCCAAGGGTGACTACATAGAATTCCTGATTCTTACACGGCTATTTCCCAATGGCTGGGATTACAGAGATGGGACATCAGGCTAGGTTCCCAAGTTACTTTTATTAGTAAAAAGAATCATAACCTTTATGTATATTTATAAAAGCAAGTGAATGTGTGATATTAAATATGTGAGTGTAGTATTCAAGGTACTCACTGTATGTGTGCTACCCCAAAACTTGATACTCCGACATATTGATTTTTTTTGAGTTGAAGATACTTGAAAAGGCGAGTGTAGGGCTCCTGCTGATGTCTGAGTCTGTTTCTCATGTAGCTCAGGCTGGTGTGTAGTTAGTCTGTTTCTCATGTAGCCCAGGCTAGTGTGTAGTTAGTCTGTTTCTCATGCAGCCCAGGCTAGTGTGTAGTCTGTTTCTCATGCAGCCCAGGCTAGTGTGTAGTCTGTTTCTCATGCAGCCCAGGCTAGTGTGTAGTCTGTTTCTCATGCAGCCCAGGCTAGTGTGTAGTCTGTTTCTCATGTAGCCCAGGCTAGTGTGTAGTTAGTCTGCTTCTCATGTAGCCCAGGCTAGTGTGTAGTCTGTTTCTCATGTAGCCCAGGCTAGTGTGTCTTTACCAGAGACAGGAAGCTGGGGCTGTGGAATCTACATAAACACACTGAGGGGAGCTGATCTCTGGTCTTCATCTTGTCCCCTGTCTTGTCACTCACTCTCTCACAACCTATAGTTCTTTGTCTCATGCAGTGTGTTAGTGTTCAACTCTAGCTGTGTCTTTGAGCATACTCTCTATTATGAAGGCACAGTCTTATGAAATTTACATTTATATATATACATGCTTTTCTCTTTATTTCTGTTTCATGTCAACTTAATTATCAGACTTAGCTCAAAAGTTCCAAGAAGATAGGAGATACTTTATCTCCTATAGGATGTAATCCACATAATCTGTGTATGTGGGTGTGTGCAGTCAGCTCTTTATAGACTATACCAACTGCAGGTAAAACATAATTTAGTATCTGAAGAGAGATCTCAGTGGTTAAAAATGTTTGTTGTACAGTCATAAGTACCTGGCACCTGTGCAACAAGGCAAGTGTTTCACAAACACCTGGAGCTCCAGCTCTGAGGGATCCAAAGCCCTCTTCTGGCTTCTGTATGTAAACAGGTACACACACACACACACACACACACACACACACACCACACACGCCACATGCATCTACAGACATACACATTCATGCATATACATATAAACAAATAAAATAAATAATGCCTTAAAATACTGGGGGAAATACCAGTATGGGCTGTATACTTTTTAGTCATTATTTCCTGAGTGAAACAGTATAACTATTACTTACTTTTATCATTTACATTCCACTTGGTATCATAAGTGAGCTAGAGATGATTTAAAGTAGGAATGTATGCATAGATTAAGAGAGTACCAGACTCTTTCATATAAGAGATAAATACTTGAGGATTTGGAATTGTGAAGAGGGTGCTGGAAACAATCCCCTTTTGGTCACAATGGATACAAAAATGTGCACAAGTGACTGTATGTAAATCATATGCAATGTCATAACACAGTGTGTTTTATGTGTGTGCACATGTATGTGTGTTTATGTTCCATGCATGTGTCTGTGCATGTGTTTCTTTTTTAAAAAGTTACTTTTACTTTTATGTGTATGTGTGAACCTGTGTGAGCATGTGTACCATGTGTATGCAGTACCTGTGGAGGCTGGAAGAGGGTATCAGATTTCCTGGAACTGGAGTTGTGAGCTGTCATGTGAGTGCTGGGAAGTGAACCCAGGTCCTCTGCAAAATCTCTTAACCACTGAGCCATCCCTCCAGTCCCAATGCTTGTGTTCTTCTGTATATATGTGTATAATGTTTGCATATTGTGCTTTTAAGTGTGTGTATATATTTATGTGTATTTGTATTCATGTGTATGCATACATACTTGCATGCATGTATAAGTGTGTGTTTGTACACTTAGCTGTGTGTTTGTGTGTATATGTCCATATGTGGGGGATTTAAAGCCTTGCCTTCATAGTAAGAGATTTCAAACCTAGCCTTCCTGCTTCCCTCTGGTGTGAGTTAAGAACATTTTATGTTAAAAAGGGGGGTTGTGTGGAGAAATGGCTCAGTGGTTAAGAGCACTGGCTGCTCTTCCAGAGGTCATGAGTTCAGTTCCCAGCAATTCTCAACATGGTGGCTCACAACCATCTAGAATGAGATCTGTTGCCCTGTTCTGTTGTGCAGGTGGAAACACTGTAAACATAATAAATAAATCTTTTTTAAAAAAGTTTTATGGGTTCTGCATATTTGTCTATGCAGAAAGAAAATGGGAATCATAATATTGCCTCCCTTCAAATTAATGAGGACCAACTGAAGTCCAGAGTTCAAGGGTGGGAAGACCAGGTAGTCAGTGGCCATAGAATGCCTGTCCTGTTTTCACAGTGCACCCTGTGGGAATGACAAGTGAGGGAGCCATGGGTGACCACACTCAGGTGATGTCTCACTCCCCAGTGAGTTCTCACACTATGCTAAGTCAGTGAGTGCTTCTTGAGCTAGGATGCTGTGACACTCATGTTTTGGTGACTCCCAATTATAAAAGTGTTTTGTTGCTACTTCATAACTGTAATTTTCCTGCTGTTATAAATCATAATGTAAATATTTTTAGAGCTAGAGCATTGCCAAGGGGGTTGTGACCCACAAGTTGAAAACCCCCAAGCTACACCATATGAGAATAGGCTTGTTTTCAGAGCTGTGGGTTGTGTGTCACTGAAGGCCACTGATTGGCAGAATCAGTGCTTGAGATTGTGAATCAAGGACAAGATGCCTGGGCCTGGGAGGCAATGCAGTGGTCGAGTACTGGGTTCCTGTGCTCTGGCATTGTGTTCCATGTTCAGTGCTATAAAGAATTATTTTTTTAAGGTCAATCGTGTGTCCTGAGCCTGACTGTGCACTGCCTCTCCTGGGCACTTCCCAGAGTTCTGTGTCTCCCTCCTTCCGGGGATGTCATACCTAGTGCCTGACCGAGATGAAGGAAGCCTAACCCTAAAAGACACCTCTCCTTTTCTCCTAGGATACTTGGGATGAACTCCTAATTGGTGATGTAGAGATGAAAAGGGTGCTGAGCTGCCCCAGGTAAAGACTGCGCTTGGACCTGGCCTCTGGGGTGTGGAATGCATTTTGGTTTGTAGTCACCATCTTAACCCTGGGTCCTTGACAGGTGCATTTTGACTACAGTGGACCCAGACACTGGAATCATAGACAGGAAGGAGCCACTGGAAACCCTGAAGAGGTAGGAGGCCAATGTGTGCCCTGTACTGGTATCACCTGTGCCCGGAACTACCTGTGCACCAGGTGCTTATGCCCTAGCTCCCAGGTGCCTCTTGGATTGTGTCAGGCCTTCAATGCATGTGGGTTTTCTCCTCTTTTTATTTCTTTAATTTTCCGATACATTTTAGTTGTGCAATATTCTATTTTGAAACTTTAATCTCTCATCAAGTTCTTGTGTGTGTGTGTGTGTGTGTGTGTGTGTGTGTGTGTGTGTGTGTGTGTGAAGGTCAGAGGTTGCCACTGGATGATTTCCTCTGTCACTTTCCACTCTTTTGGGGTTTGTTTTACACTAGATTTCTTTTCTTTTTTAAAGCAATTTGTGTCTGTGTGAGGGTGTTGCATCCCCAAGAGCTGGACTTATAGACAGTTGTGAGCCACCTCAATTGGAATTGAACCCAGCACTCTGGAAGAGCAACCAGGACTTCTAACCACTGAGCCATCTCCCCAACCCCTAGATTTCTTTTCTATTTTTTGATTATTTATTTATTTGTTTTTACAATTTTGTTTGCATTGGTGTTTTGCCTGGATGGATTTGTGTGTGTGTCAGGGTATCAGATCTTGGAGTTACAGACATTTACCATATGGGTTCTCAGAATTGAACCTGAGTCCTCTGGAAGAGCAGTCAGTGTTCTTAACTGCTGAGCCATCTCTCCAGCCCCTAAATTTCTTTCCTACTCACTCCAGCCAATGTTCTCTGAGTCCCCTTGGTGAGGAAATCTGTCTTACAGTTTATTCTTACGCAGCCTTCTTATCTGAAGTGTCATGCACAGTGATTTATGGACACACTAACTTCTCTCTGAAATCTGGAATTTCATATTCCATAGCCACCATAGTCTTGACTTGGCCCAAACTGTCAGAGCCCAGGGCTTTAGAAAACGCAAGATGACTGAGAGTTCCCTGGACTAGTCAGTTCCAGACACAGAACTTGTTCCTTGATTCCATCTAATGTCAAAGAAGTATACAACATACTGGCAGTAAAAATGTGTGACCCCTCAGTGGCCCTCACCTGTGTAAGTGTCAGACATTGGCTGTGTAAGCCTCTTCCTGCGGGGGCACAAAGCAGTGCTGAGTGGCTGGGCCAGGGCGACTTAGAAGCAGGAACAGAAGCAAGACGGGGAAGATACATGAGCTGCCATGGCTAAGCTGACCGGATCGGATGGCTTCACCGATGTCGGGATCTCCCAGTGAGCTCCAGGCGCCCTCTGTCTCTGCCTTCTCAGCGCCAAGATTCTAGGCAGGTGTCACTGGGCTGTCTCTGGTTGTTGGAGATCCGAACCCAGGTTCCTGTCCCTGCACAAGCAGGTATTTTACCAACTGAGGTGTCATCCGGCCCTCTGATCAGTTTCTAGTAATTCATGAGGCCCTGGGTTCCATCCCAAACGTTGAAAAAAAAAAAGGAAAAAGAAAAAGAAAAAAGGCAAAAACCCAAAAACTGTTACTTGACATTTTGGGGTGGCTGTATTGTTGATCTTCCTCTGTTTCATTGCTTGTTTCTAGTAGGCGTAGAAGTCATTTCAGGAGGCCTTCAGATTTACAGTTCTCTATTTGTTTTCTGCTTTTAAAAATGCAGTGAAGGTAATTTTCTTCAGCTCAGTCTTACTCAATGAGCAGTCTCATTGGCCAGTGGCATCTCTGCTTTTAGTTGTCATTCACAGGGGGCTCCAGTTTTGAGCCTTAATGTTGCAGAAGTTGAAAGTGAAGGGAGTAAATGGCTTGAACCGGAGCTGTGCAAAAAAGCCTGACAAGGCAACTTAAGGGAGAGAGAGATTCATGTTAGCTCACAGTCCCAGGTGACAGTGCATCACTGTGGGGACATTAAGGAAGGGACTTAATAACAGTGCATCCCAGCCATAGTCATGAACAGAGAAATGAATGCGCACATGCTCATTTCCATGTGCTCATCTTCACTTCTCCACTGTTAGATAGTTCAGGAGGCTCTGCCTAGGGGATGGTGCCACCCACAAAGACATGCCCACAGGCCAACCCATGCCCACAGTCTCTCACTGAGACTGCCCTCAGTGAAAGCTAGTCAACACAGTAGGGGAGGGGTGGTTTCATTTTGAGATTTTTTTCCATAAATTGTGAATCCAAGTTATCTGTGTAATAAAGTATTTGTACAATACTTACATAAACCCATACTTACTAATATTATAATTAGTATGTTTTGAATTTTTTTAAGAGACAGGGTTTTTCTATCCTGGAACTTGCTATGGAACAGAGTTCCACCTGCCTTTGTCCCCAAGTGATGGGCTCACAGGCGTGTGCCACACTTGGACTTAGAACACTCACAGTTATCTGCTGCTTGTTTACAGTCATTCCTGGCCAGCTTTACAAAGGCTTGTTGTTGAGCTGTAATTAGTCTAAGGGGCAAACATCCAAGTTCTAGAAAATACTAAAGTCCTGTCTCCTTTTGGGGCCTGATGATGGTTCTGACTTTTTTCAGCTTCCGCTTGTGTGATCCTTCTGTGAAATCTTTGTACCAGTCTGCCCCACTCTTTGGGATGTATTTCTCCGTGGAAAGAATTGGAAGCCTGAGCGTCGGTGACCCTGTGTATCGGATGCTAGACTGATGGACCAACCCAGTCAGGTGACACAGTAAAAGTTTCATTTTGCTTCTAGAACTCTGTGTTTTGACAACACAACCACATTCTCTTGCCTTCTGATGCTTAAAAATTTTTTTAAAAATATTTTGCCAGTTGGTGGCAGCAGATGCCTTTAACTCCAGCACTCGGGAGGCAGAGGCAGGCAGATGGATCTCTGTGAGTTCAAGGCCAGCCAGAGCTACACAGAGAAACCTTGTCTTGAAAATCTGAAAACAATAGTAATAATTTTCTGTGTATGGATGTTTTGCCTGCGTGTATGTGTCCTTCTTGAATGCAGTACCTGAGGAAGCCAGAAGAGGGAACTCTGGGAAGTGGAGTTATAGATGGCTCAGAGCTGCCACATGAGTGCTGGAAAACGAACCTGGGTCCTCCAGAAGAGCACCAAGCGCTTTAAACCACTGAGCTAGCTCATTCAAATGCTTAAAACAAATCCTATGCTGTTTTAATTCTTGGGAGAATGGACAGTTTGAGAACCAGGAAAATACTTCCCCCTCCTCCCTCCAACCCTTCAGTAGTCTGTGTTCTCGGCCTCCCCATTTTGCTTCCCATTTGGTCATATAATAGCAATGGGGCTGCCCTGCCAGAGTGGTTCTCTTGAGGGCATCATTAGAGGATGTGATGCCTTATGCCTTTAATCCTAGTACTTGAGGGACCGGCAGGCAGATCTCTGTCTTAGTTCAAGGTTAGCCTGGTTTACAAAGCCAGTTCCAGGACAGCCAGGGCTTCACAGAGAAGCCCTCATCGAAAACAAAAGGGAATAAGGAATGAAGGCAAATGATCCTCTAGGAGAAGGTACAGTTTTTGATGGTTTTGTTTATTTTTTTTTCTGTCTGAGAAAGGGGAAAATATTAAAAGCTAGTGTTTTATCAGACAGACATCTCTTAAATATAGCTTAAATTAAAAAATTAGCATGTCAAGATGACTGTATCATGACAATGATATAGAAGATAATATTCTTATTGTTACACTGACTGGGTGTCTCAGGTCAGCTTGAACCCTGAATCCTAGACACAAGCTGCACCCTCAGTTACAGGATGAGGAGTCACTGGGAGACCTTTCCTTGAAGGTTCTGAGCAGCTCCCCTTGCAGAACCTATTATCCAGCCTACCCAAAGCATTGTTACTTTTTTCTTTAAGATTTATTGATTTTTATTTTATATGTTTGAGTGTTTTGCCTACAGGGCTGTATGTAGTATTCCGTGGACCTGGAGTTACAGATGGTTCTGAGCTGCAATGCGGACTCTGGGAGCCAAACCTAGGGCCTTTGTAAGAGCACCCAGTGTTCTTAAACCCTCAGCACCAATTTTCTAGACCTTAAAGTCACCCCCCACCACATGGCCAAAACCTTTGAGACTTTTCTTTTCAATTCTTCCCTGGGATTCTCTCATGGTCACCTCTCTGCAGCCTTGCCATCCACCCATGTGTCTGACCATCAGTCTTAGGGTTACTATTGCTGTGAAGAGACAGCATGACCACAACAAGTCTTATAAAGAAAAAACATATAATCAGGGCTGGTTTACAGTTTCAGAGGTTTAGTTCTTTATCATTGTGGCAGGACATGGTGCTGGAGAAGGAGCTGAGACTTGTGTATCTTGATCCTCAGGCAGCTGAAGGACATTGTGTTTCTCACCGGGTATATAGAACATAGGAGACCTCAGAGCCCACCCCCACAGTGACACACTTCCTCTAACAAAGCCACACCTCCAAATAGTGTCTCTCTCTCTCTGGGGGACATTTTCTTTCAAACCACCAAACTATCCTAGGACAAAGCACCATAGTGGTTTGTGTAGACGAGGTGTGACAACAGATACATTGGGGTTCATCCATAGCTCTGAGTCTCTATGATCTGCAGATAGGAAATAAGAACTGTCTTCAGCAAAACATTTAATAAAAGTTATTTTGGTATTAATTCATTATATCTAAATATAATATAAATGTAAAGGTACTCAGTTGCATATTAGGTGTAATTTTTTTTTTCCTTTTGGACTGTGGCACAGCTTTAAGGGCCATTGTGGCATAAACATGAGACAGGAAATGTGAAAAAGGAAGTCAGCATCTTTTGACTACTGTTATGAGGTAAAAACCCAGAGACCATGCAGCACAAGCAAAGATCAGATTGAGAGTCTTTATTAAGAAAGACAGCCTGCATTTGCCTGGAGAGAAATACTTCTCACAGAGCAGTCCAACTGTGTATAATAAGGAGGTTTTAGAGGCAACAGAGGAAACGACATCCTGGCTGGCAGTTGCAGGGGAAGCAAGCAGGCCATCTAACAAGAGCTGAGACCATGCACTTATTTGGGGCATTTCGACCCCGAGTTTCTAAAACAGGGTATGGTGTTCTCCCATAGGACTTTTCAGGGCAGGGGTTAGAAACCAAAGATGGCTTCAGTTAAGATAAGATGGGGAAAACTTTACCAGGCAGGTCTTGAACTCAGAAACCTACCTGCCTCTGGCTCCTGAGTGCTGGGATTCAAGGCCACTATGTCTAACCCTATGCGTTTTTGGTAAAAATTCCTTGTGAGGGGATGGGGGGTGGCTGGGTGGGTAAGTGTGCTTGCCACCAAGTCCGATATCCTTAGTTCAGTTCCCTAGACCCATGTGGTGGAAAGATAGAACTGGTTCTTCCAAGTTGCCCTTTGATCTCCACATGCATGCCATGCCCTCCTCCAAAATCAATAAATGCAGTTTAAAACATTTAAGAATATCCAGATGTGAGAGTTTATGCCTTTAATCCTAGCATTTAGGAGGCAGACACAGGTGGATATTTGTGAGTTTGAGGCTAGCCTGGTCTATATAGTGAGTTCTCAGACAGCCAATACTACATAATAAGACCATGCCCCCCCCCCAATAAAAGGAAAAAAGGTTAAATAAAATCCTTGTGATAAATGATATATCTTATAATTGGTCTGTCTTAGATTTGGTGAAATATAGAAGATACTAGATAGGAAATGGCAGATCTGATTGGACCTTGTCCTGCTGTTCTAGCAGTGGGTAACTGAGCCCAGGGTCAGTGTCTGAGCTCCTGACTTCTAAGCCATCTTCAGAAGCTCTCCAGGTCACTTGGTAACAGACCTACCTATTGAGATGCTGCAGTAGATAAACATGACCGTGTGAAAGACCCTAAGAGGTCTCTCACCACCCTGCTAGGGCTTGTGAGGGGGACCTGATAATGGACACTTAATAGATAAGCCACCAAGGATCATGGTGCTAAGAAGATAGCCAAGAGAATCCTGTTGTGTTTTATGTGTGAAGAAGTAACCCAGTGCCCAGGCTCTGTATAGTGTTCAGGGGCTCAGGAAAAAGAAGAGCTTTTCCAATGGGGTGATGGAGAAAAGTCTGATCAGAGTGCAGCCTGACCTGGCTGAGGAAGGCAGGAAGGATGGGGGGCGCTCCAGGGGTCCACAGGATAGAAGCTGGAAGGTCCACTTCGGAGAAACAGGCACCCAAGTTAGTTCTGTAATTTATTAAGTGAGGAGAGGGGGCTGCCTACAGGGGGTTTTTGTTGCCCAGGCGGCCTTAAGCTTACAGTCCCTACCCCGACTCATCCTCTTGAGGGCTGAGGTGACTGGCATGTACTAACATGTTTGGTTTACTAAAATTTAAACACAAAAGTTTGTGTTTCTTTATAATGGCAATACACAAACACACACGTTCACCATGGCAAGTTCAGAGAATTAAAAGAATGGAAATCACCTACTTACACATTTCATGCAGATAGAAGTTTCCCTTGTTCTATGTAGCTGTGACCCATGTATTTCACAACCCACCTCTATATGCAAACTTAATTTTGATGGCTTAATAATAAACAACTTAAATGAATGATACTCTAAACATTTCACAGTATTTGCTGCTTGGATTATACCTTGGATTACAACTATGTTGTAAATAACAATATAATGGATCTTACTACATTTCAAAACTAGAGGATTTTCTGCTACTTATATTTATAAAAGTAGAATTATTGACTATGGCATTTTTTTTTTTTAGCATCTTGACAGATCATTTGTAAAAGAGTTGTTTTCCTTTTGTACTATCTACATGTCATGTTGCATTAGTCATTTCCTGTTGCTCTAACAGAATCCTTAGGGCTGAATTATCATGAAGAAAGGTTTAGTTAGCTCATTGATTCACAGGTCCAAGATTAGGTGGTCCTCAGTTTGGTCTCTGGCACATGCTTCCTTGAGTGCATCACAATGTGGCTGATGGGATCATGGTGGAGAGAGCTCATGTGATGAGACAGGAAGACGGAGTGGAGAGGCCAGACTCGCTCTTTTAAGTGAAGGAAACTAGCAGGGTGTCTTCATCACTGCTCTATGACCCTGAAGGACTCTTACAAAAGGAAGGATTTAGTTTGGGGCTTGCTTACTGTTTGGGAGGCTTAGTCCATTATCATCACGGCAGTGAGCGTGGTAGCAGGCAGATACAGTGCTAGAGAAGTAGCTGAGAGCTACATCCTAATCTACAAGCACAGAAAGAGCCTTGGTGTGGGCTTTTGAAACCCCAAAGCTTACCTCCACTGACTCTTCCTCCAACAAGGAAGGCCACACCTTAGTGCTGTGGGATAATGCTCCTGTACACTATAAAGATTTGTTTTTCATGTTGGTTTAATAAAATGTTTATTGGTCAGTAGATAGGAAGTAGAGATGGAGCAACCAGACTAGGAGAATTCTGGGAAAAGGAAAGGCAGAGCAGCAGATGCCAACCAGACACAGAGGAAGCAAGATGATAATGCTGCAGTTTTAAAAAAAAGGTATCAGGCCACATGGCTAAACATAGATAAGAATTATGGGTTAATTTAAGTGTAGAAGCTAGATAATAATAAGCCTGAACTATTGGCCCAGCAGTTACTATGATATTAAGCCACCAAGTCAATTATATGGGAAGTGGCTGCTGGATATTTGAATTTCTGGTGACTTCTTAACCTTTCTAATCCTTTCAAACAGTTCCCCTGCTGATTCAAATATGTGAGGCTATGGGACCATTCTTATTCAGACTACCATACTGGGTATCTTTAGTTGGGTTTTTATTATTGTGATAAACACCATGATCAAATCAATTTAGGGAGAAAAGGCTTTACTTTGCTTACCCTTAAAAGTAGCAAACATTCCCCACTGGTGGATGTCAGGGCAGGAACATGGAGACAGGAGCTGAGGGAGAGGCCATGAGGAACACATCTTACAGGCTTGTTCCTGGTTTTTTGTTTTTTTTTTCTCTTTTCTTTTCTTTTTCCTCTTCCTTTTCTTCCTTTTCTTTTTCTTCCTTCCTTCTCTTTCTTTCTTTTCTTCTCTCTTTCCCTCCTTTCCTCCCTTCCTCCCCCTTCTCTCTCCCCTCTCAAGTCCTGGCTGACTTGGAACTTTCTTTGTAGACCAGATGGCCACCACTGTCTCAGCCTGTTTTCTTATACAGCCCAGGACCATCACCTCAGGGGGTACCACCCACAATGGGCTGGGGCCTCCCACATCACCATCAGTCAAGACAACGCACCAGACTTGCCCACAGGCCAGTCTATTGGCAGCAGCTTCTCAGCTGAGGTTCTCTCTTCCCAACAGATTCTAGCCTGTGTCAAGTCAACATAACTAGTTAGCATACTGGGCTCCACACAAGTGTCTGAATTCCTCTCTGAGGACACAGCCCCAATGACCTAATGAACTCTCATGAAGTCTTATCCTTTGGGAGTCACATCTCTTCTCATGTCTCTATACATGAGCCTTTGTAGGGCACATTCTGACCATAGCCAGCAGTATCTGCTGAGAAAGACCCTCTTGGGATCCTGATGAGAATCCATTTTCATAAGCAACTGTTTTCTGTGATGGTAGTTTTGGCAGGTCATAGTTTACATTCCCTGCTGTCAATTCCTCTAATTCTACCAGAAAATAGAATTTAAAAGACTAGAATCTTCAGTAGGGAGGAATGAGCAGGAGAAACCATCAACATATTTCTTAATGTTCATATCTATGTTTCATAACAAAGGAAGATGAGCTAGTTTTCTGTAACAAGCAAAGTAACAGAAATGACTTTGCCACTTAAAACTGTGTGCTTTTCTCTGTTATTGGTGTTTTTCTTTAACTTCAATAAGTGACTGTTTTGTTCAAGTTTGAATTATTTATGACCAATAGTCTGAATAACAAAATAATAGAGATCTTATCATTTATTCAGCTTCCAGGCCCTGTGAGTCCATACTGCCAGCCACAATCATCTTCCTGGAAATGAAAATCCATTTTTCCTTCAGAGCTTCGTATGCCCTGAGTTAATCTGAGAAAGTGCCAAAGGTGGTTTGGAAATGTGGGGGGTGTATAAAATTTAGATAATGATGTTTTAAAAAATAAATGAAGTTGTGTGTACAGTTACTCTAAATGTTATGCCATTTCCCTTTTTAATTACTGCCTTTAATATTGCTGAGGAAAGAAAGTTTGGAGTCAATTAAAGCTGTACATGTTTTAAGGTTTATACTTTTTATGGGTGTAGTGTGTGGGAGAAGGGAGAAGATGCGTCCTCGAGATCTCATGTGCTAACATGCTCACAAACGCTTGCCTGTTCTGACCTGGCTGTTGAGCTCAGCTGACTTTTGATTTATGGCTGTCTTTGCCTTACTGTTATAGAGCCAGGGTTATGCTTAAACATAGAAGTGATTTTATAGATCATGGGTTATTTTGTTCACAGATTGTGTCTTTATATTTCATTCTGATTCTGTTAAGACATATAAAATTCATTTCTAATTGTCAATTCCTCTAATTCTACCAGAAAATAGAATGTAAAAGACTAGAATCTTCAGAAGTAGGAATGAGCAGGAGAAACCATGAGTACACTTTTTAATGTTCATATCTATTTTTGATAACAAAGAAAGATGAATTAGTTTTCTGTAACAAGTAAAGTAACATATAAATGACTTAGCCACTTAAGTGTGTGCTTTCTCTGTTATTGATAAGTGTGAACTTCTTCCTACTTCATCTGTGACATTTGCTCCTGGGTTTCTTTTCATTTTACAGAGTCATTGGCACACATTTTCCCTGGGTTCCAAACATCACCTCTTGCCACTGGCATGTACAGGGAGAGCACCCTGCGCTGCATGAACATGACTGTCCCAGCCAGTGGTTCTCAACCTGTGAGCCCGGACCCTCTGAGGGGGCAAATGAACTTTTCACAGGGGTTACATATCAGATATTCCAAACAGCAGATATTTACATTATGACTCATAACAGTAACAAAATTACAATTATGAACTAACAATAAAAATAATTTTATGGTTGGAGGTCACCCCAACAGGAGGAATTGTATTAAGGTCTCAGCATTAGGAAGGCTGTAGACTAAGGCATTATGGCCAGTGACTTTAAGAGACCTCTAGTAGTCAACAGGGGGCAGCTGTTGCTTCCTTTCTGCCTTTTTCCTTTGTTGGCTCTGGGCCTGAGTTCAACCCCCTTACCTCTGTCTGTGAGGTAAAAATGGTAGGCAAGCTGTATCTTGGGGAAATTTTGGAAATAATAAAATTTTTCAAGTTATACTCAGTTTAAAGTCAGCCATTAAATTTAAGCCATTTTCCCCTTTACATTTCCAAAAAGAAATAGACCGGGTGATGAACACACTCAGCTCTTGAAGATGCCTTTCTGTAGAGAATCCAGAGCCTTACTGGGTCCCGAGGCCCATATCACTGCGGTACCAGGTCTACTGCTCTGTGACAGAAATCCTCAAGAGAGCAACCTGTCCCATGGTCTCCGTCCGTGGTTGCTCTGTTACACTCTCTGGCAGAGGACCATGTGTGGAAACGTGGCACACCGGGTAACCACAGGGAGAAGTCGGGCAGGAAGGGCCCGGGTGTAACAGCCCCCAGGAGTCTTACGTTCTCCTCAGCTAGCCTGCACCTCTTAAGTGTACTTCAGCCTCCTCAGATAGTGTCACCTGCTGCGGACATGAGAGCTAGAAAGTAACTTTAATGTTCAACCACAATAAATAGCCCAAACCCAGGGAAGCAAGACAACCAGCTGAGTGCAGTGACCTCAGAACTCTGATCGTCGCTGGGTCTTGTGGGAGTGAGGAGTAGCAGAAGGTGTCTGGGCATTGGGCAAGAGGAATTATTTAGGTGTGTGACAAGAAACTGGTGCAGGACAGATAGTATGTACCAGAGGGCCCCAAGGTGAGCTGCCAGCTGAGGAAGGGTGTCCACTATTGTCAAAAGATTGTGAGTGTCCCTCCCGAGTCAAAGCATGCTAGCAGTCATCCTGCTTTCTCTGCTCTTCACACAGTGACTCTCAGGGAGTCTTTAGGAATCCAACCACATGTTGCCTGGCCTCAGCTCCCTCCATGATATCCTCAGTCTTGTATCTTTCATGCTAGTATCACATGAACATGAATTCTGAGAACTATCCCCTCTCTGCTCAAACATGCTACCCCTCAGCAGGACCATTCTGGTCCATGTGTGATCCTGCCAGTCATAGACCCTGCAGTGTCAGTCAGTTCAGTCCCCTGAAAGGCAGTCTGAAGTTCTCAGAACCATGTGAAATCTCTTCATGGGAGACAGGCCCCCTTCTGGCACTAGGCTCTTAGCCCTTTCCTTCGGTCAGGGTTGGGGTTAGGGTTAGGGTTAGGGGTCTCCAGTATTTTTGGTGTGTGTCTGTATATGTGTTTGTGTGTATTTACTGTTTAATAGTCTGATGCCCAGAGTTAGGGCAGAAGTTTCTTTTTAGAGATGTCTTCATTCCTGCCTTGCTGCTGGCAGCCACTCACACCCTCCCCTGCCCCTTCCCCCTACCCCTTCCCTCTGCCCCCTGCTGTAAAATCCTTTGCTTTAATATACAAAGTCCAATCACTCTGCCCTGTTGTAGTAGAGAAATAACTTTCTCCCTGTTAGAACTCTCTTGGATAAAGACTTGACATTTTACCAACCTGACATATCATACAGGAACCTGAGGTACCTTGTTGGCCTTAGCTTTTAAGATATGCTGGCCCTCGGGAGTGACAGCTGACAGAAACTCCTTGTAGGAGGGACCAGCAGGGAAAGAGCCTGGGGCTTGTCTAAGGTCTAGATCTGGTCTCAGGCTGTGCCGATAGCTCTGAGGCAAGGCATGGAGAAGCAGCCCTTCCTCAGCCCTGCAGAGAGAGCCTCGGGGCCTGGTCAGATCCACTTTCAGATCTCAGCTGGCCGAAAAGATCCCTGACCGCCACCAACTGCTCTCCTCGGGCAGCTGTCCAGCAGCCTGATTGCTAATTTCAAAATCACACCATGTTTCTGCAAACGTTGTGTGTGTTTTAGGTCAAGTAAACAAACCTACCAACACATAAATAAGCTGTTCAACGGTGATTGGCCGTGGGGGAGGGTCAGGGAAGAAAGGGCAGGAGGGAGGTGGGGACAACCGGTGTGAACCACCATAGCTGAGTCACCACCTTCCCCCCAGGCCCAGAGAAAATGCTCAACTTGGATTGGCCAGGAAGGGTCAGGAGCTATGTGCCCTTGGGCTCAGGCCCAGGCCCTGGCCACTAGAGACAGTTTAGTGCTTAGTCCAGCCAGCGCCTGAGGCGTATCAGCGCCCACCCCTCCCGCCCAGCCATGGGTGCCTCTGGCTTCTGGGCTCTGGCCCTCCGAGGCTTCTCCGCATTCTGGGTCCCCCAGCAGCTGCAGCCCACCTGGCTCCGCGTCACTGTGCTAGGACTGGCCACGATGACCCTGGGGACGGTGGCCTGGCTTCGCACACATCCCCGGCGGCGCCGGGTGAAGCAGGTGGGGACGGTGGCGCAGCTCTGGATCTACCCGATCAAGTCCTGCAAGGGAGTGTCGGTGAGGGAGGCGGAGTGCACCGCCATGGGGCTGCGCCGTGGCCACCTGCGGGACAGGTATGCTGACGCTGATCTAGGGTGTGTGGGTGCGGGGAGGTCAGCAGTGTCCCCTCTCAGGCTCAGACCAGGAGCCGCCGGGGAAACGGAAAAGTGCCTTTCATCCGCCACCAAGCAATTCGGGGGACCTGGAACTCTGAAGTCTCCAGGTTTCTCACTTCCAGGAGAAATCTTGTGTTCCCGATGAGACATGGCCCACGCCGGCCAATCCGCAAGCAGAAACTTGAAACTCCTTCCACCTACAGAGCTGAAAGGGGTTGGCCCATGGTCACTTCACTTTTAGTGATAGTCTTAAACTAGAAACCAAGACAATTGATTCCAGAGGGCGCCTAAATACGGCTCATCGATACTCCAGCAGCTGAACAATTTTTTGCGGTAAAATAATAATAATAATCTGCATGTGTTGTTTCCTCCAGGCTCTTGTCAGATTAAAAAAAAAGGGCTCCGGATAGGGCTGAACCTGAGAACCTGAGATTTGTGCTGTCTTTAGCCCCTTCGATTTTGTAAACAGAGATTAAAAGTTTGGCTGAGGAGTGACCGGTGTGGACTCCCAGGCTTCGGGAAGGGCACCTCTGTCTTTGGGTCTAGCCTTCCACCATCCCACAAACCCTGGGCATCACAGGAAGGCTGCCTTTTAGGATCCTCAGAGCCTCACCTTCTCAAAGGGCACAGACTGACAGGTGCTGTAACCTGTCGGTTCTCTAAAGCTAACACCAGAGGTTAGCCCCTAACCAGCCAGCCCGGTGAACCTGCTGATAGACTGGCTCAGGGACAAGAAATGGAGATTCTTGCCCCAAAGCCCTTCTTGTCCCATAGCTGATTTAGAGGCACTTTTACAAAAGGTTGGTGGGTGGTTGTGGACTGGTGGGTTCCTCCTCATGCTGTGGACCTTGTCTTGTGTGACCCTTATCACCTTGTGCTCTGCAGTTCTCCATGTCTCAGGGGCAAAGATCATTAGAGGCTGGAGGCAGCAGCTCCAAGGCCATCTGGCAGGCCGCCCTCCTCCCCCTAACTTGAAAATACACTGACTGCTCCCTCTTTTCACCCAGACACAGCAGTTCCCAGCAGAGTTTAAAAGTGAGCTGCACACCTTTGCTTTGGGCTGTCAAGAATCCTAAATATTCTCTGCTTTGTAGAGTGGAGGTCTCACAGACAGTAGCTTATTTTGTTTCTGTGAGTCTCAGAGGCAAAGGACATTGACATCTTCCTACCACATCGATTCAGAAAACGTTTTAAACTTACACCACAGCTGAGGTGGCAAACTCTTTGTCACAAGATCCCAGGGAATTTAAGTAAAAAATAAAAAAACAGTAAGAATTCAACCATCCAATTAAACAAACAAAAAAATTAGCAGCTGCTCCACTGGGGGACAGTGACAAGCCAGGAAACAGAGAGGAAGGATCCTGGAGGCTGACAGGTGGAGGGTACTTAGGAGAATTTAGCAAAGGGAATCACCAGCTTACACTGAAAAACTAGACATTTTCCAGGCCAAGTAAGCTGGAAATAAATACCGGGCTTAAAGCGGCACACTCTGAAGGCATGGAAAAAGAGCCTTGAATGTAAGGAATGCTCTTTGCAACACTGAAATCTGGCTGTGCACAGCAGCAAGGAAGAAGTGGAAATGGCCCAGATATCTATCAATTGATTAAAAGATTAAATAAAATGTAGCTTATACAGATGGTGGACTATCACCCAGCCTTGGAAAGCCATGAAGTTCTAGCACATTCTATAACATGGATGAACAGGATGCTAATTTAAATGAGCAGGGCAAAGGGACTAGCTGTGCATGACTTCTAATCACTTGATTCCAAATTCATAGACAGAAAGTGGAGTAGAGGCTCTGGGTGTGGAGGAGGCAGGTGTGGTGAGTTATTGCTTAATGGGTGCAGTGTTGGGAAAGATGGAAGTTTTGGGAAACAGTGGCGAGGCTTCCACAATGCTCAGTGAACTTCACCATCTGACACCTCACACCGGTTATGTTCCTTGTGGTCTGACTGGGCTGTGTCTGTCACAAGTTCTTGGCCTCTTCTCCAAAGAACTGGATTCCAGGGCCCACACAGACTTACCAGAGAAGCTGGTAATGTTATTTGAAGTAAAGCAACAATACAGTTTGTAGAAGAATATGCTATCAAGAATGACAGAAGCAGCTGGCAGATGGTGACACAATGTCTTTAATCCCAGCACTCAGGAGGCAGAGGCAGGAGTATCTCTGTGAGTTCAGGGCCAGGAACAAAACTAGTTACAGGACAGCAAAGGCTACACAAAGAAGCCCTGCTGTTAAGATTTCTGCCGCTGTGAAGAGACACCATGTCCATGGCAACTCTTGTGAAGCAAAACATTTAATTGAGGTAGCTCATCATTCAGAGGTTTAGTCCATTATTGTAAGGGTGGGAATCTTGGCAGCTGGGAGCACGGTGGCATGCAAGCAAACAAGAAGCTGGAGCGAGAGCATGATAGCTCAGAGCACTTACAACAGGAAGTGATCTGAGATACTGGGTGGAGCTTGTGAGACCTTAAAGCCCGCCTCCATAGTGACACACTTCCTTCAGTAAGGCCACCCACTCCAACAAGGCCACATCTCTTGAGAGTGTTACTCCTTTTGGGGGCCATTTTCTTTCAAACTACCATACCTATCTCAAGAAAAAAGGCCACAAGAGCGGAAGTACCCAAGGAGCCTGATTATTGTTCCAGGCCTAGGATCAAGAGAAGGAGGACTTGGTTACTAAGGGGCATAATGAGGGTAGCTCTCTACCTTCATTGATGATATAGTAGGTCATACATTTGTTTTTTCTACTGCACATATCCCTTCCCATTATGCATTTAATTTTAATCATATGAATGCCCACTTACTCACAGATGTAAAATGGTGCCCTAGTTAGTTTTTTGTAAACTTAACACAGATATCTGGGAAAAGGAACCTCAATTGAGCACATGCCTGTAGTAAGAATTTTTGGCCTGGCCTAGCTTTGTGGTCTGGACCACAGCTGCTCAGCCCCCCTCCAAATGACTCAGATACTTCTATTAATTACATGCTGTTTAGTCTATGGCTTAGGCTTATTGCTAGCTAGCTCTCTCTCATCTTAATTCAACCCATTTCCGTTAATCTTGCCACGTGGCCCATGGCTTACCTATTTTTTTACATCTTGCTTTTTCGGCGGCTGGATCTCATCTCTCTTGACTCTGCTTTCCTTCCCCTTTATCTGTGCTCAGATTTCCCACCCACCTGCTTCTAAGATGCCCTGCCATAGGCCAAAACAGTCCCTTTATTAGCCAATGATATTCACAGCATACAGAAAGACCCCCCCCACATCACTTCCCCTTTTCTGTCTAATCAAAAAGAAAGGGTTTAATTTTAACATAGCAAAATTACATACAATAAAACAGCTATCAAGTAAGAATTATAGTTATAATATCTAGTCTATTGGTATTTAGCAAAATTATAGAAAATATTTTATCATTTATCTTTATAAGTTTAAAATTTTATATCTACTTTACTTTTTATTGTAACAAAGAAAAACTACATAACTATCTAATCTTTAACTCTATCAAAGACTATAGAAGGATATAATAACTGATTAATCAGGAAGTACATTGTAAGCAGTTTTTAAATTTTGGAAATGACAGAGGCATTTGGCTATTTGGACAGTCACCCAAAGTTTTTTTTGTGATGTCAAGGGGCATTTATCTTTAGCCTATAGGCCTAGAGTCTCTGGCATATATTTTTATTGAAGTAGGAAATTTGAAGAGGTATTTTATCTATTTTGGCATAGTTTGTCAGTTTTTTTTTTTTTTTTTTTTTTTAATGTGTGTGTCTTGTAGAATGTCTGGCAGTCTTTATGAAGTAGGAATTTGAATGACCATCCTGACTTGTTCTGCCAAAGTTTAGAAGTCACTTTTTAAATGGGTCTTGTATGTCTAGTTTATATAGCATATTGTCAGGCAATTGAGACAAGACCACTTTCTTACCCAGCGGCTAATTTTTGCCACAAAGGAAATAAATTTTACATGGAGTATTTTCGATGCTCATCATTTTCCTAAAGTAAATTTGTGCTTTCAGGAGCAGACATGTCTCATTGTCTAAAAAAAATCTAAGTTTTAAAAATATTTTAAATGTCACATTCTATCCATCTTTAAAGTGTTTGAAGATTACTTATTTAATTAAAATATATTTTTGTATATTTAAAAATTTTTAACTAATATGACTATAAGTTTGGTTATTATAGATGACTATTAATCTTCATTTTAAAATTATATATTATAATTTTAAATGAGTTCCATAAGCATCTTAATCAAGAATAGAAATATACATATAGTATAACAAAATTGACCTTAAATTTGCATCAATAAACTATAACCTATACCAATGTAAAATATTTTAAGATTAAATCCTGCTTTTGATTAAAATACATTTAATAATCTATCTTTTAATCATTTCTATATCATATCCCCTTTTTTCTAGAAAGAGATTGACTATGACTATTTACTATCTATAATAAAAACAGACATTCATAGACATTAATTTGGGAATTTGAGCATAGTTTTTTATTATTAGTTTTTATTGTTTAGGGGCACTGGCAATCTTATGGGGATCTTGAGGCTGAATTATTTTAGGCAAAAGCCTTGAAGCTAATATGGCTAATTTTTATTAGAGATTTTTAGAGGGCCTTTTTTGATTAAATTATATTAGTTTGAAAGTAATTTATAAATTTTTATCTTTTGTGGGAACAAAAGCATAACTTTTTAAAAAAATAATATATCTTTAGACTTAATTTTTAAAGTCAAAGTATCTTTAAAATATATATGTTTGTTTAACTTATTAGCCTTTATAATTAAATGTCCTTTTGTAGTTAGCTCATTAACAGTTAAAAAAACTAAAAGAAAAACATAATAATACATATAATTTAGACTTTTTATGTATTTTTCTTTTATGTGGCTTATAAATATTATTTTATTTTTAAGGACTTTTTAATTTTATTTTTTAGCTTATGTATTTTTAATATACATTATAACTTATTTAGAGGTTTTTTATTTGAATTTGTTTTATTGTGTATCTTTAATTATGTTTTAACTATAAGAGCTTTTAAAGTGCTAGACTGTAAAGCACTGCTTTGACTGTTAACTTTGCTCTACTTGGCTTTTTAACATGGAGGAGGTATCAGAGCCATGCTTATATTTTTAATTTTGTCATGCAATATTAAATATTGTAAAGCTATTTATTACTTTAGCTTTGGGGAATCTTAGGATCTGCATTGTCACCAAGTAGAACACCGCTGCCTGCTGTGCATGAACTCTTAAGTATTTGGCATTAGGGCTTTTTTAAAGCACTATACAGTTTTTGCCTCTAAGTCTGAGTCAGGAAGCCTCTCTTAAAGAAGTGCATTTTCTCACCGTCAGCAAACAGAACTGACTCAAGAAAATGTTGTTATTAAGAAGTTGTCTTTTACTTTGTCTCTTTTTTGTCTGTATGAACAGAAACTTTAAATCTATTATATGTATCTGTGTTTATATTGAGGCTCTTGTGAAACTTTGGGAACTTGTAGTTTAAGCTGCCTGCCGAACGCCTGCCATTTTGTAATTTAATTCCACATACCATGCTGTCTTTGTATCATGACCTACATCAGAGACATAACTTGGAAGCTGTTTTTGTTATTAAAGCTTTTTTAGGCTTTATGTGGTTGTAAATACCCCATGTTGGAGTACCATTTGTAGTGAGGAATTTTGGCTCAGCCTAGCTTTGTGGTCTAGACCCACCCAGAGCTATATTATTTACATTCTGTTTGGCCTATGGCTTAAGCTTATCACTATCTCTCTCTCTCTCATCTTAACTTAACCCATTTCTACTAATCTGTCTTGCTACATAGCCTATGGCTTACCTATTTCTTTACATCTTGCTTCTTGGGCAGCTAAATTTCTCCTCTCTTGATTCTGCCCTCCTTCCCCTTTATCTATGCTTAGGTTTCCTACCTGCTTCTAAGATGCTTTGCCATAGACCAAAACAATTCCTTTATTATCCAATGGTATTCCCAACATACAAAAAGACATCTCACATCACATGCCTTCATCAGATTGGCCTATAGGCAAGTCTGTGAGGCATTTTCTTGATTAATGATTGATGTGAAAGAGCTCAGCCCACTGCTGGCACTGCCACCCCGGCCTGGGGGTCCTTGTTGTTTAAGAAGGCAGGTAGAACAAATTACAAGAATCAAGGCAGTACGTGGCTCTTCTCCATGGCCTCTGCTTTAGTTTCTGTCCCGAGACTTCATTCCTCTGGCAGTGGAGGAGGATGCACTAGTGTTCCTCTGGAAACAGTCTTTGCTCTTCTGTCTCCACTTACCATTTTCCTAGGAAATAAGTATCTCCAAGCCTTGGGAATAGGGAGCTAGAAAAATACAGTAAAGATGGACATTAGACCTTCTTTGCACAATGCAAAACTCACAGCACTTACTATGTACTGGCATTATGTGTTACATTTTGAATAATTGTTCTGCCTATAGGTTTAATAAAATCTGATTGGCCAGAAGGCAGACAGGAAGTGTGGGCAGGGCTACAAGGCTAAAAAAAAACTTGGGAACATCTCAGAGCAGAGACAGATGCCACTGAGATGAGACAGAAACCCAACAAAAAGACAACAGCACAAGCAAAAGAAAAAAAGCTAAAATGCTGCTCTAAGAAAAGGTACCGAGCCGCATGGCTGAACAGAACAGAAAGATGGGTTAGTTTAAGACTACAGAGCTAGCAAGTTATATGTCTGGGCTCTAGGTCGATCAGCAGAAAAATAACGTAAGGGTCTGTATGTCTCTGTGTGACTGCGAGTATTTCTGCTGAACTGCCAGACTGCCAGTCAAACCTCTGGTCTACACTGGAAATTCTGGCCAGAAACCTTTCACAACACTAGTATTTAAACATATGTTGGGTAGGGCTGGAGAGATGGCTTTTCAATTAAGAGCAATTGCTGCTCTTGCTGATGGATGGAGTTTTGTTGCCAGAATTTATATGGAAGCCAGCAACCACAGTTCCAGATTATCTTGTGCCCTCTGCTGGCCTCTGCAGGTGCTGCATGTATGTGGTGCACATAGATAAGGAGCCACAAACACCCATACACATACAATTTAAAAATAAATAAAAGTAGTGTATGGAATTGGCATCACCTGTTGCTCAGCTGAACTCTATGACTGAAAAATTCTTGAGGAACAGCCTCATCTTTCTGTTCCTGAGAGTTCACTGCATCCAGCAAGTCTCTGGCCTTCTGTGAAGAGGATTCTTAACACCTTCTTGGGATATATTTAAAAAAAAAAAAAAACATGGTGAAGTCCTGCCAAATGGGATAAGGTATAATTAACATCTTTGACTAAAAGTTTTCCATCTATATACATTAATTCTTTTTTAATATTTAAGAATTTTTTAAAAATAATTTATTTAACTTTATTTTATGTGCATTGGTGTTTTGCCTTGGGTGTCAGGTCCCCTGGAACTGGAGTTACAGACAGTTCTGAGCTGCCATGTGGGTGCTGGGAATTAAACCCAGGCCTTTTGGAAGAGCAGCCAGTGCTCTTAACCGCTGAGCCATCTCTCCAGTCCCTATATTAATTCTTGAGTAGTTATTCACCCCTTTGTGTCAGTCTTGTTTGCTGCAAAGACAATGCTCAGTACAGACAGACAGACAGATAGGCGCTGTGTGTGTGTGTGTGTGTGTGTGTGTGGTGTGTGTGTGTGTACCCCCTCCAGGCTTCTTACAGGGAGGAAATAAAAGATGGTAACTATAACTCTGGTAATGGCTGAGATGGCCTGTGCTGGTTTCGTTTTGACAATGTCAGGTTTTGGCTTGTGATCAATGAAGATGGGAACATGGTCACTGCCCGGCAGGAACCTCGCTTGGTCCTGATTTCCCTGACCTGTGACAATGACAACTTGACCCTCAGTGCAGCCTACACAAAGGACCTGCTGCTGCCCATCAAACCACCTACCACAAACCCACTACTACAGTGCAGGTGAGTAGGGGAGGCCTCTGGCCTCTGGGGACAAATATGCATGCAATTTTTCTTTACTTTAGCCTTTAATTGTTTAAATTCACAGTTATCTTACAAAATAATAAATGAGTCTCATTATGACATTTCACACACACATATTGTATGTTGATCATATTAACCCCATATTCCCTTGTCCTGTACCCCTTCATTAGCTCCTTCTTCCCCCCAAATAATTTTCTCAATATTTCACATCATATGTATATATATATATGTATATATATATACATATATATGTGTGTGTGTGTGTGTGGTTGGGGATGCAGATCAGTGTAGGGTATTTGCCTACCACACACAAAGCTCTGGATTTGCTCTCAGTAACACATACTCTAGGCATGGTGGTACATACCTGTAATTTCAGCACTGGAGAGGTGGGGGCAGGAAGATCTGAAGTTCAAGGTCATCCTTGGCTATATGAATTTGAGGCCAGCCTGGGCTACATGAAACCCTTTATTTACATATATAGACATATAGATAAATTGATGGGTGATAGATAGTTAAATCTAGATTCTATATATAACAGAAAAAAGTGAGAATTTATGTTTCCCCTTTCCTTTAGACTTCTTTCTCCCGTACATGCTTCCCCTTCACTTTTATGTCCTATATATACATGTATGAACATATATATTTGCATTTAAATCCAGGTTCAGCATATGTTCTTGCAATTTTTGGAGAGTGTGAACAACGGAGGGCTCTCGGAAGCACATTGTCAGCACTTAGCCTGGGACAGCACCTAGCCCTCCCTCAGCACTCAGTCCTCTGCATCATGATAGGGGAAATGGAGAAATAGCTTAAAAACCTGCTGTAGGGGCAAGAAACACAAAAGCCCAATGGAGCAGGCTGAGGACATGACCCGATGGTACACTTGCCTAACGTGCTCGAAGATCTGGGTTTAAATCCCAAGTCAAACATAAATAAATTCAAGTCTGATGTAGGAAGCAATGGGGGCTAAAACACATGGGCATGAAACTAAGAGAAAAATAATGCCATTAAAGAACCCAGGACAAAGCGCAGTGGCAGGTAGGAAGGGTGTCCTGGAAAGGAGGGGGGTGTGGTCTGTCACAGGACTGTTTGCAAAGGCTTTGGTGACAGTGCCCTATTACTGGGACATTTAGCTTGAAGGGAAGTTTCACAGTGGAGGAGAACAGCTGTGATTGCAAAGGGGTCCTGAGTCCAGGGAGCGGGGCAGAGGAAGACGGGCGTTGCTAAGACACCGAGTACAGAAGCCCTGCCCCCTCTCAGCACTGATGGGCTGCAGGAAGGCGGGTGCTCTAGGACCGGCTTAGCAGCTAAGAAGTCCTAACTAGGGCTTCCTTTTCCCACTGTGGGACAATAATTTGGCTTAATTTTACTTTTTTTTTTTTAACACTTTTATTTATTTATTTGCCTTGGTGTTTGCCTGGAACTGGAACTACAGACAGTTGTTAGCTGCCATGTGGGTGCTGGGAATCGAACCCGGGTCCTCTGGAAGAGCAGAGGGTGCTCTTAACCGCTGAGCTATCTCTCCAGCCCCCTTAATTTTACTTTTAATATTGATTCTTCTCTCTCTCTCTCTCTCTCTCTCTCTCTCTCTCTCTCTCTCTCTCTCTCTCTCTCTCTTTCCAAGGTTTCTCTGTGCAACAGCTTTAGCTGTCTTGGAATTTGCTTTGTAAACCAGGCTGGCTTTGAATTCACAGAGATCCACCTGCCTCTGCCTTCCGAGATTAAAGGCCTGAGACACCATGTGGGCCTGACTGTTTCTGTGTGTTTAATTAATATGTGATAAGAGTTGGGCACGGGCATGGTGGCACATACTTTTGATCCCAGCACTTGGGAGGCAGAAGCAGATGGATCTCTGAGTCTGAGGCCAGTCTGGTCTACATAGTGAGTTCCAGGACAGCCGAGGCTGCACAGAGAAACGCTGTCTCAAAAAACAAAGTGGAAGAAGAGGAAGAAGGAAGAGGGGGAGGAGGAGGAGGGGAGGAGGAGGAGAAGAAGAAGGAAGAAGGAAGAAGAAGAAGAAGAAGGCGGCTTAAGAAACCCACAGCCTATCTATCACAGGCGCCCGGTGGCATCAGCCTGGAATCCTAGCAGAAGGGAAACTGAGGCAGAAGACTGTAGGTTCAACAGCAGCCTGGGCAACTGACTCAGTGGGACCCTGCCTGAAAAAAATGAGAAGATAAAAAGAATGGAGATGTGGCTCAGTGGTAGCGTGCACATGCACAGAGTCCTGGGTTCAAATTCTACTACTGCAACAAATGTCCTCTCTCTTCCCATCACAGCGGGCTGGTTCTTCCTACAACAACTAACAACCGAGACTATCTTGTACATGCCAACTTAATTTAGAGAATTCCTCAGTGAAGGCTCACTTAGCTGATTCTAACCTTGGGTCTGGGGGATTGAACTTGGGTCCTCATGCTCATATCAAGTGATTCCTCACCCCAGCCGGCTCATGTTTTCTGAAAACTCAGTACATTTTATACCTATTATCTCTCCTCATCCTCCAAGTGTGTTTTTCAGGTAGGGAGACACAGATATGCTTCGGTCCTTTGTACAAATGGGAAAAGCAAGGTTTGCAAGAACACTTTCAATTTCCTTTTGTTTCTACAGTTGCCTTGAGGCAGGGATGAACTAAAATAAGGTCCTCTGATGATGAAGGGGTATTGGCCATGTCACATGGCAGCTTTTCTGATCCACCCAGGAATACAGTATTACATTACTCAGAGCCTCTGAATTGCCCCTTTCCATTGGTCTGTCCCCACTGCAGAGTGCATGGTCTGGAGGTGCAGGGCAGGGATTGTGGAGAGGCAGCCGCTCAGTGGATCACCAGCTTCCTGAAGGCAGAGGAGCCCCGGCGCCTGGTATACTTTGAGACCCACATGCAGCCCAGGAGTTCTCATCAAATGAGGGCCCCGTTCCGGCCCACGGATAAGGTCAGAGGCTTGTGAGAGGCTCAGTGTGTTCAGGCTTCTAAACAGAGGGCCAAAGGTATGCAGTACTAATACATCTTGCCCATCATCATTATCAGGGTTCCAGGCTCTCCTGAAAGTTGTCAGAAATGGGTGAAATTTCTTCCTGAGAGATGAGCCCTTCCCCTGGCCTACACCATGGCCTCAGCCCTTTTCTTCTCCCCTTGCCTAAGATTCCTGGGAATAACTCAGTTTCTTGGGATCCATCATGTCTATAGCCACATAGCCAAAGTTAGAGCCTCAGTGTCTTTTGGGATACTCAGTCCTGCCAGGATGGGTACAGAGGTGGGGTTCCTGTTTTCTTGATTTGAGGGAGCCTCCACTTCCCTGAAGTATCAACTTTCCTATTTATGTAAGCATTCTGTAGCAACACAATACTATTTTGTAGGCAAGAGTTTTCTGTCTCACCAGTTGCTTTCAAATTACCACATTTAGGCTTATATTACTTATAAATGCTCATTCTACACCTCAGGCTTATTACTAACAAGCTGTTACAACTTAATCCATTTCTATTAATCTACGTGTTACCACATGGTACATGACTTTACCAGTCCTCCAGCATGTTTCCTTGGCTGGCTGGCTGGCTAGCATCCCCTGGACTCCATCCTTCCTCCTCCCAGAATCCTCTGTGTCTGGCTGCCCCATCTATACTTCCTGCCTGGCTACCAGCCTGTCTGTTTTTTGTTAACCAACAGAGTAATACATATTTTCAGTGTACAGAAGGATTATCCCACAGCACTATTTATTCTACAGTGGTATCAATTTTGGTCAGTGAGGTCCAAATTTTCTAGCTTTCTAACAACTGTGTATCAGATTACAAGTGCAGGTCAGGGCAGGTATTTAGAGCAGGTGTGTGGAGCAGGTGTGGAAGGAACATGTGTGGAGAGCCCCAGACTTCACATCGTCAGGCTGTTACACCTAGAAGGTGTAAGGCTGCAGGAACTCATCATGATGTAGGTCAATAGGACTAGACAATTTCAGTGTTTAAAAAATGAGGGACAGAATTCATACTTCTCACTAATTTGAAGGTTACTTAAAGACAAGCAACAATAGAATTAGTAGACATTTTCTCAAATGTAATAAAGCCATCACACTTAACCACCTTATTAAACACCAAGGAAATGGATGCTTAGGAAAATGAAGTGATGTCTTTAAGGAAACATGTCTAGTGACATGTCTCAGACTTTGAGGTCATATTCTGTTCATAAAATAAAATAAGATTTTATGGGTATGTGTATTATACCTAAATGCATGTCTGTGTACCACATATATGCAGTGCCTGTGAAGGTCAGAAGGTGGTGTCAGATCCCCTGGAACTGGAGTTGTTGTACTAGGTTTCTGACCCAGACTTTTAGCCCTAGCCTCAAGGTTCAGATCCACTTGCAGCCCCACTGCCGCTTTGCCCCAAAGAAACACACAAAAGCTTATTTTCCTTTCATGCTGATCATCCTAGGGCCCAGGCATATAACTTGCTAATTCTTTACCCTTAAACTAGCCCAAGATTCTTATCCTATTCAGCCATGCAGCTCAGTACCTTTTCTTAGGGCAGCATTTCAACTTCTTTCCACTGTGTCTCTGTGGCATTTCTCTGCCTTCTCTGCTCTACTCTGAGCTGTTCCCAGAGTTTTCTTAGTCTGCTAACCCTGCCCACACTTTCTTTCTGCCTCTGGAAATCAGCTTTTTATTAAACCAGTAGGAGGAACAAATATTTACACCATACCAACATAGTCCCACTACATGGAGTTACAGATGGTGAGCTACTATGTGGATGCTGGAAATTTAATTCTAGTTCTCTGCAAGAGCAGCCAGTGCTCTTAACTTTTGAGCCGTCTCTCCAACCCCCTTATGCTATGCAGTTTTGCAAGGCCAGTTAAAGCTTTGAATTGCTGTGACATTTCTATGTGGAGAACTAGAAAATAGTTATAAAGATGTGTGTGTGTGTGTGTGTGTGTGTGTGTGTGTGTGTGTGTGTGTATCCATGCATGTGTTTTAGGGGGCTGAATTTTTGGGGCCTAGACCCATGATGTCCCTTATGAGGCATTTCTGGACTACGTCACAATATCTGTTTCCTTGTCAGGTGGCCTACTCAGATGCAAGCCCATTCTTGGTCCTTTCTGAGGCATCCTTGGAAGATCTTAACTCCAGGTTGGAGAAGAGAGTGAAAGCAACTAACTTCAGGCCCAACATTGTCATTTCAGGATGTGGTGTGTACGCAGAGGTAATGTTTGACCTGTATAGCCTCTTTCTTTTTATTTTTGGAAGGTGTAATAGTTATTTCCAGAAGGTCTATAATATAGAGGTAGGAAGATTAGAAGTTCAAAGCTAGCCTCAGCTACATAATGCATTCAAGATCAGCCTGAGCTACACAGGATCTCGTCTCAACCACAACAAAAACATAATAGTTATTAATGTTGGATTAGACTATTACAAGAAGCTTCTTGTTTCTATGATGCATAACGACGGTTCTATTTTTAGATTTGTTGAGCACCTGTCTAAGAAGTTGCCTTAGTTATTGTGTTTTATTACAGCAATAGGAAAATAACTAATATAGTAACAAATGTGCAGCAACTCAGAAACATATCATGAATCTGATGCGTTTCTGGCAGTACTTACCTATATTGTATCATGTGACTTCGCTGTAGGCTTGGTGGTGAACTCCTGACATGCTCTGTGCATTGTACATATCATCATGCCACACAGCAAGCCAAAGAATACCTTGGCTCAGATTTGAGCCTTTTCATTTGTTATGAATTGTGACCTTTTTTTCATGCATACAAAGTTTCTGCTCTTTTAGAAACATAATAGTTTTATTAAATAAAACAAAGGCAATATTTTTCTACCTTCACTCTTCAGCACATATCTAATTAAAATATCTGTGGATTATATTTTGTCACACAAACACATCCATCTCATTAGCGTACACATTCACTTTAGTTTTTGATAAATGAGTGGTAAGTACTCTGAAGAATTGTTTTAAAATAGTATTATGATTTATTATCAATGTATGTCTGATTTGTGTACCTATTTTGTATGCCTGTATACTTGGAGATTACATAAAAATTTCTCAGGTAAAAAATAGTTGTGAATGGGAAAACATTTAAGAAGCCCTGGCATGGAGACTAGGCAGCTATGGGTACCCAGTGAAGATGCCAGACCTCAAATAGGAATTTACTTCTGGTCATACCTTTTGTGTATGTAGAGGATGGGATAGGCAGAGGAGACAGGAAAGACCCCTTTACCTCTGCCAGGTCCCTTAAATTCTAGGGCAAGACTTAGACCAAGTCATTAAGTAACTGAGTCTTAACCCTTATATTGGGGAACTAATTCTGTGTCTTAACTTTTCCGTAGAAAGGAATGCTGGGAAAGGAGCAGTCTAGAAATGCCATTCCCACAAATCCATTCCTGATAGTTTTAAAATTGTATTTATTTATTCATTTGTTTACTGTGTGTGTGTGTGTGTGTGTGTGTGTGTATGGCGGCCAGTGGACAACTTGTGGTAGTTGGTTCTTTTCTTCAGCCACGTGGGTCCCAGGGATTGAACTCAGGTCTTTAGACTTGGTGACAAGTGTCTTTACCAATGAGCCATCTATCTAGCTCATTTCTAGTGTTTTATATAAAACATTCCTTGTGTAATCTCAGATCCAAACTTGTACATTCCTGTGAAGGTGGCAGAGTGTGCAGTGAGTGCACTGCATGCATCCTTATACAGTGACTGCAGTGTCTGTGCATGAGTGAACTGCATGCAACCTTATGCAGTGACTGCAGTGTCTGTGCATGAGTGAATTGCATGCATCCTTATACAGTGACTACAGTCTCTGTGCATGAGTGAACTGCATGTATTCTTTTTTTTACTTTCTGCATTTTTTTGCATTTTTATTATGAATAAAGTCATATTTTTTATCCATGTATACCCTTGTTCAAACTCCCTTCCCCCCTCTTGCCCCTTCCAGTCACTCTCTCTTCTCCCTGTCCGTCACTTTATCCCCTTCCCAGCAAGGACAGGAGATCCCAATGTGGCTTAGTTCAGCATCCACTCCCAGCAGATCCACTTTCCTCACCCCCAACATCAAGACTGGGTCAGGTGTTCCTCTGGAGGGAGGAAGGTACCGGTCCAAGGTCTTTCAGATCCCAAGCTGCTCAGTGGTTGTGGTTCTGTGTGTATTCTTATACAGTGACTCAGCATTGTATTTGTCTGTGTTTGTGGAAAGGGGCCATGCCTCCAGGCCAATGTCAATTATTAATCAGCTTGACAAAGGGCTGTCTTCTTTCTTTCTCTCTGTGATCTGCACCAGTTCCTGCAGTGCTGCCTAACCTGTCACTTACAGCTTGTCATCCCTTAGCTGCACACAGCCCTGGGCTTCCTCTGAAGGCCTGAGTTCTGTTGGTGAAGAAGATACATTTCTCCCAGGCTACCTTCAGGTTCTTCTCCTACCCAGAGTCCTTTACACTTTCCAACATCTGCCTGGCACAGAACACTTTTTCATAGAGCTTGAAAATTTGCTTCTGGCTCCTTCTCTGCCCTGCCCCTCCCAGGCCCAGTCACATGCACTTGCCTTGTGAGTCTCAGTTCTTGGCCACTTGCTAGGTCAGATTTTGATACATCATCATGTCTGGACTACAAAGTGTTTTTCTTCAACCCTAGAGAGGCAGGGAACAAGCTCCCAGGGGCCCTGTAGGAGCTCTTACACTTTTCAATGGGACTGCCTTGCTCACTAGCCTTCAGAGGCTTGCCATCTCTCAAAATGTCCATACTATGTCTGTGAGCTGGCTCAGTTCCTAAAGGCACTTACCACACAATGTGACATTCTACGTTTGATCCTAGAACTTGTATAAAGATAGGGCATAAACCCCTCCCCCTCATTCATACACACACAACAACAAATAAATAAATAATATTTAATGTCATCCACATATGTAATTAATGAAAAGAAGTGTCCTTACCCCGCCTCAAGTTACTCAGGATCCTCTGGCATCATGGCACAGCTGGCTTCCTTATTTCCAATAAAAGCTCTCCAAATGGCAAACTGGACCCATAGCAACATATAACCAAATCCAGGCCATACTCAGCTCTGTCTAGATCTTTCTGGCTCTGAGCCCATCTTATTTTGGGTTATTACCTTCAGCCCGTATGTCCTGATGGAAGACTCCGTGGGTCAACACCTTTCCAGGCCTGGTGTGAGGTCAGAAGTAATGGATTTCTTCTCTCCTTGCCCCTTGCTAAACAGGCACTTTCCAGATGGTGGGATTTTTAATAACCTTAATTTTCTTTTTTATAACATTTTTGTTTTGAGAGAGAGAGCAAGAGAGAGAGAGAGAGAGAGAGAGAGAGAGAGAGAGAGGGAGAGGGAGAGAGAGAAGCATCTCACTATGCAACACTTGCTGGCCTGAAACTCACTACATGGACCAGGATGGCCTCAAACTCAGAGTGATCCACCCCTGAGTGCTGGAATCAAAGGGGTGTACAACCATATTTGGCAGTCTTCTTTTAAATAAAAAGATTTATTTTTAATTAAAGATTAATTAATAAAAAGATTTATTTATTTTAGTTATGGGGGTGTGTGCGGTTGTATATGCACATAAATGCATGTGCCCCTGGAGGCCAGAAGAGGGCGACAGATCCCCTAGATCTGGCTTTATAGTGGTTGTGAGCTGCCTGCCTTGGGTGCAGGGAACTGAACGCTGGCCCTCCACAAGAGGAGCATACACTCTTATGGCTGAGCCATTTCTCCAGCCTCACCTTAGTTTTCTATGTCTTAATGTCTGGCTAGTTTTTGTTCCATTTAAGAGAGGCTTTAGGAATAGTTTTGTAAGTCATAACTAATTAATTCCCCAGCCAGGGTCCTCAGCTGTGTTTTATTACCACAGTGGCCCCTGCTGGAGACACGGCTGCAGGACAGGCTGTGGTTACTGGAATCTTCTGTGCCCGGTTTTCTATTATGACATCGTCAGAGAAAGGACCTATGTCAATATAAAACAAAGCAGAGGGGGCTGGAGAGCTGACTAAGCAGTAGAGAACACTTGCTGAGAACCGGGGTTCAGTTCCCAGCACTCACTTGGGGTTCACACTAGCCCCCAACTCCAGTTCCAAGGCAAGGCATCCTATACTCTCTTCTGGCCTCCCTGGGCATCAGGCACACATATGGTATACTTACACACATGCAGGCAAAGCACTCGTACACATAAATTAAAATTACTAAGTCTAAAAATATTTTAAAAACAAAATAACAAAAGCAAGCCAAACAAAATCCATGCCTGTGGTAATATATATTTAATAAAATTAATGTGGAATGTCAGAGGACAAGGCTATCTCTCCAGCCTTTTTATTTGTTTGTTTGTGTTTTGCTTTGAGACAGGATTTCCTATGTAACAGTCCTGGCTGTCCTAGAACTAACTTTGTAGACCAGGCTGGCCTCAAACTCACAGAGATCCTCTTGCCTCTGCCTCCCAAGTGCTGGGACTAACAGCATGCACCACCACTGCCTGGCTATAAAGCCTTGAACTCACAGAAATCCAGACAGATCTCTGTCTCTCAGTGATGGGATCAAAGGTGTAGGTCACACTCCGTGACCTTCCTGGGTTGGCTGTGGGCAATTCTGTCCTCTGGTATTTCAGACTATTTTTTATTAAATATACAGTATATCAGCACACATGCTGTACCCATATGGAGAACAGTGTGCACTCTCCAGATTAAAGCTATGATTTAGGGACACTCTGCTGCCGGATGCTGCTACACACAACTTGCTTTCACTTCAAGTACTTGCTCCCAGCCCCCACCAGCTGAGCCTACTTTATAGGCGAAGGTCTGACCTCCTCCCATGTCCCTTGGCTTCCTCAATGGTGACTTCTTTTGGTGTTGGGGATGAAGGACCTCAGGCACACAAAGCCAACCTCACCTTCCTTAGCTTCTTCCTTGGCTGGGGTGCCACCATCCTTCTGCCCAGTCGGCTATTCTACAGGCTTTTCCTAAGCCAACCTTGCCTGGTGTGTTCCTTTAAATTCCTAGGACCCCTGTCTGCACTTCAATTGACATAGCACATGCTGTATTACAATGCATTTCTTTTTTCAAAATGTACTTAACTTTATTTTTATGTGTATTGGTGTGATGGTGTAAGAACTTTTAGAATGGGAGTTACAGACAGGTGTGAGCTGCCATATGGGTACTGGGAATTGAACCTGGGTCTTTTTGGAAGATCAGCCAGTGCTCCTAACTCCTGAGCCATCTCTCCAGCCCCTAGAATGCTTTTCTTATGTTTTCTGGAATTTTATTATGCTTTTATGTACAATATTATAGATTTCACTGTGACATTTTTATGTACACATTTAACACACCTTGATCATATTTGTTTCCTCTTATCCTCACTTATTTCTGTGAAATTTTATTTTTAACTGTCACATTTATTTATTATTTATCTATTTATTTGTGTGTGTGTGTGTGTGTGTGTGTACTACAGGAGAGCTCACAAGAGCTGCTTCTGAGGATCCAGCTTAGCTTGTCTACCTGGTAGCAAGCATTTTTACTCACCATGCCACCCCATTTGCCCTGGACTTTTAAAAAGATTTATTTTTAATTTTTGATATGTATACTCCACTTTTTACTGAACTTAAGAGTCCAGAGGGGCTCAGTCCACTGCCTTGCTTGGCCTCAAGGCACAGGCTCCACTAGTCGTGCCCGCAGGTCAATGCCTGAGAGGTCATCCCTGTTACAGGGATACTCTGGATGCCACTGGGGAGATGGATGGGGAATAGGGACACCAGGTTACATGGGGACTTGCTGTTTGTTTTCACGACTGAGCCTCATGTATCCCAGGCTGTTCTCAAACTTGCTGTGTAGCAAGGCTGGCCTAGAACTCCCAATCCTCCTAATTCCACCTTCTAAGTGCCAGGATGGAAGGTGTGTGAGATCATGCTCAGTTTATATGGTTGGGGGGGGGGTCCAACCTTGGGTAAGCTTTCCAAGCAGAGAGAGAACTGGCCTGGCTTAGGGGAAAAGGAAAGTCAAAGGCATGGGGTGACACTTGGCCTCTCTGGACTGAGGTGAAGACCACCACCCCTCATGTAATGACATCATTAGGTATGACTCCCTGCAAAGGTGAGGACCCAGAGGTGCTCATGGGAATTTGTTCTTTGCTTTCTAGGATTCTTGGGATGAGCTCCTCATTGGGGACGTGGAACTGAAACGGGTGATGGCTTGTAGCAGGTGAACCCTTCCCTGTCCCTGTGGGGGGGAGGCAACGCCCGCCACTCTGCTTTGCCCCCTGTGTGATGCTTTATATGTGTCCAGGTGCCTTTTAACAACGGTGGATCCGGACACCGGCATCATGGACAGGAAGGAGCCTCTGGAAACACTAACGAGGTAGAACCAGGCAGATGGGGTCTCATCCTGGGGCTCAGGTGTCTGAGGAGCCATGTTTATTCATGTTTGCACCACACTCATGCAGAGTGAGAGCTTTAGGGAGCCCTGGTCACCTGGGTAGATGGTATGTACAGAAGAAAGCCACTATGTTCAGGGTTCCATACTGCCGGTGGTTTGCTGTTCCTACGAAGTAAGGGAGACTCCTGTAGGGTACTGTGAGAAATGTCACTATGTAAGGCAGGTACTGAGAGGCAGGGGCTGAGATGGTGATACACTGTACCTCTTGTTTGTATCTGGTCAACATTAGAGCAAAGGAGAATCTAACCTTTTCTCCATGGAACCAAGGAGATAGAGCAAAGGAAAAGACAGACTGGGCAGTGGAAAGAGTCCCGGCCATTGTGGTAGGGTGACTGTCAGCAGGTCTCCTTCTGCCAGGCCCTGACCTGTTTTAGGATTCTCGAGATTGAATCTGGGTCCTTATGACTGCAAGGCAAGCTCTTCTATCATTGAGCTCTGTCTCCACCCATCTTTCTTACTTCTTAATTAATTGTTATTATCATTGTTACTATTATTATGTGTATGGGTATTTGCCTACATGTACTTGTGTGCAGCATGTGTGTGTATGATGTCCACATAGAGCAGTCGAGGATGCCAGGTCCCTGGGAACTCTAGTGACGGACAGCTGTGAGCCATTGTGTGGGTTCTGGGAACTGAACCAGGCCCCTCTATAAAAACAGCAAGAGCTCTAAAGCAGTCAGTTCTTGCTTTCTAGTTTGAGGCAGGATCTCACTAAGTCATCCAGGCTGGCTTTGAGCTCACTTTGTAGCATCTGTAACCCGTGGACTTGTGTTCTCCTGAGTAGCTTGAAGTATAGGCTTATACCACCAGGCATGGCTCTGGTTCTCATAAAATAAAAGAAATGAGAGTAAAACTAGATAAATCTCTGTTTGCATCAGCCGAATGACTCCGGAGCTGCTCGTGGCCTCTATTTCTCTCATACTCCCTGATCTGAGCTTTCCTTTCCTCTGGTTTTGAAAGGCTCTTATGCTTGCTGGGCACTGGGGCTGGCTCTGCTTTGTCAGAGCCCTCTCTTGGGAGGCTATGTTTGTAAAAAGAGAATGATAGTCCCCAAACACAGAGTAAGGGCAGGAAGCAGGGATCACAGGAGTCCATTCTCACCCCCCTGATCTTCTGCAGGTTTCTTACAGCCCAGCCATCCTGCTCTAATTGCTTTTAATACCCAGGGAGACAGTGCAGCCAGCCGAGGTGTCTGTTATCACTCCCTGAGATTTAAAATGCTGTGGGTACAGTGATTTATGTTCTTTCCAGGACAGATGATCATAAATTTGGTAGGGAGAGGCCCTGCGGTAGGGTGTAAATCACAGGCAGAGCACACAGCCCCTTCAACAGCATCTCTGGGTACCTCTGGTGCCCAGGGGTTGGTGCTGCTTGCACTGAACATGCTGGGCAGCATGGCTGACCTCTCATCCATCTGCCTGGCCTTGTGGGTTTCTTATAGCTCAGTCGGGTGCCCTAATTGCTTCTATATGGTCAGAGCCCAGCTGGGCAAGGCAAGACACCCACCGCATTGAATTATTCCAGCATCTTCTGGGTAGGCTAAGCACTGGGAGACTTGCTGTCTGCTCATGGAAAGGAGGAGGGTGGAATTACTCTGTTCTTTCTTAAAAGACTGACTGAAGCAGGCACTTTTTTGGGGGGGAGGCACTAGAATACAAGATCTTTTACACAATAGGCAAGCACTCTCATGGAGTTTCATCTCAGGATGCTTAGGATCTTGAGGTGTCAGTTTCTTTATTTGTAAGAACTGAATTTTCAAGACTTCACATAACTGAAATAAAGCAACTTGTATCTTTTTCAATAGGTGGTCAGACCCCAGCACACCCAGTCTTTGATGTCTTACTGTAGCGATTTGATACTTTCTAGAGCAGGAAAAGCCAGAAGAATTTTCTGTTCTTGAGGCTGGCTTATTTTAATAACACCTAATCCAACCCTGTCAGTAGCTAGGGGTGGTGGCAGTGTTTATGTGTCGACCCTCTGGGTGCTGTCACAATGTTGATGACCTCAGAACCCAACCATGGAGAGAGACCACGAGGTCTCAGAAGTAGAATGGACAGTACTGCCCATGGCTTTGTGATCTCCACTGGGGGACTGACCAAGATCTTGTCTGTAGCCATGCATGGTCACTGATGTGAGTAAACAAGACAGCGTGATCACAGCTGCTCCTCACTAGTGCACAGCACTTTAGAGATGGCAAAATGTAGGCATCTAATTGAAGGAGGAGTTGCTTGAATGTTTCTTTGAGTGTGAGGATGGAGCCCAGAGCCCCAGTTATGCTAGACCATAGCTGCACAATTGAGCTATAAAGTCCAATCCTTGGAGACTTCTGTTTTGGCTAAAAAAAATAAAAATAAAAAACCCCCAAAAAGCATGTTTTAGAGTCGCTTGATTATCAGAGTAATTGCATATTCTATATGCATCAAAATGAGTTACATGGAGAAATGTTCTTTGAAATATAATTTATTGCTCACTATGGCTGCTGACATTAGTAGCCTCAGTACTTTGGAGGTTGAGGAGGAAGGATTGTCACAATTTGGAGGCTAACCTGGTCTACATAGTCCCAGGTCATTCTGAACTATAAAGTAAGGCCCTATCTCTAAGTGTAATTTGTTAATCCCAACAGGTTGTGTATGTATTTAAATATAGAGGGGAAAAGATATACATATATGTGATATAGATATATAGATAGATATCGATGTAGCTATAGATATATAGATAATGTCAGAGAGGATTCATTCCTCAGGCAAGACTGATGGAAAAGGCTTGGTATACATCTCTTGCAATACCTAGGTATGTCCACAAGGGGCTGCTGTTGACCTCACTTGGTCTCCCTCACCTGGCAAACAGGAATCGGCCAGGCTAAAGATAGAGGAGTGATTGGTTGGATCTCTGGATTCTTACTAGGCCTGAGGAGGAGGGTTGCTTAGGAAGATATGAATATGAGGAGTGGAAGCATCCTTGCTAGAGGATGAGATAACTTCGAACTCCTCATCCTCCTATTGGGTTTTGGTATCAGACTAGCATTTGGATACAGGCTCCTTGACACATAGGTTTTGCCTCCCGGACTCACCTGCATAGCAAGTGGGGGGGGTCATATGTTCCTATTAAGACCTTTTAACAGGGTTTGAAGTCATGTTGGAAGTGCTTGGTGAATATGCAAGTATGTGAGAGGTACAGGTATTCTCTGAGATAGGTAGATTGCACAGCCCCAACAGTACAGAGCCTAAGACTAAAATATGCCAAGTCATAGAAATGATTGCTATCTCCACCCTGTCTCATTCCCAAAAATCTCTTTTAACACATAGTGACCAAGGAAGAGGCAAGTAAAAAAGATGCCTGGATTCATGATCCTATGGCTAGCTATGCCATGAGGAACCATGCTAGGCAAGCTGAGATAACCCATAATAGCAGCTTTATCCATCCATCCATCTGTTCCATCCACTCCTCTCCTGAATGGCTGCAGTGTTCCAGGTCCTGTGGCAGGACTTCTACATCCTGTCATCCCACAAGCTGGGGAGGGATTGGGGGCTCCAGAGGAGGCAGATTCAGCCTTTAGTTATTGTTTTTTATTTATTTTCTGACAATTTTATACACATATAAAATGCACTCTGGCTCTGTAGCCCAGGAGTTTGAGTGGTAACCTAGCATATGAAGGACCTATACTTGGTTCCACAGCACCTCCTACACTGGAACAGTGTCACACAGGCCTGTCATCACAGCAAGAGACAGTTTCTGAGTTCCACATCTTCCCAGCCTCAGTCAGCTCCTAACGCACCTGGATCACAGGAGATCTTGCCTCAGATCTGTTTCATCAACAGAACATTTAGTTCTCTGTTGCTTGTGGTAGCATACACTAGAAAGATATGCTAAGGCAGAGCTAGAGTAGGAGGGCCATGAGATCAAGGCTATCCTTGGCTGTACCTTTTGTCTATGG
The DNA here is from genome assembly GCA_004025045.1 of Sigmodon hispidus. Taxonomy (NCBI): domain Eukaryota; kingdom Metazoa; phylum Chordata; class Mammalia; order Rodentia; family Cricetidae; genus Sigmodon; species Sigmodon hispidus. The sequence goes on along the minus strand of PVIH01001074.1, from coordinate 212,210 downwards.
CCATATCACTCCAAATGTGGAATCGTCTCTGAGTCTCTGTTCTCAGAGGCCATTTCTGTTTTGAAGAGGAGTCAAAAACCACATTTTACATGGTGTTGACTTAAAGAAGTCAAGCAAAATAATTAATTTCAATGATAATGTATAAGTGTTATAAAATTGGGGTTAGCTTAAATGAGACACACGAGCAAGCTCCCTGGTGGAGAGGGGCTGGAGGCAGGGTCTGACCATGATATTTCCACATTGGCTCAGGACTTCTCGAGTTTTCTACCTGACAAATGTGCATATCCTACATGCCCACCCCCAAGGTCCTGCTATGTAATCAGTTGACCTTGAACTTACAATCTTCCTCTTGCCTCAGTCTCCTGAGTGCTGGATGACCACATCTAGTTCATACCATCTTTAAGAGTGTCACTTACCAATACTCTTGACTGGTCAACAAGCAATTGTGAGCTAGGAGTGAGTGACAAGGCCCAAAACTAGGTGTAAGTGACACAAGAGAATTGGCCACACTTTGAGTTTCCCAGGGTCACTCAGTCCCATAGAACAGACAGATGTTTGACCTTAACCTATGGGACAAAATGTGACAAGAACAGAGACATTAAGAAACAGGAAATTGCTCCTTACTTATGGGACTATAGGCTTCTTCCCTGGGACATGTGACATCTGAGCTGGGCCTGGAGGAAAGGGTGGAATTCTGCTGGTCGGGGAAGGGGAGGAGGGATAGTTCTGGGAGTCACGGAGCCAGGTAAAGCACAGCCAGAGTCCTGCCGTGTTGCATTGTGTGGTGCGTAGTAGGAGAGAAAGCTTTGAGAAATCTGGGGGTAGCCAGGCAGGAGGCTTTGTACACCATACATGGAGCTGCAGTGCTATTCTTTACACACTGGGGACCCAGAGAGGGTTTTCTAGGTGAAGAATGATAAGATCATCATAAAGTTAAGACATCGTGGGGCTAAAGAGATTTCTCAGCAATTAGAAGCACTAGCTGGGGGCTGGAGAGATGGCTCAGAGGTTAAGAGCACTGACTGTTCTTCCAGAGGACCTGAGTTCAATTCCCAGCAGAACCACATGGTGGCTCACAACCATCTATGATGAGGTCTGGTGCCCTCTTCTGTAAAACTGTATGCATAATAAATAAATAAATCTTAAAAAAAAAAAAAAAAAGAAGAAGCACTAGCTGAACCAGGACCTGGGTTCAGTTCCCAGTACCCAGTTTGGGCACTCATAATGACTGATAACTCCAGCTTCAAGAGAGCCAACATCCTTTTCTGGCCTCCTCAACCACTGTACACATGTGATGTTCATATGCATATGCAGAGAAACACTTGCACACTGAAATAAAAATAAAAAAATCTCCTTTTAAAAAAGACAGTCATGGGGCTGGAGAGATGGCTCAGGGGTTAAGGACACTGGCTGTTCTTCCAGAGGAACCAGGTTCAATTCCTAGCACCCACATGGCAGCTCAGCTGTCTGTAACTCCAGTTCCAGGGGACCTGATACCCTCACACAGACATATATGCAAACAAAATGCCAATGCAGATAAAAATAAATAAATCTTTTTTTTTTTTTAAAAAAAAAAAAAACAGTCATAGACTAGTGTCCATACTAAGTTGGTGTGGGAGAATGAAAAGTGCAGAAGAAGTGGCTGAGAAGTTATTATATTCAGTTTCTAACGTAGTGTGGGCATGTTGGCAGCAACACTGGACCAATGGGAGTAAGAAAAAGGAAGCAGAGTCAATTGATATTCTCCAAGGACTCTGATCTGGATGACGAAGGGAAAAATGGGAAGGGAAGGGTGACAGTCTGCCCAGAACCTTGAGTCAAGCGGCATATGTGGAGGAATTTCGAGGGAAAACAAAAATAATAAGCATGTCCAGGCATATAGAATATCTAATTTTTCTTTTAAAATTTTTAAATCTTTCTTAAATTTTAAGCTTATTTATCTATTATTTTATGTGTATGAGTGTTTGGTCTTCTTGTATATCTGTGTACCAGTGCTCATAGAGTCAGAAGAAGGAATTGGGTTACACAGAGCTTGTGTGATCCAGCTGTCACAGGCAGTTGGGAGCCTTCTGGTCAGGGTGCTTGGTCTCTGGAAGGTCAGCCAGTGCTCTTAACCACTGAGCCATCTCTTCAGCCCCAAGAACCTAATTTCTTGATGCTGGAAAAGGAAATGTCACTATAGGAAAAAGTCAGGAGGATGTAGCTTTTGGCTATGCCTTGGTGCTTTTGAATGGCCTGTCACTCTCTGGCCCTTGGTGCTGGGATGTTAGATCCAACTGGACACTGGTTCTAGGCACAGCCTGCCTGGGTGGGTGGAAACCTGCATCAGTGCAACAAAGCCACATGGGTTCCAAGTTCTTCCTGTTCCCTGTGACATCAAGGTCTTTTCCTGTTGCAGTTACCGCCTGTGTGACCCTTCAGAACAATCAATATATGGGCAGCGGCCCCTCTTTGGACAGTATTTTACTCTGGAAAATCCAGGGACCATCAGAGTGGGAGACCCCGTGTACCTTCTGAGCCAGTAATGGGAACTATGTGTTCTGGAACAGCAGATGTCTCATAGAAACGTCTGAAACTGACATCACTTGAAATGCTTCTTTAGCCTTTTCTTTGGGCCTGTGATTTTCCTCTTCCAGATTTTCTTCTGTTTCATTGTTTCCTGGGACCAGCACATAAAGCAGAACAATCCAGCCTTCTAAAGAGTCTCATGCTCTACCGACTGAGCTAGCTGGGCACACTAAAACTTAGCAGAACACCATCAAGTTTCTTGGAGAATGAAGGGATTATCAAAATGCTCTGTTTATAATTATGGAGTAATTTTTCTACTTCTGCATTCACTTGCCAAGGCAGCAGATGTCCATCATCTCCTTACCCTTCTTATGGGAAAGGAAAGAAAACAGGAGGAAGACTGTGTACGCCAGAAGAATGTTCCAGAATGTTTTTCTATCCCTGGACATCATGCATACAATGGAAATTAAATACTTTCCCAAGTAAGGTTGGAATGATGACATTTTACATTTCTCCTCAAGCCCAGAGATAGCTTTGGAAAGGGCTTAATAAGCAGTAAACACCTAAGATATTAATTTTTCCATAGGTCCTCCTGAATCTGATGCTGTTGCCCCCTAGACAGTGTCTGTAAAGACTTGATGGATCCTTTAGCTCAAGGAACATCTCTGAAATGTCAGGGTAAAAAACCAGCTCACTAGAGCATTCAGGCTGGCTTCTGTCTTTATGAAAAGCAAGGTGATTTTCTGCCCTTGAATCAAAGTGTTGATACATCCTACTAAGGAATCCCAATCCTTCCTGGCATGTGGGAGCAAACAATGACATAAGAGAGGGAGGGACCTTTCCCTTGGTGTCTAAGATGAAATTTGATCTTGCTCAGGGAAGTGACTCTCAATAGAAACCAAATTAAATGCCCCCCCCCAAATATGGCACCGTCTAGTGGTGGTGAATGACAGCTCAGCCCTCCTCAAATAAAAACAAAATAAACAAAAAACAAAAAAGCAATCTTGTGCCTTAGTCTAATTTTTTTGTAGTGTAAGTGGAGAAGCCCATAGGTACATGTGTTTCTCTGCTTCAGAAAGGTGGCTTTCTTTTTCTTTTTTTTTAAATTTTTTTTATTCTTAAATATATATATAAACACATACTAGTGTATTAAGTGTGTATGTGTGAGTGCATATGTGAACTGTATGTGTGTGTGAGTGTAAGTGTGTGTGTGAGTTTGTGTGTGTATGTGAGTGTGTGTGTGTGTGAGTGTGAGTTTGTGTGTGTATGTGAGTGTGTGTGAGTGTGTGTGTGAGTTTGTGTGTGTATGTGAGTGTGTGTGTGTGAGTGTGAGTTTGTGTGTGTATGTGAGTGTGTGTGAGTGTGTGTGAGTTTGTGTGTGTATGTGAGTGTGTGTGTGTGAGTGAGTGTGAGTGTGTGTGAGTGTGTGTATGTGAGTATGTGTGAGTGTGAGTGAGTGAGTGTGTGTGAGTGTGTGTGTGTGTGTGTGTGTGTGTACCATGATATACATGTGGAAATCAGAGGACAACTTGAAGCCAATTTTCTCCTTCCACCTGACCCCAGGATTCAACTCTGGTGATCAGGCTCTGCAGTCACCCTTTTCCCATGTCATCTCACTGGCCCTAGACCCACAGTCCTAACATCTTGTTAAAATGGCATCCATTTCCCATGACTCATCACTTCAGGTGAACCTCCTCATTATGAACCTTATGTGAGTAGCTGGAACTAGCATGGCAGAGCAACCCCTAAATGGAAGAAGGTACCCAGACACCCTTCTCACTAACACTTCCCTTCTTCTACCCATTGGGCGAAAGGTTCTGTTTGAAGATAGAGAACCCAGTGACCTCAGGAAGCTCGGAGCAGTGCTCAAGCCCATTGTCAGTAAGACTAAAAGGCCATTCACATGTATTTATCTTATAATTAATGAGTGGGTTAATACTAATGGCAAAGCTGAAGTCCCATTTACTTTGCTTACCGGTCACATTCCCTTGAAATATAGGACTAGGACCACCACAAACCTTTAGAAAGAGCTCACAACAGCCACAGATGGACATGTGAGGTCAGCCTCAAAGATCTGCCCTTTGCAGATGTTCTATGCATAGCAACTTCATAGGGCAGTCATGGCAAAGAGGTGAAACTGAAGGCTACTGAGCAGGAGTGGAGCTGTTGGATGACTCTTGTGGGTAGCCTTGAAGGCTTGCTGGCTTGGCATTCCACAGAAAGAGCTAGAAACTTGCCACCAGGAAGTAGAGTAGCTACTTAGGCATGCAAGGGCAGAAAGAAAGCAGGCTGGATCCAGCTGCGGTGGTGTGAACCTATAATCCCAGGGGCTGAAGGACTGAGCCGGGGCTCATCAAGAGCTAAAGACTACAAGGATTGGGCTACATGTTGAGTCTAAGGTCTGTCCTCATTTTGTTTATACTACTGTGATAAAAATGACATGACCAAAAGTAACTTAGAGGAGAAAATATTTATTTAGCCTACAGTTTCAGGTTATAGTTCATCATGGGGAGAGGCCAAAGCTTCAGGTACTTGAGGGAGCTGGTTGCACCCAAAATTAAGAGCAGGAAGAGAACTGAATGCACACACACTCCTTTGCTTGATTGTGCTGCACACCATTTCTACACTCTCATACAGTTCAAGATTCGCCCTGCCTAGAGGATGGTGCCGCCCACAGTGGACTGGGTCTTCCTATATTAATTAAGACAATCTCCCATAGATATGTCTGCAGGCAAAACCAACATAGACGCCTCATTGAGATTCTCTCCCTAGGTGGTTCTAGGTTATGTTCATTTCACAAAACTAAGCAACACATGGCCAGTTTGGGTCATGTAACAAGCTCCTGATCTTCATATTCCTATGTGTATATGTCTGTGTGTAAAAGTGCCAGAAGTTGATATCAGTTGTCCTATATACCCCTCCAGGCTCTGAGGCACACCATTTTTCATTTGCTGATAGGCCAGTGGGTCTCTGAGATCACCTATGTCCATTTCCCCCTCCTCCCTGACAGAAGTTACAGATTCCCCTGGCTTCTTACTGTGATGCTAAACATCTGAACTTAGATCCTTATATTCCCTACCTCAGATCCAAGGATTTGTGTTGAATGCATACGAACTTTCTCACCATCATCAAATCAGCAAGTCCAGAGATGGACTTTTCTATGTCAGGGATCACTTGGATTTGAGTTTCTTGAAAGTGGCAGAGCACTTCTAAGATATAACCTTGACAGGACCTCTAACAAGAATGTTGTTGGTTGCACACCCCTGTGCTGCATTTTCCAGAGTGGAAGCCTGAGTTTGCCATGGGTGGGGGTTAGGGGTTAGGGAGTGCAGGGTGTGTGTGTGTGTGTACTCTTACAAAAGAATGTCATGGAACAACATGATTGAGAAGCCTAGCCTGCCTCAGTTTTCCTCAAAGACAGAACAGCCCATCTGAAGGCTTTGGAAAGGCCTGTGTAAACACGTGCTTGGGTTTCATTTGGCCCTTTGAGAAATGTCATTCTGGTATCTAGGGAAACTTGTGGCAGAGCTCAGGAGTCCCATTCAACAGGAGTGGTAAATTAATGGGAAACTGGGAGAGGATAAAGTGACCCCACTGCTAGACCCTCCATAGCCCTGACCCCATGACAACACCCAGCGGTGGAAGGACCCAAGAATGCCTCATGTGCTGAGGAGGAAGAACCTCTCTCCATCTGCTAACTTCATCTTTATATCTATCACAGGCTTTCTTAACTCATCTGTCTGTCTATCTATCTGTCTATGTATCTATCTACCTATCTTTCATCTATCCATCCAGCCATATGTCTGTCTGTCTGTCTGTCTGTCTGTCTGTCTGTCTGCATGTTTTGGAAACAGGTTCTAGCTGATATTCCGGATGGCCTTAAACTCTTAATCCTTCTGCTTGAAACTCCCCCGTGTTTATGTGAGAGATACTCACTGCCACACCCTGTTCAATATGCATCTTGAACTGTGCTCATGTTAGCAAGAAGACATTTTACTTCGGCTACTTTCTTAGATGTGGTCCAGTGAATTATGACAGATTTATTAATTTGTTTATTTTTGTAGTGAAGTCTTGTGTAGCCCAGATTGTCTTCAAACTTGCTACATAGCCAGAAATGACTGAACTTCTGATGCCCCTGGCACCACCTCCTGAGTGCTGGGATTACAGGTGTGCTCTACTAAGCCTAGTTGTATGCAGTGCTGAGGATCAAACCCAGGGCTTCATGCATGCTAAGCAGGCACTCTACCAACCACACTGCATCCACCAGCCCCATGTTATGACAACACTGTAAATTACTTAATTTCAAACAAAAGAAAAAAAAGTCTCTTGGTACCACCAAGTTCTTGGAATTAATCTAATACAAAAAAAAAAAAAAAAGCCTGCTGCTTCCTTTCTCATCTGCTCTGACCACACTCTCCTAAGAAGTTAAGGCCACAGCTTTGGCTACAGCTTAGATGTAGCTCCGGCCAGATGAGTGAAGTGATCAGCTCCACACTGTCCCAGCTCAGAGGCAAGAGTTACCCTTGTTCATGGCATCCGTCTTCTTGAACAGCCTATGGGTTCTGTTTCCCATCCACCTTTTCCCGAGGCCATTTTGGATGGGTGGGTCAATTTGGCTATTGACCAGTCTAAAGTATCCACCCTTGGTGGTCCTCAGTCATCTGATTTTACCTTCACAGAGCATTCTATATCAGAGCTCACAGCCTCCCATCATGTCCCTTCACCCTCTTCTTGTTTGCTCTCCAGGCATCCCTGACCTGGGTCCTCAATAGTCCAGCCCCATCCAGCCTAATGGGTTCCAGGTCAAGCCTACCTTCCCTCACCCTCTTTAGGATTTTTTAAGAGTCCTGTATATAAAGTATTGTCATAATTATCCCTGATTAATAATTTTACACCTAATAAAGTCTCAGGGGCCTGGGCTGAGGAGACTCACCTTCCAGATGGCTTCTCCAGCAATTAAAGTGACTTGTTAGTTGGAGGCCCAGGATGGCTGAGGACAGCTGGAGAGCTGTCCTTTGCAAGCAGCTCTGGTTAACATCAACCAGGAAAGCTTTCTGTAAACACATGAATAATTGATTGTGCTGCACTCACATAGCTACTGCGGATCTGAGCCCGGATGACTCATTTGCAAGCCATCTCTGTCGTCTGGATGCCATAACATGGGAGAAATGATGACGGTTTCTTGGAGGTTCTTCTGTGGCCGGCGTAGCCAAGACGAAGACTGTAATGGTTTGTTATGATGACCTTTGCTATTCCATTAGGCTCAATTGCTTTAAAAAATGATGTGCGCGTACTTTAGGAACATTTTTACCCTTTAGGTTGACCTGACATCATAGTTTATATTAGCAAATGTATTAATGACAGAGGAGTGTTTTCATGTCCCAAGGACAAGTTTTAACAACCATAATCTGCCCTCAGTCATCATAAATATAAATGTATTGGTCAAACAGACCTCGTTAATGTGGCCAAGATAAATGCAAGTCTATATTTTAAGACAGTCGAAGCCCTGGAGAATATGTGGAGCTTTTTGTGGGCCTTTGAGATCCTGTGTATGTGTTATCTGCAGGCTGAGAAAATTAACATGTTCCCCCCTCTGGTTCTGTATCAGACAGATATAAATGTCTTAAGGATGTCTAGTGAGATTGTTCACATAGTTTCTGGACACCGTTAATGCCTGGTGGGGTGAATCCTAGTTCTCTAGGCTGTCTTCTCACTCTGCTCACAGGGCTTTTAGAGAAAAAAGAAAGATCTCCAATCCTGGCAACGTGCTACCCAACTGACATGTCTCTGAGTTATATTGTGTCCCAGCTTTTTAATTATAATATCCTCCTTATGCTCCAGGATCTTCTTTCCTATGAGGTGGGACCTTCTGCTGTAGATGTGTGCTTGACATCTTGCCTCAAACTGGTTAGTAAGCCACATGTCGGCAGAAAGTGTTCTGGGCATCATCTGTAAGCAGGATGGGAGGGACACTCTGTTTTTCTTTTTGTCATGCCACACTCTCAAGTCCTAGACATTATTAGTGGTGAGTGTCTGTGTTCTTAGCTTCTTAGGTGGAAAATAAATAGCTTTCAAATGATATTTTTGTTTTGAACTGTTAAAAAAAATGCTCAAAGCAGGAATGTCTCACAGAGAAGACTGTTTTTTTGGGTGAGTCTGTCTCTCCCTGACATGATCAAGTCAGTGCCATCAATAGCTTCTCTGTGGGTTGTGGTCACCTAATGATGAGTGATGGATGAACTCTTCAGTGAAAATGTTGGCTCTTGAATCTCCCTGACTGAATCTATTTTTTTTAAACAGCACCAAACGTTGAGCTGTAAGATTTGACTTTGCTGGATAAGGGACAAGGACCTAGATTCTTTCCTAAACTTGTGCTAAAATATTCCCTTTTAAGCTTTTGATGGTTTAGAAATTGAGGCATACACAGTATTTTCATAGCAGAGTTTTTCACAGCACATGAGAGAGACAGAGATAACTCAAGTATCCTTGTACAGCAAACACAGACACTCAGTGGCATGTTACTCAGCCTTAAAATTTAGCAACTTCCTAGCATGTGTTCAATGTAGATGAATCAAAACCAGCCACACAGCATAAATACCACACAGTTCCACCTGTGTGGGTACCTAGTAGTCAAACTAGAAATGCAGAGAGAAGGGAAGCTTTGAGGGTGCTATCTAAGGGGTTTGAGGCTGCAGTCTTACAAGTTAAACGAGGTCCAGTGAGTCATTGTACAGTGACTAGAAATGGTTCCCTCCGAAAACTATATGCTCTGTACACATCGCTGAGATTTAAACATGATATAAAGAGAAGGGGAAGGGAGGGGAGGGGGAAGAAAAAGCCCTAAGAGGCTTACAGATGAATCTTAACTGTCAGGCTCTCCTGGAAAGACACTGTAGGTACCAGCCCTGGGAAGAATCCCCTCCAGGCCCATGAAGGCGTCTTCTCCCAGAGACTAAAGCAGATGAATGAGACTTAATGTCTTTGAGCAATGCCTCCATTGAGAGTAAGGAAATTACCCAAAGTCCTTCAGCTCTGTCCTCTGAACTATGGTCTTTAAGGACAAGATACTCCTTGGTGCTGATTGATGTTGGTAGGGTTTACATTCAGATCTAGAGTGCCATTATTTTTCCTTTTTGGCATTTTATTGATGGGCCACATTTATGATACCACTTGATTTTCCTGTTCAGCCCTGGTAGGCTGTGCTGGTCCATGTGGATGGAGAGAATTTGAGATGAGAGAGGAAAGAGAGTCCTGCATGATGGGAGGGCCTTTGGGCCATGTTGTGCACTACGGATCGATCTGCCGGCCTCACGGGAGATGAGATCAGAGCTGCATTTTTAGAAATTTTTATTTTGTTAGTTATTGTTATGTGTATGTATGTATGTGTGAGGGTGCATATGTTAGAGGTCAGAGGACAATTTTGTGGAATTGTTTCTCTCCTTCGCGTTTTTACCAGGCTCAGAAGACAGAACTCTAGCCACTAGGCTCACACAGAGCCTTAGTTTGCATGTCTGTTGCTGTAATAAAGCACACTGGTGAAAAGCAGCTCGGGGAAGAAGGGATTTTTTTTTTTTTTTTTTGGCTTTCAGGTTACCGTCCATCATCCAGGAAAGACATTGTGGGAACCTGGAGGTAGGACCTGAAGCCTTGGAGGAACACTGCTAACAGCCAGAGGGAGCAAAGCCATGGCTTGCTCAGTCTTCTTTCTTACACAGTGCAGGACCATCTGCCTAGGGCTAGTGCTGCCCACAGTGGACTGGACCCTCCAACATTAACCATTAATTAAGAAAATACAGACTGTCTACAGACCCATTTGAAGGAGGCAATTCTTCACCGAGGCTCCTCTTCCTAGATGACTTTAACCTGCCAAATTGACAGCAAGTAAACAAAAAGTAAGCACACACAGAAAGCTCCTTTACCCCCGGAGCCATCTAGCTGAGCCCTAACTTTGGGGGATTTGAGCAGAGGTGGTACCCTGGCTACCTGTCTACAAGCAGCTTCAGTATTATCATATTTGCTCTCCTGGACTTGAGTGGAGAGACACGGTTTAGTTTAGTCTCATTCTCTCCTTGTGACCTCATATTCTGTAATTCATGGACTGTGATGGTAAAGTTTTGAGTGTCTGAATCAGACATCGCTCTGTCTTCTTCCTGTTCCTTCTAGGCTCTGGTCACCTTGGCTGAAAGGACCCTGTCCCGGTTGAAAGGGGACAGAAGTTCTCTAGCATTGCCTGAGGCTGCCAGGATGAGCCTACACTGAGCTTTGGTATCAGATATTATGTTGTTTTCAAGTTTCTAACCCACATCTTTAGCCTCCAGCTTATCATTTGACATTCTTCCTCCCTCCCTCCCTCCATTTCTTTCCTCCTTTCTCTCTCCCCCTCCCTCTCCCCCCCTCTTTTCATCCCTTCCTTTTTACAGTACAGAGCCTGGGAATGCCAATATGCCACATCAATGCTGTCACTGAGGTGCATCCCCACCCCATGCCAGGCCTTTATTAGTGAGATGCAGGTAGTTTTACCCCAATGAAACGAAATGATAACAGCAAACGAAATGAGAATTCTCAGCCCCCCACTCCAGCCGAGAGCTTGCTGTCTCTCTCCATCCCTCTGGAACCATAAGCCCAAATAAATTCCTTTCTATAAGTTGCCTTGGTCATGGTGTTTCATCACAGCAACAGAAAAGTAACTAATGTAAATACAATACTTTTTTAAATTGTACTTAGTATTATTGTGTGTGTATAAAACATTTGTGGGTGGCCTCGGGTGTCACAGTATGTGTGTGGAGATCACAGGACAGCTATGTAGAGTTACCTCTGTCTTTCCACCTTCACATGGGTTTCAGAGATCAAAGGGAGGTCACCTGGCTTTCCTCCCCCAGTCCAGCCCAGCCCAGCCTTCCCCCACCCCTAGTGCAATACATTCCAGTTGTAGCTTGTTTGTAGGGAGACTTGAAATCTGAAGAGTGACTCTTTAGTGAATGACAGTAAAAGGATGCAGGTCTCTGAGAAGTTGCTAAGAGCCGACCCCCACCCCCCACCATGAATGCCTGCAGCAGCAGATTTGAGAATATTAAATAGCCTGCCCATTTTATATATAAGAAGCTAGAATCAGAACTCAAGATTTTGGCTTTTGGAAACACATGGCTATCTCCCCGAAGGATGGAAGTGCTGTCAATTGGAAATAAGCCCCCCATTCTTGTTTTTAAATATTTGCTTGCAATTTAATGATAGATGCCAGTGCTTGGCGTAATAAGTGTCACACGTGTTTGGCTCACCCGGAACTCTTGTTTAAAGCAGTTATTCATGTGTGACTCTAAGCTGGTCCCAGCTGGTGGGTCTGCAGTGGGTCTTAGGAATCCCCGCACCCCAAACTTGATAAACTCACCCCTTTTCTATACACCAACTTCCAACCTTCCTCTGTTCAACTGACATTAATGTCAACATCCTCCATAAAAAAGAAATTAGCCAGAGGAATATATTTTTGCTTTCTGTGAAAAATGGACTCCACTAGACTATATCATGGCTAAGGAGGGATGTGCCCATTTTGAGTGATGAGTTCATGGAGATTCAGACACCTCCTACAGCCCTCACTGAGACACCCCAGAGCCCCATCTGTGCCCTCAAAGGTGGGAAACAGCAAAACTCTAGAAGCACCAGGATTCCCACCCAGGTTCCACCCAAAGGAGGGAATAGCCTGTCACCTATCATGAATTAACCCTAATCGTTATGGCTTGAGCTTCACTAGCATGTACAGATTGTGTCACATGTTCCTGTATGTGTGCACACTTACGGGAGAATAAGTGCATAGGGTGCTTTCACAAGAACATTTGCTTAAGGAAATCGGGGGCTACCTCCTTGATGAGTCAGTCAACAGAAGGTGGCTCAGGATCGGTCACAGACAGTTTCACCAGCATGAGGGCCTGTGTATGGCTTTCCCCCTGTTGCTTTCTATAAGAGAAAGCCAGTATCAGGAATGCCGCTTCTGGCTGGCACGGTCCCCTACAAGCTAGGATGGGAGGGAGGGAGAGTCCTGGCTTGCCTCCCCCAGCCTCCCCATTGCTTCACAGAAGCTGGAAAAGATGAATTTTAAGCTTTGTCCAGAGCTCTGAAACCTTAAATCCTAGAAAATAAGCCTTCTCTCAGGAATCTGAGGTCCTAGAGAATAATAAGCACTCCCCCATCCCCTGCCCCGCTGTCTCCTTCCCCCCACCCCTGTTCTGGCAGTGGACAGGCTGTGCTATGGACTGTGATTACTTAAGTTTGGATAATAGAAGAATGTAATAAATCTGGAGGTATCTGTCCTGTTTGCTATGGGGCACAACTGCATGACAAGTCGTCAGTTGCAGGAATAGACACAAAGCAGCACCTTTCCCTCCAGCGGGGCACTGCAGCATTAAGCTTCTAAAAAATGTCTCACATTCTTGACAACTCTGTTTGTTAGATTTTTTCCTTCTTTCTGAATGCAAATGTTGAGTGACATTGCTTCTGTTCAGATCAGTGACAGCCAGGCTCCCCCTCCCTCTGTGTTTGTACACTAATGAACACTCACGTGTGTGCACAGTGAGTGTGAAGGCCACCTTCTGATGTCATGATGTGTCTGTGCATGTAAGTGCCTGTGGATGCCAGCTCTCTCTCTCTCTCTCTCTCTCTCTCTCTCTCTCTCTCTCTCTCTCTCTCTCTGTCTCTCTCTCTCTCTCACACACACACACAGACACACAGACAAAGCTCCCCAGTTTCAGGTGGTTGTGAACTGTTTCGTAAGGTAGGGGCTGAGATTTTTTGCAAAAGCAGTTATGTGCTCTTTAATTACTGAATTACTTCTCCTTATTTTCTGAGACAATATTTCTCACTAGTTCTACTGGTCTGGCTAGCCAGTGAGCCCCCAGGACCTACCTGCCTCTTCCTCTCCAGTGCTGTGCACTTATGTGTGGATACTGGGGATCCACATCCAGGTCTCCAAGCTCTCATGAGAGGCAAGGTCTTTATCTGCTGAGCCACACCCCCAGTCACCTGGCTCTGCATTCTGATTTCAAACCTAGGCTCAAATGCTCCTGAGAGAAACTCTTGCCTAGTTCCTCAACCTGTGGTACCATGTGGATGCAGTGGAGCCTTTAGGAGATGGGCCTAAGGGGAGAAAGTTGGAGTTTTGGAGGTGTGCCTTACAGGGGGTCCTGGGGCCACACAGTTCTTCACTGTCTTTGTTTCTAGGCTGCTCAGAGTGGAATGGCTTCCCTTTCTATCTGACCCCACCGTGCTCTGTTCCTTTGTTATCCCGCCCAAGAAAATGGGACCACTCACATAGATTGAAAACGCTGAAACGTTGAGACCAAATAAATGTTCAAGCTTAGTTAGCTCAGGAATTCGGTCCCAAATCTGACCAAAGCAGAGCTTGTGGTCAGAAAGAAGACAGTGAGCTCATTCAATGCCCTCACTTTTCTAAACGGGTCTTTAAGAAAATGATATTTTCTCCATTCCAAGGCTTCAAGGGAAAGTTTTTGTACACACTTGGAGGAGTAGCGGGAAGTGGGAAGGGTGATGCACAGGTCAAACCAGAGGCACAACAGTGCAGAGGAATAAATGCCGGAACATTCGGGATTCATCTGGAAGACCCTGGTCTCACTCGGTATCCCAAACCACCAGAACATCTCTTGGAGACATCAGCCAGAGTCTGTGCTCTTGTGTTTACCAGCCCCATTTTGCTTTGGGGGGGGGGGGAAGGTGATAGTCAGGAGACACTTTGGACCACAGGGCAGACACCTGTGACTGTTCTAAGAGTCACTCACTTGGCCATGCCTTACTTTTGGTGTCTGGGTAAACGGCCATGCTACGCTTGAGTTTTATAGCACAAGTGGATGCACACAAGGATGGGAGCAGAGCAGCTCACACACTGTGTGCTGGACATGGTTATAGTTCTCTCTATATTTAGTGTTGCTTGTGTATCATTTTTATGTGAGTAGTTTCCTAGGCTGTTTGGTTTTTGAAATGGGCTCTTGTGTAGCCCAGGTTGGTCTTGAATTCACTACGGAGCTAAGGATGATTCTCCACTCCTGATCTTACTGCCTCTACCTCCTGAGTGCTGAGATTACAAAAATGTGCCACTAAGCCCCACTTATGTGGTGCCAAGGTTCAAACATTTTTTCCATCAGATTGTCTGTGGGAGGATTTTCTTGGTTAATAGATGAATGTGGGACGGTCCATCCCATTGTGGTGGTATCACCACTGGGCAGATGGTTCTGGGTTGTGTGTATAAGAAAGTGGACTGATCAAGACAGAAGGCACAAGCCAGTGTTGTAATGAGTTTCTGGCCTGGACTTTCTGGTCTAGACCGAAGGTTTGTCCACTCGCAGCCCCACTGCTGCTTAGGCCCAAATAATCACACAGACACTTATATTATTTTTACGCTGATTGGCCTAGAGCCCAGGCATATAGCTTGCTAACTCTTTACCCTTAAACTAACCCATCTTTCCTATTTTGTTCAGCCATGTGGCTCGGTACCTTTTCTCAGAGCAGCATTTCAGCATCTTTTCTCTATGTCTGCCGTCTCCTCATCATGTCTCTGTCTCACCCCTGTGGCATCTCTGTCTGGTGTCTGTGTCTGTTCTGAGATGCTCCCAGAGTTTTCTTAGTCTGGTAGCCCCATCCACACTTCCTGTCTGCCTTCAGCCAATCAGCATTTTTATTAAACTAATAAGTGGGACAATTATTTACAATGGAACAGAATACAATTCTACTACAAGCCAGTAAGTAGCATCCTGCATGGTATTTTTTTTTTTTTAAAAAAAGGTATTTATTTTTATCTTATGTGAATTGGTGTTTTGCCTGCATGTATAACTGTGTAAGGGTGTCAGATCTTGGAATTACAGTTGTGAGCTGTCATGTGGATGCTGGGAATCAAACTCAGGTCCTCCGGAAGAATAGTCAGCGCTCTTAACCGCTGAGCCATCTGTTCTTGCCTCCAGTTCCTGCCTAGAGCTCATGATCTGATGTCCCTCAATGATGGAGTGTGTGACTTGGGATTCGGAAGCCAAATGAACCCTTTCCTCCTCAACTAGGTTTTGGTCACAGTATTTATCATAGCAGTGGACACAAACCTGGATGTTAGGCAAACACTCTATCCATGGAGCATTCTCCTCAGCACCTAACATGTTATATTTTTATAATTAAGAAGATAGACTACAAATAAATATATAACCTTAGGGTATTTGTGTACTTAATTTAAAAATACTTTAAGTAAAAATGTTATTATTATGTTTGTGTATGGTGTACATGCGTGCGTGTGTGTGTGTGTGTGTGTGTGTGTGTGCACATGCACAGTTACACACACATGTGCATGCTGGCACATGCCATGGTGTGGGTGTAGACATCTGGGGCCAACTTTCAAGAGTTGATTCTCTCCTGCTGTGGGTTCTGGGGTTTGAATGCATGCTATTAAGCTTACATGACACGCAATTTTACTGGCTAAGTCATCTTGCCAACTCCAACAATTGTTTTTTTTTTTTTCCACAAACAACCATTTATTTGATTTAATAAAAGTTTTATTTTTCCAAATGTACAGCTGATTGAACCTGCTCATGCATCTTCAGCAGCTGGGGCATCTCCACCCTTTGTGTTTCTGGTATAAATTACTTGGGCTCTGTGTTTTGAAACCAGCTTGAGGGGCTGGAGAGATGGCTCAGAGGTTAAGAGCACTGACTGTTCTTCCAGAGGACCTGAGTTCAATTCCCAGCAAAACCACATGGTGGCTCACAACCATCTATGATGAGGTCTGGTGCCCTCTTCTGTAAAACTGTATGCATAATAAATAAATAAATCTTTAAAAAAAAAAAAAAAAAGAAACCAGCTTGATAAGTCCTTTACTAAGCAGCTCCTGAAGGGCTGCCCTGGCCACAGACCCTCGAATCTTCAGTCTCTCAGAGAGCACAGCCGGAGTAATAAGCTTATAGTTGGGAACTTCCTTACAGAGTTTGTCCTATGTAGCTTTGTCAAATAGGACTAGATTGTTGAGCTTGTCTCAAACTTTGCCCTTGGACCACTTCCTCTTTTTGGCCTTGCCACCAGACTTATTTACTGGATCTTTGTCTTTTTTGGCTGACTTTCCGGCATCTTTCTTCTTCTTGTCATCCTTGGGAGGCATGGGGGGGGGGCGGCCCGGGGGAAGCAACAATTGTTCTCTAAGGATGATTCAGAATACTGATGGCATCCCACCGTTCAGAGCCCCAAAGCACAGCTCCATAGTTACTGACCACTTGAAATATGGCTCCTTCAAATTGAGAAGCACTGTAGATATAACTTATACAGCAGATTTCAATGGCCTCATAGCAATGAAGTGTAAAAGATTGTTGTAATTATTTTTTATTTTGATTCTATGTTGAAATGCTGTAACTTAAGTGTGTAGAATTAGAATAAGTTTATTAGAGTTAATTTAATCTAGTAATTAGGGTTAATGTTTATCCTTTTAATGTGATGGTGACTCTTATAGCTTCATTTGTGAGTGCTATGAAAAAGGGGTTCCCCCTGACAAGAACAGAGGGCCCCCGAGTCTGTGCAACACACCTACTGGTAAAACCTGGCCACTTCACCTCATCTTGGCTTTGAGGATGGAACTATCCATGCACTGAGTGAGCACAGGGATTTTCTGGGTTTGATGGAAATCATCTGCAACTAAGTAATGTTATTGATTTATATGGTATTATGACTGTATTAGGTGTTGCAAATAGTTATTTTCAAAACCTTTAAAGATTCATTCATTTATCATGTGTGTAATGTGTATTTATTGGTGGGCACATGCCTGCTATTGTGGTATGTGGTATGCTGTGGCATGCCTCTGGAGATTGAGGGCACCTATTGAGAGGAGATTCTCTCCTACTACACAGGTTCCAGGGCTTGAACTTAGGTTGAACTCTCCCTTACCTGCTGAGCCATCTCGATGGCTCCTCATGAATTGTTTAAAATCATTTCTTACTACCACAACAATTGACATTTGCCACATTGTGCTTCTGACATGTAATCCTTGTTTAAAAGGGCATAGGGTACGGTTTCCTGCAAACATGGCATCTCTAGAAATGTGGGGAAATGATACATGTTGGGCTGAGTTTAAACTCTCCTCCCTGGTGAGAAATGCTAACACATGTTTTCACAGTTACCCCAGTGCATTGTGAGAGGCTGAGACTCTCAGGCTCCAAGCTCCTTCTAGAACCTTCATTTTGTCATCTATTTTCACCTGCACATGCGGCATTTTGCCCACAGCTGTTTCTCACTCAGGCGAGCCCCTCCCTAAAAGTCCTCTCTGTTTCTATGTTGTTAAGGAATCTGGCGATCGTGGCAATTAAAACCAAGTAAATCACTAGGGTCAGGCTTAAGGCGCTTGGTCTCCTGGTACTGCAGAGGAAGGTAAGTTGGTCTTTTATCCCCTTGATGTCTGGAATTCTGCTTCTGAAGGTAACTTCCAGAAGGCAAAACTGATGTGTGGGTTAGAACAGTTATCCTGGGTGGGGTGAGGGTGGCCATGGGAGGGTGTAAAATCGTTTCAGATCAGGGGAATACACTTACCTTATAGGCTTTGGCTTATCTGAGTGTGTCCGTTTGAAGGAGTGTTTTGAGCGTGTGAAGCTAGATATTTTTTCTGAATACATGTTACACGTCAACTAGAAGTTAAACACTCACCTTGCCTGTGAGTACATTTTTTAATTATTATTTTTATTGACAAGCCCTGGTATTGCTCAATTAAAAAATGAGGTTCAGACCTCATTTTTAATGAGGGGAATTCTCACCAGAAGAATTAAAAATGGCTGAAAGGCACATGAAGAAGTGCTCAACATCTTTAGCCATCAGAAAAATGCAAATCAAAACAATTTTGAGATACTACCTTACACCTGTCAGAATGGCTAAGATTAAAGACACAGATGACAGCCAATGCTGGAGAGGATGCGAAGGGAACACTCCTCCATTGCTGGTGGTAGTGTAAGCTTTTTCATCCACTCTGGAATGCAGTATGGTGGTTTCTCAGAAAACTGAGACTCAATCTCCCCAAGGATCCAGAAATACCACTTTTAGGCATATACCCTAAAGATGCACATTCGCACCCCAAAAGCATTAGCTCAACTATGTTCATAGCAGCATTATTTGCTACAGTAAGAACCTAGAAACAACCTAGATGCCCCTCAATGAAGAATGGATTAACAAACTGTGGTACATCTACACAATGGAGTACTACTCAGCAGTAAGAAAAAATGATATCCTAGAATTTGTAGGCAAATGGATGGATTTGGAGAATATCCTCCTGAGCGAGGTATCACAAACTCAGAAAGATAAGCAGGGGATGTACTCACTCATTAGTGGACTTAAAAAATAAATAAATGAAAGGAGAGATGTCATTGTACACAAGAACTCAAGGCTAGAACATAGGTAAATGATACAGTGCCTCACTTCTGCATTGATGGCCTCTGACAGGGATGTGGGTGAGGAAAGACTTTTTTTTTTTAAGGGTCTGGCCACAGGGAGTTGAATTATGCTCCAGTAAGTAAATGAACAGTATGAATGGGTGTTTTGGTAAATGGGGAGATCGTAAGAGTGGGCATGAAACTGAGAGGTCTAATAACTGAGTTTGATGGGGTGCATGATATAAAAAAAAAACAGAAAAAAAACAGGGTATCTCATGAACATTTCTGATTAAGGCCACAACTGGCCTTGGAATGGACAATTATGGACCCATGTGTCAGTAATGGTTAAGATCTAGAAATCTGAAGCTAACTTCTCCAGAAGGCCCTGATTACAGAGCATTACCAGCTCTTCTAAGCATATCCCTGTTTTTAGAAAAGGAGCTGTTTTGTTTGTCAATAAAGCATGCCCTTGGTGGGGAGGCGGGGAAGAAGACTATTGATTAGTGGGTATACACTCTAAAGATTTAAAATAGAACTGACTGCTTGTTTTTCATGTATAAAAGTTTAGGTTTGTGATTCCTTATGAGCTTACCTTTCAAGATAAATAATAAAGTGATTGGTATTTTCTTTGTAACCACACACACACACACACACACACACACACACACAATAGCCCTGTTGTTAGTGAGAGGAGAGAAATGACCACAAGAGGGCGCTGTATTCCTTTCCTGTGTGCAAGAAGCCTTCTCCAGGTTTGCTGGAGATGCAGACCCACAGTCCTGGGACAGAGATTTGTGGGTGAGTGACCCACCTGGGACAAGCCTCCTGAGTAACTTATGTCTGCACTTGAGGTATCCACACTCAGAGACACAGACAGAGCTGACTTTTTCTTTTTAAGTCTTGATTCAGAGAGCTGGCTGTGTAGAGCTGGGAGGGATACGTTGCTTGCTGTGAGAAGCTCACTTGGTGGTCCCGTATGTTATACACCTAAGGAATGTCACATTCTTAGGAGAAATTAAGATTCCTGCTTTGCTGTAAATAGACACTCATAAGGAGATGGGGGCAGTTCTGGAATGGTCAGGCCCTGCTGTTATCGACGGAAATCCTGTGTGGTGGTAAATATGGCCCTCGGAAGAGCCTGGAGAAGAGATTATGTGAGCAGAGAGGGGCTGAGAATGCAAATGTGGGAATTATTGGCTAGATAGCGGCCAGGAAACCAGAGCCTGGGGGCGGGGGTGCGGAGAAGGGGGCTGAGGAGGCCAAGAGGAAGTGAGTGAGGAGAATAAATAAATGAGATAAGCGGCTTCCTTAGCTTCCTCCCTGGCCGCCCTTTTGTTTTGCATTCAGGACTCTGGTCTTTCTGAGTCCTCTTCTGGGGACAATAGCCTGGAGTCTGACTTTGAGAAGCAGGCGCCTGCCTCTTTAATCTATCCCAAACCTACCTGGCTTACTGTAAGAGACCTCAAGCGTAGTCAGCCATGGACTAGCTTCTCTAAGCAGCCAGCTGGCAGGGTCTCTCCAGGCTCAGGTCTGTGTCCCCACTCTCCAGGAACTAAAGCATCGCGTTATGTGCCTGGCTGCCCTTTCCAAACATGTACACAAGGCCAGGACCAAATGTTGAGTCTCAGATGTTGGGGCTTAAGAGAGCTTAATTACATACAGTGTTGGGGGCACCAGATGTGACTCAGGGGTAGAGCTTGGCAGCATCAAGGCTCTGGGTTCCAATGAACAACAAAAACCTATGCTGCCGCTCAGAGAGCTGCCGGTCTTGGAAGGGAACAGAAAATGATGCGGGAGCTCTGCACTGATGTGCTAGGAGGACCCAATTGCCTGCTGGGAAACGTCCTGAGTTTCACCAGAAACATTCTAGATTCAGCTGGAAAATCTGTGGCTCTCTATGGCGAGTGAAGAAGGCTGGAAGGCGGTAAGGAGGGCAGCCTGGCTGTGCCCCAAATCCACTCTCTGATGGTGTGTCCTAACCTTTGTGGGTCCCTGTGGGCATCCATAAAACCTCTCTGCAATGTTGCAGGAATCTAACAGCCAAATATATGTGAATCACTCTACAGTGTGCAGAGCACTTAACTGTTAGTTATTTGTCAGGGACCAATAGCCTCCATATGGCAGGATGTATAGGAATAGTTCTCACCCCAAACTGAAAGAACTCAGGTTTGTGAACAGTTGACTTTGAAGAACCACAGAGAATTGTTACTCTGGAAAAATTAACCATCTTAGCGCCACCAAGAACCCAATGCTACAAGCTCACCCAAGAGGGGAAGGACCTACCAGGAAGTCAAACCACCCAATGCTAGGTACCTGCCCTTCAATTGTGACTCTGGACCCCAATCGGAGAACTCTTTATTCCATCTATGGGACATTTCTGTGTTTCTCAGCCTTGTGTCCCCAGGAATGACTTCTTCGGTCTGCTCCCAGGGAAGGTGTGTCTAGATTGCTTGTTTCAGTTCATGCCAGTGGATCCTCTACCCACTGGGGCCTCTTAATATGCACAAGTGAGTTTGAACATGAAATATTCAAGACAGCGCCTGTGGGATGAGGAAGCCAAGAAGTGATGCTTTTGACTGTTCATGTGCCTTCTGTAAGGACTGTGCCATGGTGGAGGCAGGGATAATCACTTAGCGGCTTTGGTTACAATTCCATTCATCATCAACTATGTTCCAGCAGTGTGGTAGTTATGGACAAAACAACACAGACAAATGGGGCTTCTGAGAGGTCAAGAGCAGGGGTTAAGCAGCAAAATATGTAAGTAGTTAACTACCAACTAGCTACCTGAAGCCCAGGGAACCAGGAAGATATTGCAGCTGAGCCCCAAAGAGAATCACCTCAGCCTGGTGTAAGTGTGGTGATGTTGGCGCCAGAAGTGAAGAGTGTTCCAGACAAATGGGACAGTCTGTGTGTCTGTCCTCTATAGAAAGGGTCAGAGGGCCTCATAGTCCACTTACACCCGCCTCAATCCTACTGCCTCATCCCAACACCTTGTTCCTCTGGAATTGTGTAGAAAATTTCTTGACTGAACATCCAGATGTGGTTAGATCATGTCTAATGAAGAGGCCATGCCAGTGTGCACTCTTAGTACATTTGGAAACCCCGCCTTCCCACCCAAAGAAAGAAATGTTAAAAAAATACGCATTCAGGATTTATTATAGTTACTATGACTCAGACAGCTGAAGGCTAGAATCTAACAGAGTTTTCCTAAGATTCCTTGGAGACTTGAAAGATTCTTTCCCACCAGCCATAGAAAGAGGATTATAAAAACACATTCCCTCCAGCAATGGAGGCTACCCCACAGGCTCCCCTGTTCCACACACTTGAGTGAAGGATACCCATACAGGCTCCCCTGTCCCCCACACTTGAGTGGAGGCTACCCCACAGACTTCCCCATTCCCTCCACCTGAGTGGAGGCTGTTAGATTGTTGTAGTCATGCCCCCACCTGCAGAGGCTCTGAAGCCCATGTCCAGGGCGTGTCTGCATGATTTCCCTTGAAAAAGCCCCAACCACGTGGGAGACTTCCTCTTTTTCTCCTTCTCTGCTCTCTACTCCCCCCTCTTTCTTTCTCTCCCCCTCTGCCACTGGTCCCTTTAATAAATCTACTATGACTCTTGGCAGTGTGTTAGCAAGTTCTTCCACACGCAAATTACTAACAGAGGCTACCCCACAGATCCTCCCTTTTCCCACACCTGAGTGGAGGCTACCCCACAGGCTCCCCTACTTCCCACACCTGAGTGAATGTTATCCCACAGATTCCCCCCTGTTCCCCACATGAGTGGAGGCTACCCCACAGGCTCCCCTGTTCCTCACACCTGCTTCCCTCTCTATTTCCTTTTCCATTTCTTTCTCTTGCGTAGCAGTGGCCAAGTGGAAAAGGAGTTGGTTGTGGTTTGGGATCTCGACCTTGCCCTTCATCAAGATGCTGCCTTCTTTTATTTTCGTTATTTTTTGAGAATTTCATACATGAGTTCTAGATCTACATCATTTTACCTACTATCCTCTCCTTTCAGCACCTTTTGCTCCCCAATCCTTCTCAAATTCACTATCTCCTCTTCTTTCAGTATTACATATATGTGCACACTTATATGTATATATGCACACACATGCACACATACATAAACTGAGTTTATTTAATGTTCTTCCTATGTACACACATTTAAGGCTGATCACGTGGATACTCCAGATGTTCCTGGCCATCAATGTCTGCTTCCTCTGTAGTCTCAGCTTCTTCAAATGTGGAAGTAAAGACGAGATCCCAGCTTCCTTACAACTTTTAACTCCCTGGTTCTTATGGATGAAACTCAGCCAAGAGGTGAAGGAGGTTAGTCCACATGAGAAGCCAGAGTTGGTTGAAAATCTCAGGATAAAGCTGGAACAAAGCCTTCCTCTCCTCAGATAACTCAGGCAAACCCAGAGCAGACATAAGTAAAGGGTCTTTGCTTCTCTCCTGCCACGCCCTTTTCCAGAATGGCTTCACATTACTCACATCGTATTTCTTTCCATAAGTGCTTAGAACCCCAGGGTCCTCCTGAGTTTCCAGCTGAGTAATTCCTCACAAGAATTTTTATGAATGTCCAGACCAAGAATTTAATCTCTAAGATCCATAACATAAGTCAGAGAAGAGGTCTTGGGGAGACTCTAAGAGATAGAGAGGACCATGGCCAGCTCAAGGTTCATGTATGGCCTGAGGGGACTGATATGAATTGGGATCTCTTGAGAAAGAAAATTTATAGGACATGTCAAGGAGACTTAATATAGGAATTGACTTAAGCAGATATGAAATCCTGGAAGGTCCACAACATGGTGTCTGAAAGATAAAGAATGAATAAAGCCAGCATTTTAGTAAAGCCTGGGTCTGAAGGTCGAAGAACCACTCCAACATCTGAGACAGAAGGCAGAGAAGAAGGGGAGATAAATACCCAATCTTAAAAAAAAAAAACCCACAAAAACCAAAAAAACCACAGACTTACCCCTTCCTCTCTATTCCATACAAGCTCTGGGCAGATGAGATGATGTTGCCTGCCATGGTGGGGGCAGATCTTTATCATCCACCAATGCAAGTGACAATCTTCCAGAAACTCCTTCATAGACACACCCAGAAATAATGTTCTCATCAGTTTTCTGGGCATCCTTAAACTTAGTTAACACAAAAAATTAATAATCTCAGAGTCTGATTTCCACTAAGCCCAAGCCAGAGTCACTCTGGAATAAGTGGGCAGGGTTGCCCTGCATGGCTGGTCTGGAACTCACTGTGTAGACCAAGATCACCTTGAACTCACAGGGATCCACCTTCCTTTGCTTTCCTACTTCTGGGATTAAAGATGGGTACACAACACCTGGCTTGCTCATGATTTCTTGGGCTGTGACTTTTCACTTGACCAGACTACTAACCATTTCTTTCAGTTCTATCTACCCAGCATCTCACAGAGCTGACACAAATTGGTGATGTAGGAAAATAACAGTGACCGTGAAGTAAACAGCCCACTAACTGTGCATCCTTCAGACTGCAGAGGCAAAGGAGGGTCCCCTGTGGTCCTCAGAGCTATCTCTCAATTCTGGTTCTGTTTACCCTTTTGTCAAAATGCCTGTGACTTCAGCACTCAGAGGTGGCTGGGCAGGGGTAGAGGTCAGCCTGGACAATGCAGAAAAACTGTCAAAAATAAAAAGCAGGAATGATTATGAAGATAGTTTGTGTTATTGGAACTCAAATTATAAATCCTTAGTACCCATATAAGTCAAGTGTGCTGGCGTGTACACACTTGTAATCCCAGTTCTGTGTGGCAAAAGAGAGGATTGCAGGGGCTTTCTGACTGCCAGCCTAACTCTGGGCTCACTAGGAGACACTGACTCATGGAAAGAAAGCAGAGGGTGATAGAATGGGGCACCCTCTAGTCTCTGTATGTTCACAAATGTGTACATTTCCCCCCCACCAAGATATGCTTGAAAAATCCAACATGAAATAAAATAAAATTTTTTTTAAAGAACAGTAAAAGATAAAAACCTATCTCTAGAAGCCAAGGATGTTTGTTCATTAGGGAGACATCAAAATGGGTGGCCTCTAGCAGACAAGACTATAAAGAGTAGACTTAGCAATGGGCATTCATGAAAATCTTGGTGGTGGAGAAACCCTGTGTTTAAGAATCAGGTTGACACTGAGCTGTTGTGTCACATGTCTGGTGTAGAATGTCTTTCTATACACTGTGAATGTATGTGGCTTACATTGGTTAATAAAGAAGCTGTTCTAGCCTATGGTAAGATAACTTACAGCCAGGTAGCCAATGGTTGCCCCAGTGAGATCTTAAGCAAACTAACTATCCCTCCACCCAGGCTTCGTTTTCTTTATTATAAAATGAGAAGTGGGTTGACTCTCTCCACAGTTACTTCTGGCTTTCACAGGCTCTGCTTCCGTGCAACAAAGTGGTTCCTTGGAGATGGCCTTCCCTGTCAGGAAGTAAAACGCATGGTAAACATGAGTTTGCCTCTCTTACAAGAGCAGCCAGAGCTCTGCCCACTGCATAAAGGAGGGTGTAGACAATTGCACACTTGGAAGATTCCCTCCTTTTGAGCTCAGACCACACCAGAACCAACCAGGTTTTCACACACTGACTATTGGTGTATTCTGCATTTCAGTCCTTTTAGGCCAAATTGGGTCCCTGTCTGTTCACACTGCAGCATGTTCTAGCTGGAACTCTAGGCAAGGATCACAGGAGTGGGCAGGGTAAGGGGAGACTTGGAAGAGGGCTAGGAAACACTCCCTCTGGGACCAGAAATCTGGCACCATCAGTACCATTCAGTCTATAAAATCAATTTCCTCTGGGGTTAAGTGCTTTCTTGATAGACTATTTTTATCACTCAGTGAGTCTCATTAATTGACTTGTTCACTTGTTACAGCCGACTTCTCTGGGCTCATGGCTTGTTATATTTCCTCTTTGGATGCCATATCAAATTTTGGCTATAACAACTCATTTATTTAAAGGGAACACACCCCATCCAAAATCAACCACCAAGGTTTGGTGTTTTCCCCTTAAACTTCTTTCCCATGGGCAGACAACTTTCCACTGCATGTATTTTATAGAACAGAGACTTAGACACGCATTCAGGGTCAATAGAGCAAAGTTCTCAATGCTGCTGGGTTTGGATGCTGAGGCTAGGTGGACAGTCCTCTCTCACTGTTCCCTCATGTGAACACTCAGCACAGGGAAAGGTCACCTCTGCAAATGAGCTGTGCTGAAGTAGAGATTCTGGACAATGCCCAGAGGAACAAGTTTGCATAGGTGTGTTTAAAGCAGAATGACGTCACCTTGTAGTACCTTGATACACGCCCGCTTTCCCAACTCACTTAGAGGCTATAAAATCAAGAGTAGAGGCTCTTGACCCTCTGCCAAGGCATGCACCACCAGTGAAGGTAGCTAATAGTCTCCTGTGGACATGAGCTCAGAAGAGATGAAATGAGAACATGAAGACCACAAGAATCATGAAAGAAAGGCCAAAAACCAGAGGAAGCAGAATTAATGGACCAAAAAGAACAGGAATGTAATTAAACTTAATAAATAGCTTCAAAGTCTGAATAAAGGATATTGGAAACATGACACAGGGCATAACTTACGACTTTGGGCCAAATGGAAATTCTGGATGTGAAAAAATATAAAAGAGAAGAAATAAAGAACTCCCTGCTGGGTTGGAGAGATCTTTTATTCCCTTCTTAATTTCTTTAAAATTTATGACTTTTCAAAGCAAACCATCTACTGTCTACAAGATGGATGCTGTAAGAATAAGACACGGATTGAAAATAAACAATCGACAGTGATGAGCTAGAAGCATAGGAAAGCCTTATTAATTTTAAGTGATTAATATTCTAATGTTAGACAAAGCATACCTCAAGATTAGACATAATGCCAGAGAAAGAAAGTTTCATAATAATAGAACATGAATTTATCAGGAAAACATAATAACTCTCTAAGCATGTATACATGTAATGACAGCTAAAAAATACTAGAAAAAGTTGGCAGAATTAGTGGGAACAAAAAACAATTTCATAATCCAAACTGAATACATTTTTTTACCTCTTTCTCAGAAATTATAAATGACCAGACAAAACTTGGTGAAATTACAGAAGATATAGACAATAAATTAGCCTATCTTGAACTAAATGACACTGATAGCCTTATAGCCAACACCTAAAAATTACACATTCTCTTCCAAGTACCTAAGTAGGGGTGAGGGTGTAGCTGAGCTGGTAGACTGAGTGCCTCCTAGCATGAATAACATCCTGGGTTTAATTATTAGTACTGCATAAATCAGTGTGATGGATTATACCTGTAATCCCTGGGCTTTCAGAGTCAGCAACAAGAGGATGAGTTCATGTGTACCCCACAACCAGGTAGGTTAGTCTGTTTGCACCTCAGCCCCACATCAGGACCATAAGGACCAGGATGTGGAAGTGACAGGGTTGGGTGTGTTTTGCCTGTCATGCTCATCAGATAGTGAAGAGCAGGTGGAGTTAGTTACAGAGGTGGACCACCCATTTGAAGCTATTGAGGCCTTGGGTAGGGCTCATCTTTCTGAGGTGTGAAGTTAGACTGAGTGGAAAATGAGGTAGAATACAGCTTGTGTTCTCCTTCCTGTCTGTCTCCACTAAAGAGAAGCCCACCACAAGTCTTGGGGTGATAGACCACTGCTGGGTCTCCCAGGTGGGACAAATAGAAGAGAGAAGAGGGAGCAGGGAAAGGCTATTCCAAGCTTATCTGGGAGATCTGGAATCCAAGTGGACAGTGGGTGGAGAAATTATAGGTGGGGAGAACCTCTCCACTTGTGCCTTCTCTGCCCACCATCTATTAACTTCTTTATTCCCAGGATTTGGGGCTTGGACCCCATATTCCATCTCCTAATCTTATACATGTGACTCTAGCAATTAAATTCCCTAGCACAGTGGTGATGAGGGCAGCAGAACGGAGGAAGAAGAAAGGGTTATCCTTAGCTACACTGCATGTTTGAAGCCAGCCTGGGTTATATGAAACCTATCTCAAAACAGAAACCAAACCAAACCAACTAAATAAACAAAAACCTAAAGGCACATGATCATTTGCTGGGATGGTGTTGGGGATTATGTGCTAAGTCTGAATACATTTCAAAAGAGTAAAACCTTTTTGCTGTAACAGAATTAGATTAGAAATCACTATCAATAAACTATAAGGATTCAGATGAGTATATATAACTATATAGGTATTTATAATTATAATGTGCATGTTGAGGAAGGTCCTTTATGAAGTCTATGTTTCTAAACTCATAATAAATACTAGGAAAGAAATTGTAGAGATAAGAAAAGAAATCGTCAACAGGGGAAAAACAATAGAGGCCATTAGGAAAACAAAAGAAATGGTTCTAAGAGATTAATGAGAGGAAGCATGCCCACAAAAAGAGTTTTACAAGCATGTTTGTGAGAATGTTATTCATAAGACCCAACAACTGAAAACAACACTACTGTTTATAGATAAGCCACACGTGGTGCTCCATACAATAGTATCTGATACAATAAAACGGGAAGAATTGTCAACATGTGCAAGATCCTGGACCAAGTTCTCCATCTTGCTGAAGGGCAGAAGCCAAGAAGGAAGGAGCAGATCCTGGATGATTCATGTCTAAGCTCTCAAGAGCAAGCAAAGAGACAACAATCAGCAGTGGATACGATTTAAAATGGCTGCCACAGGTGGCAAGGTGGTCTTCCAGAGAACTCTTTGGGATGGTGGGAATGTTGCCTATCCTGAGTGCTGGGAGAGAGAGGAGTACACAAGCTTGTCACCGCCTGTGTAACTGTACACTTAAGATTTACGTATTTACTTCTAGAAAGTTTGAAGAAAAAGATCTCTAAATGAGCATTCATTAAATTTGTTTATTGGGAGAGATATAGGTTGACATATGAGCAATTTTATCAAGATTAATAAAAGGTAGATTTCCTATCATTGGAGTTGTAAATACTGCAAAAAGAAAACATAGTGTGTACCCAGTGTTACTAAGTTGATATTAGATGTATCAGTATGAACATCAATGTCATAGCTATAACTATATACATGTATGAAAATATCCCTTATATGCACTACAATCATGACAGCCTGAATATATATATATGCATATATATATATATATATATATACAGCATCACTGTGATAAGGAACATATGCACAGATGTATATGTAATCTGAGGTCCCAGAAGACCTAGAAATCATGACATATACTGGATCACCATCCATTAAGCAAATTAGACTCCTTAGAGAAAAGGCTGGTTCCAGGGTGGAAAAAGAAATCTAAGGTGAGTGTAGAATATCTTGCTGTAATAGAAAGTCACCTACAATGGGAATAGCCATTTCAGCTTCAATATTGCTTTTACTTTTATCATCAAATTAGTAGTAAGAATAAAGTGATAATGAGGCTGCAGAGATGCTTAATAGCACTGGCTGCCTTTCCGGAGGACCCAAGTTTGATTCCCAGCACCTATCTTGAGTGGCTCACAACCATCTGTAACTCCAGCTCCAGGGAACCTGACACTACTGGTCTCCATGGGCACAAGCACATACATGCACATACCCATGACTTACACAGATGCTATGATTAAAATTAAGACAAATCTTTCAAAAACTGGGTAAATCCAAAATTGAAGAACAGTCTACAAATAACTAGTCTGTAGTCTTCAAGGATGTGAATATCAAAGAAAAGGCTGAGGAACCATTTTAAATTAAAGGAGAAAATTGGTACGCCATACATAGAAGTATCTTCTTCTACCTCACTACTAGAGCCAGTTTTTACATTCTATGAACCAGTTAAAATACAATTGAAATTGAAAATGAGACTATTTTTATTTTTAAATTTTATAATTTTTTATAAAAATTTATTTTATGAAAAAATAAATCTTATTAAAAAATTAAAAACATAGATATGTCAACACAAAATATGACCTGGTCTTTATTAGCTATTGGTTTGGAAGGGTGAATGGTTTTATTCCATTACTGCAACCTAGGATGCAATTTGAATGTTTATTTTAAATTAGCAGTATGTCTTCAATGCTATGAATTCTTAATTTTATAATGCAATTGTGATGCATAAGAGAATGGTTCTTGTTTTGTTTGTTTGAGACAGGGTCTCGCTATGTAACCATGGCTGGTTTGGAACTCACTATGTAGATTAGGCTGGCTCCAAACTCATAGAAATTCTCCTGCATGATGAGATTAAAGACCCACAACATCACGCGTGGATTTTAAAATATTTTTTTTAGATTTATTCATTTTATGCATACAGGTGTTTTACCTGCATGTATGTATGTGTACCACATGTGTGCCTGGTTCCCTTGAAGGGCATGGGATTCACTGGAACTGGAATTATGGATGTTCATAAGCCATGGTGTGGGTGCTAGCTATTTATCCAGGATCCTCTGCAAGAATAATAAGTGTTCCTAACCACTGACCCGTCTCTTCAGCACCATCATTTTTTATTGTGATATTTAGGGATGGAGTGGTTGATATCTACACCTGACTCTCAAATAAAAATAAATTCATATAATTAGAAATGAGTAGACGGGGCAAAGCATATGGAGAGAAATCTAAGTGATTGGTAGATCTGGGTTAAGTGTACCATAGGCTATTACCATCTAGGGTTGTGTAAGTATACTCTATGATGTTTTGACATAATATAAGATGAGTCCCAGTTTCAGGCTTTGAAGTGGGTGCTGATGATGGGATGCAATGATAGTTGATCTAGAAGAGTAAAAGGAAGAAAGAAAATGGTAACATAGAAGAAGAAAGAGCTTTCTTAGGATTCAAAATGATTATGTAGTGTGGATTAATGTATGGGCAGTATCATTAGTGTAACTGGTTGTCACTGGTATCCAAGGAGAGGTCTTTAGTTACTTTTTTACTTCTCAATTTATTCATAAAATGCAGAGTAGCTGTCTACTGGTTATCTTGTTAGATGTAGGGCAGGCAGCATGAGTAACCTGGAACGTTTCCTGTACTGGTTGGAGTGTCTAGTGAGCTGACCTGGATGAGGGTGCATGCATGTATTACTGGAGATCTCAGCGCCTTGTGTCAGAGCTGCATAAAGCTCATAAGACTCACTTTTGCTAGATCCACTACTATGCTTGTGTGACAGTTTCCTCTAAGCTTACAGTTCTTTGCCATTTGCAGGATTCCTTTTAATTCCTAGTCTTTGTAATATGTTATCTTTTGGTGTGTGCATGAGGGAGGGGTGGTTCTGATAAACTGACCCTAGGTTCTATGAAGAATAATCCTTAGAATTGTGAAGCCCCAATCTTAAATCAACCTTCGTTTCACATTCCTTGTCTATATTGTCCTTTGCTGTGGTTATCTGGTGGACCCACCAAGCTTTCCCTATGACAATGTAGGTATATTTTGTGACCTGTTTACCATAACATTTTTCCACATATCAAGCTTTATTAATACCTAATTAGTAATGACATGTAGATATGCCAAGATGAAGACTAATAATGTAACTGAAGCATCTTGACTCTTAGTCCTAATGCTTACAGTGAGAGCTACGTCAGCTACTATTGTATTCTATTTAGGAGAGGAAAGAATTTGAAGCATTTTTACAAAGCTTAGCATAAATTACTGTATCTTTTTGTCAGTGGTCAGCAGCTTGGGATCCAAGCAATAGGAAGTACATTTTCCCACAGATAGTCTGGGATGCAAACCATATTGTTAATACTGTTGAAAAACCAAAAAGGAAAAAGAAAAGAAACAATAAAAATGAGATACTGGCTGAGCTTTGAAGTACTTGGGCACAATGGCAGGTTCCTTTGTTGAATAGCGGATTTTCCTAATGCCACGAAGCTAGATCTTTATCACAGGTTTCTGAGCAGGAAACAATGAAAACGACCCAGCATGAATAAAAGAACAGATGAGAAATGTGCTGTGATACAGACTGGGAGGAGGCCAGCAAGTGCCCAGGCCCTCATTGAAAACAAATAGCCTCAATCTGAGAGAGAGGCATGCTTTATCCTATGACATTCTTTTTATAGCTCTGATCGGAATTGTTTTGCCCTGAAAATGAATGGAGTGCCAAGGAACACTGCATGGCCTTGTCTCCTGGCCTTTTCATTGCTCCATGCCACCATGTTAATGAATTATTGCTCACAGTCACCCTACCAGTCCCATTACCATCCATATTCCTGCGTTAGAGACAGAGCTTAAGAGAGTGATGCTGATGGACTTTCACTATGTGAAGGTCGTGTGGCTGAGGATGGCAGGCAGCTGTCCTGGGGAGTTCTCTAAGTCCCCGAGGGCAGAAGCAGAGGTGTGAGAAGAGCTGAGCCAGGGGGAGGGTGACGTTAGGACAACAAGTCATCCTGTTCTCCTGTGGTGTGAACCATCCCGGAGGAAGGAATCTATCCTCTCCTCCTTCGGTGTGACACCAAAGCTGTATGTGTTTCTAGGATATGAATGCCCAGTTGGTTGACTGGTGCACTGATCTTAACATGGGGTCATCTCAAACACTGCGAGAGACACACCAGTGTGGGTTGAGTTGATTTATCAAAAGAGAAAGGATCTAACATGCCCACAGAGTCACTTCCATTTCTTGGGTTGCATGAGTCATGTCTATGTGATATAGACTCTCAATTCAGATTTCAGACAGTTTGGTTCTTGGTCAGTTTTGATATGGAAGGGGATGGGTGGGGTACTGGGGTGATGATAGAAATTAGCCAGTCATGTCACCTGCCCTCTTAACACAAAGCATGTACCTAGACAGAAAGGAAGGCATGTGCCCCTTACAATGTGAGTGTCTGAGAATATGAGCAGTGCAGACTTACGAAGCCAGTCCAAATCTGTGAGATGCAGAAAAGAATGTGTTGAAAGTCCAGTTTGAAAACAACAGCACTGCAGATGGACAACAGTGCTTTTATTGATTTTTTTTTATTTAATTCTTACAAAACTTGTTGTACTGGTCAAAAAAAAATCTTAGGCTCTTTCATGGAACCTACTATTTTTATTTTGGTGGCTATGATGGCTATGATGTCAAAATGCCTTATAAGTATTTACGTTTAGATCCTGTCTTAATAACTTTTCTGTTACTATGATAAAACATCATGACCAAGGCAACTTGCAAAAGAAAGCATTTAATTTGGGGCTCAGAGTTCTAGAGAGTTTAAGTCTATAACCATCATGGTGGGGAGCATGGCAGCAGGCAGGTAGGCATGGTGCTGGAGCAGTAGCTGAGATCTTACATCTTGATTCACAAGCATGAGGCAGAGAGCTAATGGTAAATGGCATAGACTTTTGAAACCCCAAAATTATGCCCCCCACAACCCATACTTTCTCCAACAAGATCACATCTCCTAACCCTTCCCAAGTAGTTCCACCAACTGGGGGCCAAGCATCAAATATCCAAGCCTATGGGGACCATTCTCATTCTGACCACCACAGACCCATAGATCTGGGCTGCTTTTAACTTTTATCAGCAATGCTCCTTTACATAGAGCAGTCAAGGCAGGAACTGAGAACTGGTCAGAGTGCTGATAAAAGGCAATTGTGAGTGCTTAGCCTTGCTCTCTGACAAGGCTCAAGGAATGCTTTTAAAGAGAAAGCAAAAAGAATATAAAGCTAGAGAATGGGAGGAATGATGTAGGAGGTTGTCCCCTGGACATGTCCTGACTATTACATTCATAAACTCACAGAAGCTGTGTTTATCTGCATAAGACCTGAAAAAGTCAAGACGCCCAAAGCTCCAGAATGGATGGGGAAGAACTCATAAAGCTTCACTTTTAAGCAGGAAGTGATCAATAGTTGATAACTGCTGGGGAAGGAAGACTCATTTTCTTTTAGGGGTGTGGCTACTGATAAGTTGGCTATGCTTCAGAGCATGGATCTAAACCCATGCACATACGGGCAACAATCACTGGATTAATTAGAAGACATAAAATTGAGAGAGAGTTTGTTATAAGGGGCTAGAGAGGGAAAGTAAGTAGTTAATATGATAATATTTTATTGTATACATGTTTCAAATTCTCAATAAAAATTTAAAACTATATAAGTATCAATGCTATTTTATTTTATTTTATTTTTGTTTTTGTTTTGTTTTTTAAAAACTTTATTTATTTATTTGCCTTGGTGTTTGCCTGGAACTGGAACTACAGACAGTTGTTAGCTGCCATGTGGGTGCTGGGAATTAAACCCGGGTCCTCTGGAAGAGCAGACGGTGCTCTTAACCGCTGAGCCATCTCTCCAGCCCCATAAAACTATATAAGTATCAATGCTATTTTAATCCTATATATAATAATACAGAAGCAAAAATACATGAAACGAGTTGGAGATGACTCAGAGGTTAAGAATACTTGATTGTTCTTCCAGAGGACTCAAGTTCAATTCCCAGCACCCACATGGCAGCTCACAAGCATCTATATCTCTGATTCCAGGGCATCTGATACCCTCACAAAGATATCCGTGTAGGCAAAACACCAGTGTACATAAGATAAAAATAAAAAGTATTTAAAACAAAAAGTGAAATTATTCATCAGTAAGTACCAGAAGCAGAACCTCCCATGTAGCCTAGCAGAGTTGATGCCATCTCAAAAAATACATAATTTAGCAATGCTATGTACTAGTCTCTGAGAAGGTGCTTCTTATATTTGGTTTTGAGTTTTGGGACAGGGCCTTGCTGTGTAGTCCAAGGCTAGTCCCAAATTCATGATTCTCCTGCCTCTGTCTTTCAAGTGCTGGGTTCACAGGTGTACATTATCCTTCCAGGTCCACATTTTCCATATTTTTTAAAGTGTAAGTCTCAGAGATTAAGTGATTTTTATCAAGCTACACCATTTATAAATGTCAAATAGGGCATTAAAGTCTGGGAATGTATGTATGTTCTCAATAATTCCCTTTATTAAAGGGAAGTCAGGCCAGGTATATGCCTTTAATCTCAGAACTCAGGAGGCAGAGTCAGGTGGATCTCTGTGAGTTCAAGGACATCCTGGTCTACAAAGTGAGTTCTAGAACAGCCAGGACTACATAGAGAAACCAGTCTCAAAAAAAAAAACAGAAATAAATAAATAAAAATAAAAAATAAGAAAGACACCAATGATATTACCCCGCAGTGAATCTGAATACTACAGTACTGACCTACCTTCAAGATGTAGCACTGATGAAATAATAATAGCAGGAAGGTTATGGGCTATCCAACTACTTTATTTTTTTAATAATTTACTTAATTTTATGTGCATTTGTGTGAGGGTGTCAGATCCCCTGGAACTAAAGTTACAAACAGTTGTGAGCTGCCATGTGTGTGCTAGGAATTGAACTTAGGACCCCTGGAAGAGCAGCCAGTGCTCTTAAGCACTGAGCCATCTCTCCAGCACCTATCCAACTGATTGCTGACTGAAGTGGACAACTGCCTGACAGAAGATAATTTACCATAGACCTGATTAAAATGGCCATGGTTAAGGAAATAATAGTCTCTAAGGAGTAACCTATTGTCTGAGAGTGTAGCACTGTGAAGAGACACCGTGACCTCGGCAACTCTTATAAAGGAATGCATTTAATTGGAGGTAGCTTACAGTTTCCGAGGTTTAGCTCATTATTCATTTAGCCCATGTGGGACATAGCAGGCAGACATGGTGTGGGAGAAAGAGCTGACGGAGCTACATCTTGATCCACAAGCAACAGGAAGTGAAATGTGACACTGGGTTAACCGTACACTGGGTGTATAGGAGACCTCAAAGCCCACCTTCAGAGTGACACACTTCCTCCTAATAGTGACACTCCTGTCAAACCACCACACCTACTACTATTTAGGCAAATAAACTTGTCAAATTACTTTCTACATATTTATACTCATACATATAGATTAGTGCTACTCAGAGAAACTTTATGCTGCCAAGGGCAGCAGTTAGCATGTAGACTCATACTATACAGATGGCTGAGGAGAGTGAGTACTGAGTTCTAAACAGGACATCAACATCATCCCCCATGGGGAGCAGGGAACATAGCTGGAGAGGGAGCAGACAGGATGTAAGATCTGGAGGATGGGGAGGAAAGCTGTGAGATCCTGTCCTCTGGACTCCACAAGGCTGCTCACACTCATGAACTCACTGTACTGTGATTACCTACACAAGGTCAAGCTAAGACCAGCTCACTCTCTAACAGGCAGCACAACTGGACTTGGGGTTACAATAGAAAGGTGAGGACATTAGGGTGAGAAGGTGCCTGCATCAGCTCCTGCCTCCAGGTTTCTGCCCTGACTCCCTTTGAGAATGAATGGTGATGTGGAAGTGGAAGCTGAATAAACCCTTTGCTCCCAACTTGCTTTGGTCATGGTGTTTCATTATAGCGATAGCAACCCTGACTAAGACAGAGGGAGCATGTTGGGGGTATTATGGGAGAATGGGAAGGAGGAGTTGGGGGTGGGTATGATCAACATATATTGAATATAAACATGAAATTGTAAAATAATAAATAAAAAATATTAAAAATAAAACTTAACTTCCAATGTTCTAACATTAGGAAGTAGGGCCTTTGGGAGGTAATAAACTCACAAGGATGAAGGCCTCATGATGGAATTAGTGTTTTTATACCACAGATCCTTTATCAGCACTGTGTCACACACCCAGCATGCAGTGCTCAGTCCCAGTATGAGGGACACAGTATGAGACCTTGCCTCAAAAAACATACAGAGGGCTCACAGGCTCATGCTCTACTATGTAAGAGAGAAGGCAGCTGTCTACTCACCAGGAAGAATCCTCACTAGTACCCGGCTGTGCTGACTGACACTTGACACATAATGTCCAGCTGCCAGAGCTGTGAGGAATAAAGACACATAAATATGAACCTGCACTCCTGAAGCTCTGGCAGTTCAAACTTACTAAGACAGGGCACTAGTTTGTCATTCTCATTGATGGAGCAAACAAATGCGACGAAAATGCTGGACGGAAGCAAGGGTTGGGATTGACTCCTAGTGTGAGGGAAATGTCTCTCATGGAGGGGAGGAGGCATGGCAGTCAGGGGGTGGCTGAGAGATGAATTCTGGTCCCCAGCTTATCTTCTTCCAAATTTTTATTCACAGGTAGAGGTGTGTGTGTAGGGGTAAGGGGGTGGCAGGTGGTGTGTGTTTACAAACTTGGAAGTTGGAGGCCAGCCTTCAGGAGTTGATTCTCTTTCTGCTGTAAGGGCCTGAACCTGAGCTATCAAGTCTGCATGACAGGTACTTTTTCCTGCTAAACCATCTCACCAACTCCTGGTTTCTCCTTTCGAATCTGAACAGGATTCTGACTCATTGAATAATGCTACTCACAGTTAGTGTGGATTGTCTCACCTTTGTTAACCGAATGTAGAAACTCCCTCTCAGGTATGCCCAGAGGTTTGTATTCTATGGGATTCTAGACCCTGTTGGCAATCAAGAATAACCAGGATGATGTCTTTCTCCAAAGAGGTCCCTTGTATATGTCCACTTGATGAGGTCAGACCCATGCATGATGATCTCTTCTCTGGTTCACTAAGTAACTGAGTCGGGGCTTCGAGGACAGCTGAAAAATCTCTTCATCTTTGCTATATGATATAACCTAGTAAGAGGAGTGATATGCCTTTCCATACCAAGGACCCTCCTGCACTCACAGGGAGTTGCATGCAATGTGTACATGGCGTCTGACATCTCCCCAAATCATCTATAATTCTCTATACTATGACAAAGTTGTTCCTAGGGCTAAGCATGCCTTGGCCTCCTTCAGGAGAGGGCATGACCCCATTATGTAGCATAGCTAGAGCCGTCTCCACTAGCTGCCTGGGCTCTGGGGTTTTGTCTTTGCTTCCTCTTGTTCATGGCTCACACACTACCCATCAGTCTGCTTTGGCCATGGATCAGCCATCGCAATAAAAGATTTCATGGGAAAGGGGTGACATTTATGTTTAAAATTGCCTTGGTGGCTGACCTAGGGTATTTTTTTAAAAATTATCTCTGCTTCCCTTCTTCCTTATTGTTGACAGTCAAAATTTAATTGTTGCTATTATTTATTGAAAGAGCTAAAAAGGAAAAGGCCAAGGTAACGCCTACTAAGTGAAAGGAAGCAACAAGTCTGAAGACATCAGAATGTCAATTGATGGAATTGGCTTCTAGGCTTAAAGATGTTATCATTAAGCCTCATGGGAAAACAGCATTTTAATTCAACCAATTCAATTCAGTCTTGTAATAGAATCCGATTGCTGTTTCAACGCTCGTCTATTCAGACCTCGCCTTAGGGTTTTGCCTTGCTTTATTTTAGTCAACTTCCATTTTCTCACATATACACTTTGGCCTCAGAGGGGTTGAATAAAAAAAGAAGGCCAGCTGGGACATCAAGAGGATTGGTAAGAAAACTATTTAAGGCTTTTCAGCCTCATCCAAGAATGTCCGATACTTCAATATCCTAAGAAAAAGATTTTATCATAGCTGCGTCTAAATAGACAACTTCTGCTCCAAAATAACTTCCATGGTGATCACATTTTCATTAGCATTCCCAGTCCATCACCACTGCTCTTCATACACCCTCAAGATGGAAGACTCTCGGGACTTTTATTTCCGCCATTCCACAGTGTATCACTCAGTAGCTTCACGGGATTCACGAAGGCTCTGCCACTGAGGATGGGTGAGGTGACGGTTTTGTTTTGTTT
This sequence comes from Sigmodon hispidus, assembly GCA_004025045.1. Lineage (NCBI taxonomy): Eukaryota > Metazoa > Chordata > Mammalia > Rodentia > Cricetidae > Sigmodon > Sigmodon hispidus. The sequence continues at coordinate 173,682 of PVIH01001074.1, read as the reverse complement.
TGTTTGGAGACAGGATCTCCTGTAGTCTGACCTTGCTGCCAGTGTACTGTTACCTTGAACTTGTGAGCCTCCTGCCTCTACCTCCTGAATTCTGGGATGATGGCATGTAAAGGGACCCTGTTTACACGGTGCGGTGCTGGGGAACAGACCCCGGGCTTTGCACACGCCAGGCAAGCATGCTACCAGCTGAGCTACATCCTGAGCCTTGTGAGGATCGTTTTGACTAGAACGAAAGGCAGAGGAAATTTTGTGAACTTCATATCTGTAGTCCCACTGGGGATCAGCGTGAGTCTGGAATATTCTTTCAGTGTTTCCTCTGTCCACTCACCCTTTTCCAAACAGCTTCAACCCTAAAGGCCTCCAAGAGTTTAAACATCTTCCTGGATCTGTAATGAATCTGTGTAATGAAGATGCTTATAAATATTACAAGAGATTTATTGCTTTGGTGTGAATTTCTCTGATACCAGCAGGGAGTTTTTAAACACACTGGCAACAAGAAGCATGCGGTCAGGGAGTCAAGTTACTGTTTTCTTTCTTTTCTTTTTTTTAATTGTTGTCTGCCAAGGACAATATATTTTTTTTCCCTTCTTCAAAATAAACTCTGTGCAGGAATGTACCTCAGCAAATGGCTGGGGCTCTATTATATTTCATGCAGCTTTCTAAACAATTTCCAAGCTTCGGCTGGCCTGGTGTCAAACAGAAGGCCACCAACAATAGCAAAATCCCATTAAAGCCAAGAAGGTTCCTTCCTGAGGTGAGCCTGGCCAGAAATAGTCATCTTGGCTCATTCTCCAGTTTGGCACCAGGGACTAATAACGCAGGTCTCCTAATGGAAATTGTCTAATTTCATCCAAGAGCTGCTCCAGAGAGAGCCGGGCTGACGCACTAGCAGTCCATATAACAACATTCTTCTTGGAGTGCTGAACAATGGGCCTTTGGGAGAGACTGTGATAAACCACGTCAGACTCCGGACAAACATGAGTGTAAAAATAGGCTTCAGAGGCATTGAGACAGTCACTCAATTTCTCAGGAGGAAGGCCCTCGGAGGCGGGGCTTCTTGGGAATACTTCATCAGATGCAGCGGGAGAGGGAGAAGGAAGAAAGAAAGAAAACAGGACGAGAATGAGAATGTCTGAAAAACAATGATGAGAAACGAAAAAGAGTAGAGAGGTTCATAGTACAGGGTTAACCAACATAAACTTTATGGATAATTGTTTGTGTGAAATTCCCATTGACATTCCAAGGCTGATATTTGCAAGGACCAGCCAGGAGGAATTATGCCCCACTTAAGAAATACATGTATATATCCCTATTTTTATGTTCCCTTGTGATAGTATGAGAAATATTACAATGAGTGTGGCAATGCATGCCTGTAATTCCCCACACTCAGGAGACTAGGGCAGAGAAATGGAAGGCACTATGCCAGCCTAGATTTTATAGTCAGTTGCACACCAGCCTAGACTCCATAGTGAGAGATCTCCAGAAAACACCACAGAAGCAGGGAGATGGGGTAATAACTTGATAGGTAGTTGAAACAAGCCCCTATTCAGTGAGAGACTTGGTCTTGAAAAATAAAAGTGGAGCGTGATAGAGAAAGACATTGGCCTACACACACACACACATACACACACACACACACACCCCTCCACATGGGAAGTTTAAAACATTTTTTTCCATGTTCTCAGGTGTAAAAGCAAAGCAAATCTAATTTAAAATAAAATATAAAATTTCTTATCAAAACATATAAGATACAACTGAAGCAACATACAGGAAATTTTGTAGTTGTAAAACATGTTTCTTAGAAAATGACAGGTCAAAAATAATTAGTGCTTTTAAGTCAGGAATAACACTAACAAGCAAAATTAATAAAGACTCAAAACTAGAAGAGAAAATACATTTATTTTCTTCCACCTTAGGGCAAAACAAAACAAAACAAAACAAAACAAAACACTGAGTTTTTCCTTTGTAGAATACAGTAAACTGTATGTTGTCAAACATCTGTTTAGAGAAAGTATCAATATTTTGTAATAAAGGTCTTGCTGTAGTAGTTTGTGTAGAATAAGTCTTAGCTATCTACTGTTATTATTATTAGGCATTTTTGTTTGTGAGGAAAAATCATAAAGACACTTTTTAACGGTTTAAGTTTTTAAAAGTGTATTGGCCTGGTATTTTCTTTTACCCACCCCCATTTTTTCATTAGTTCTAGTAATATGTAGCTCAGCTCCCTGTAAGCATTTTTCCAGTCTGAAAACCTGGATCAGTGGACTGACTGCCTTTTACAGAAGATACCATTTCAAATATGTGGTCAAAATGGGGTGGCCATCCTGCCTGGGTAGTCTTGAGGGCAAAACCATGCCCATTTGTTTATCGTTTCTTTGCAAGAGATGGAATCCAGGTCCTCTACATTCTGTTCTCTGCCCTGCACCTTCCATTACCTTCTGCCACACTTTCCCGCTTTTCCAGGAGTCATTCTGATGATGCAGTCTATGTGAGGTTCATGGAACCTTTTCTTTATTTGGTATTTAAAATGCAATCAATATTTCTGTTTGGCTTTTGTGCCAACTTCATTGTCTATGATCTTGATCAGACTAGTGTCTCTGTAAATCACAGATAAAGCATATTTGCTGGTCACTTCTTATTTGTCATTCCACAGGCTGGGCATGGGAGAGTTGGAATGAGTCAGTCTGTCCAGAGATGATGACTCTTAGCTAGGAGTGTGTATCTGTATATGTGAGATTACAACAAAACGTGCTAAAGGCAGTCACCAAGGTCAACACAGATGCTCTGGGACCTTGGGGAAGGAAAAATCTCAAATAAATTAAACGAAAAATGAGAATGAAGTCAGGGGACATTTCCAGGAAGATGGGTCTCAAGAGATAGCATTCAAGGACAAACTCAGGAGTAAACCCAGAAAGAGCGAGGGGCGAGAAGAACGCTCCGGAGGGGATGCACAGGAAAATGAGGGGGTCGTATACTCGTGGGCTGTTGAGGAGTCGGAGGACTGTGGTTTTGATTTTCATTTCCCTAGTGACTGATGATGACATCTGTTTGCACAATTCTAGCTGTAATGTGCCTTCAAGAAATGCCCAGTAGAATCCCTTGTCCATTTTTTAAATTGCATTCTCTTACTGCCTTGATATAACTGTTCTTTAAATGTTTATTATTAAAGGGAACTTGGTTTTTGTTTTCAAATTGCATTTGTTTATTGTGTGTGTTGCATACATACTACTGTGTTTGTGTGTTAAATTCAGAGGACAATCCATGGGAATTGTTGGTCCCAGGAATCAGACTCAGGACATCAACCTTGGCAGCAAGCACTTATATTCACTAAGCTGTCTCATGGGCCCCCTTTACATAATCTCTGTACAAATCCTTTATGTACAGAAATTTCATAATTTCAACATATCTCTCCCATTCTGTGGATGTTCTTTTACTCTATTGCTTGTTTTCTTGGAAATATAAAAGTTTTTTATTTTATTTTTGGTTTGGTTTTTGATACAGGATTTCTTTGTGTGACCTTGACTGTTCTGGAACTCACATTCTATAGATCATGTTGGCCTTGAACTTAGAGATCCACTTGCCTCTGGCTCCCAAGTGTTGGGATTAAAGGAGTGCAAAACTACCACATCGCTTAAGAAGTTTTTTTTTTTTGAAGTCCAGTTTATTTGTTTATCATTGTATTTTGGTGGTATATGTTAGAAATCATTTCTTAGTATATGATCTCAAAGATACTCTTATTATCTTCTAAAGATTTATTACATTATACAGAAGAGGACTCCAGATGTCATCATAGATGGTTGTGAGCTACCATGTGGTTGCTGAGAATTGAACTCAGGACCTCTGGAAGAACAACCAGTGTGCTTAACCTCTGAGCCATCTCTCCAGCTCCCTCCTATTATCTTCTATGCTTTACTTTCTTGTTTAGTTCCACAATCTACCTTTACCTACTTTGTGTCTATGGTGTGAGGTCAGAACACAACTTCTGAATTTTGTGTGCTGGTGTCCAGTTACCACATGTCATTTACTAAAAAGAATCATCTTTTCTCATTAAATTTATCTGCCATCAATCAGTCCCATTCTATTGGTTTTTTTGTCTAGCCTGTGCCAGTACAGCATCTGGCACTTGCTAACTTCATAGAGATCCACTTCTCTCTGCCACCCCCCTCCCAAGTACTGGGGTTAAAGGGGTGCACAACCATGCCCAGCCAATATCTACTGGCTTCACACCATTGCTGTTCATCAGTCTTTGGGAGAGATGGCCTAAGGTTAGGGATATATTCCCTAGAGCATCTTCCTAGACACAGACTGAGGAGAGCAGAGAAGAGGCTATGTGAGGGTTTAATGAGACTTGAGTTAAAAGGACAGTGTGTTTTGCAGGAAGGGCTAAAGGCAGGAGATCTGGGAGAATAACAAGGAGGAACACAAAGTCTTTGTCCGCTGAGACTTTTATTGGGGAGGGCACAAAAACTGCTGTCTTCCCAGGTTGATATGACCTAGCAGCTGAAAAGAATTTACCACATCCCCTTACTGTTGGCTTTTAGCTTTAGGCTAATTAAAGGCTGTTTTGTGTGGCCCAAACTCAGTATGCATGCTTGAGATAGGAGATAGCTAACTGCATTTATTATCCTGAAAGTTTACCTTTTAGCTTTCGTTTGTTTGGGGCCAGGAAGGAAAAAAGGACAGCGTCTGCTGTCATCAGCTTACCTCTCTGATTGGGGGACAGTTTGAACTGTGTAAACTGCTGTTTCTGTCCATTTCAAACTCTGCACTGACTAGGAGTTTGACGATTGTTTGTTGAAATATGAACATTGTTATATTTTAGTTATTAGTTATTAGGCTTTAGTTATTGTGGTTGTGTTGGTGGTGTGTGCGTTCCTGTGTGTGAATGTGGAGGCCTCAGGTTGATGTCTGGCATCTTCCACTATCACTCTCTGTCTTAGTACTTTCTTTCATTTGAGAGAGTGTCTCATTATGTCCTCCTGGCTGGCCTGGAATTGGCTCTGTAGACCAGTCTATCTGGGAATTCATAGAGATCTGCCTGACTCTGCCACTCCAGAGTGGGATTAAAGGCTTGTGCTACTATACTCAGTCTGACCCCTCAGTTTTTAAGACAGAATATCTCTTACTGAGCTCAGCATGCAGTGATTTGGCTACAGCAGCCACCAGTGAACTCTGGCTAGATGTTTCTCTCGTCTTTGTCTCCCCAGCTTGGAATTACAGGTACATACGGCTACACTCAGCTTTTATGTGGAAGCTGGCAATCCAGACTCAGGTCCTCATGCCTACACTACCTCCACATTTGCTGCCCTGTGTGTTTGGTATGTCTGGGCAGCTGCTTCTAACCACAAGGACTAGTGTTCATCAAGTCTGGACCAAAATTAATATGATGTATGTTCTTGAACAAAACACAGTCACTTACTAAGTGCCAGGCTGAAAGGTTATCGGCTAAGTTTCCATCCTCACCACAGTCATGGCCTGATGCCACATCTGCACTGTGCAGCCTCTGCCATATGTGTTGCTTATAGAAAAATGCAGCTTTTCCACACCACACCCCTTAGCATCTGTCCTCTGGCCCTGCTTTATTTTTATTCCCAGCATCTGTCACTATTAGCAATGATACATCTGGTCACTTTTCTTCCTGTTTTGTAACAAGAGCCTATGCTTCTTGAAGGCAAAAGGTTTCCATTTTTCAGCTAGGTTTCCAGTGTTTAGAGGAGTTCATGGCATATAGGGCCTTGATCAACATATATGTTTGTGGGTGTAATGAGTGAATCCCTCAGCCAATTTAGTTATCTTTAAAAATAAGAAATGATATTTGTTTGACATAATTTTCTTAATAAAAAAAATTTCCTGCTTCAAGGTACCTTATGAGCTTTTCAGAATGCAGATAAATGATATTTAATACTCTAGGCTGGAATTTCCAGGAAATAATATCACACTTACTAGCCTAGGGCTTAAAACTCTTAAAATTTGGTGGAATTTTTTGTTTTTGTTTTTGTTCTCTGAGTTTTGGCCCTTTTCCCATTCTTCATAAATTCACCAAAATACAGTCAGCAATGAATCTAAGATTACATCAAAATTGTTTTAAGGGTTCTGGGAAAGGTTGTGAATCCAAGGTCAAGGACCAAGCCAATTTAAAATAATTGCTTTTATTTTCAAGTTGTGTACTAGATCAGAACTTCAAATTAACATTAATTGTTTAAAAATCCATTAGGAATTTGAAAATCCCTTTTCCTGAAGGAGGAGACTTCAGTGCAATAGCCATGGATAGTTCTGATCTGTGTGCCATTAGCTGGGCTCACACCATTCACAGTGAGAATGGTAGGAATGAGGCCCTTCCATTCTGTTCTCAGATGTAGATTTTGAAGTCCTGTTTGTTATTAGACAGATATTTTTATTTTTTTATTGAAAATAGATTTTTTCATACAATATATTCTCGTTATTTCCCTTCTCTCATCTCCTCCCAGATCACAGCTCTCCACCTCCCCACCCACCCAAATCTACACCTTTTCTTGATCTCTTTCATTAGATAACAGTCATCTAAAATAAAATGGTATACAATTAAAAACAAACCAAAATAAGGCAAAACAAACATAAAAAAGAGCCCAAAGAAATAGCATAAGAAACATATAGACACAGAGACACACATTCACACACAGAGAAATCCCATAAAACCACAAAATCAGAAACTATAATATATGAGAAAAAGACCTGTAAGACACCCAGAGCCAAAGCATTATGAGCAAAACCCCTCCAAAATTAACACAGAGTTTACTTTGTGTTTGTTATTTACTGGTAAGCATGGGACCTGCCCTTATGTGTGGTTTGTGTACCCAGTGAGACTCCATTGGAAAAAAACACAAAATTTCTATTGCAAGCAGCTGTTAACTGCGATAGCTTCTGGGTTAAGGATGGGGACTTGTTATCATTTCTCCCTCTCAGCTCTGGGACCTCATCTCTATTCCTATGGAGTCCCTGCACATGTTGCCACAGTCTCTGTGAGTTCTTAATCAGTCATGTTGTATTTAGAAGGCACTGTTTCCATAGTATCTTCCATTTCTCAATAACTCTTATGATCTTTGCACTTTCTCTTCCACAGAGTTCCTTGAACCCAGAGGGGAGAGATTAGATGAAGACATCCCATTTGGGACTGAATGTTTCAAGTTTTGTCACATTGGACACTTATTTTAAAGGTCTGGCCAATCCCTGAGTTCTAATCATTCTGAAACCCTTTTTTAAAAATATGTGTTTATTTATATAGGAATGTTTTGCTTTCATGCTTGTGTGTGTATTGTGCATATGCAGTACCTACAGAAGCCAGAAGAGGGCATCATGTTCTCTGTCACTGCAGTTACAGATGATTATGAGCTGTCCTGTGGGTCCTCTACAAAAGCAGCAAGTGTCTTAACTGCAGAACCATCTCTCCATCCCATGTCTAGGAGTCTTGTCATTTTCTTGGACTTCATCTTTGTGACTTCCAGCTTCAGTAGGAAGCTCATCCGTGCAGGGTCAATGAGATGGGCTGCAGGAAAAGGGGCTGGCCCATCAGGCTGAGCCTGTAACCAGAGTCCAGTTGCTGGAAGTCACGTGGTGGAAGGAGAAAGCTGATTTCACAAGTTATCCTCTGCCTCCACACACTCACACAACACAATAAATAAATGTAATTAAAAAGTTCAAATTTATCATTTGAAGGGAAAAGAATAAATTCTTGTGCAGTGTGAGCCTAGTTGGAAGTCCTCTGTGCAGCAATTTTGACTTTTTGTTGTTGTTGGGGAGAAATGTGGGGGTGGGGTGGGGAGCGCAGAGTCTCATGTATATTGGGCTGGCATAAAGTCTTCTATGTAGCTCGGGATAATCTTGAACCTTCTCCCTCAACCTTCCATATACTAGAGTTCCAGGTATGTACAGGCACCACACTGATGACTGAACCCAGAGCTTTATGCACAGTAGACAAGGACTGTAGCTGCTGGGCTCCATCCCCAGCCCACATTGCCTTTCTTGATCTTCCCTGTTCCATGGTAACCAGGCACAAGGCGGTTTATTCATTCTGGAGTTTGGTTTGAGCCTCTTATAACCCCTCTAACACATAGTCTCCAGTCATAGGATTAAAATGACAATGTTCACATACAAGCTTTATAAATAGTCGCATTTTCTCTAGTTCTTAGAAAGTGTACAAATTAACAAAAATCCTGAGGTATTTCTACACCAAATAAGCACATATCTTCCACAATGGAACATACACTGGGAACATTAAAAGAAAACTAGAAATAAGGACATTATTTGTGGAGATGGACTTGGGTTTAGATCCTCATCACCCTTAAAGACCTGGGATTGGCCTTGTGCACCTAAAACTGGGCAGCCAGGGCCAGAGACAGAAGATCCCTGGGGCTTGCTGGCCACCAATCTACTTTTTGGTGTAGTGAGAGAACCCATCTCAAGGGAATAAGGTAGAGAGTTCTTAACCTCTGAGCCATCTCTCCAGTCCTTAAATGTGTAGCCCAGGCTGGCCTTGAACTCATGATCCTCCTGCCTCTGCCTCCTTCAGCAAGAGCAGGACACTCAGAATTCCCCTTTCTCTGAGAGCTTACAGGAACATGCATCCATGTACATATATCTTCATATATCATCCACACACAATAATATTGTAACTGAGCTTATTAAACAGTTGTATTTTAAACATATATCTCAGAGAGCACTATATCTATGAGTTATAACCACTACTGCCCGCTTGTTATAAAATTAACTGTAGATTTTTGGTTGGAGAGAAGTTGTATTTTACTTCCCCATCTTTCTCATTTTTTCCTTTTTAATTTTGGACATGTTTAGTCCTGGTATTATCAAATGAGAATAAAAGAGCTGAGAACAAAAACCAAGCAACGAAAAGATCAGGAAACTGTCAGGAAAGTTATCTGGCTCTTAGTAAGTTCTTGCTACAGACACTGTGATCTCCAGAGATCCAAGGCTGCCCAGGAAATCTGAGCACCAGAGAGCCCTAAGAAGGAGAAAAGGACTGTCTTGGGAAGAACAGGGGACATTATGACAACTACCAGAAGGTTGCTGTCATTTCTACTTCAAGTCCTGTGTATCAAAACCAGACTATGAATTGGGAATGGGTAAGTAAGACACACACATACACACACACACACACACACACACACACACAGACACACACACAGAGAGAGAGAGAGAGAGAGAGAGAGAGAGAGAGAGAGAGAGAGAGAGAGAGAGAGAGAAACAAACACATCACAATACATGTTTAATAAAAATGTTCGTGGTGGCTGTGAAAGTTTCATGTTACTGTAACAAAATACAGGAGGTGATTAATCTAAACAGAAAGGTTTATTTTGGCTCCTTTTCAGAGGTCCAGCCCATGACTGACAGGACTTCTGCCTAGAGCCTGTGATAAGGCGTGTGAGATGTCAGCAGCACATGCCTGTACAGCTGCTCAGTTCACCAGCCAGAATGTGTGTGGTGGGTGGTCTGCCTTTCAGAAGGACCTTACGGTGCTGTGTTCATCCTCCTTGTAAAGATAAGAGGCACAGCACCTACATGATGAAATAAAACAAAGAAACAACCCTTTGTAAGGCAACAGGGGAGTGGCAGTCAATTATAGACACTTGGGTACCCACGAGATGACCTGATAACCCAGGGGACTGCTAAATGACCAACTGATGACCAACAGGCAAGTCATTCATACAATGTGGGTGATTTGTGTTCTGGACAAGATGGTGTTGACCTGTGTAAGACTTCACTGTGATACTTAGAACTGCACACAATTTTAATGTTACCAACAATTCACTTCCAGAATTTTCCACTTAATGTTTTTTGGACTATAGTTGGTGGTGGGTTACCAAAACCTCAGAAAGAAGAACAGTGAAAAGGGGAGCATTGTACACACTCATTCAACGAAATGTCCATGGTAGGGTCTACTTAAAGACGGACTCACCCCGGATCCTCTCAGCCTGCACACCTCCCACATTCCATTCCATTCCCATCTTTTTGAGAACACGTTGAAGCAAGGCAGAGCCTAGCAATGCCGAGCAGGAAGACTTTTTCTGTGAATCTGGGCCTGCCTTTCTACTTCTTGTTTCAAATTCTCTTTCAAGAGACTAGTATTACTTAACACTCAGACATGTGTGTGTGTGTGTGTGTGTGTGTGATTGTGAGCCTCAGAAGTGAAAGGTCATTCACATTATGGGGTTGAAAGGTGTTGAAATCTTACACAACCACTAAGTGCTGGATGGTGTGGATGGAGGAGCTTCAGAATACAAGCCTGTCATACTCTTTGAAACACCATTTCCTAACAACTGTAACCTTGGACCAGCCACTTAACCTCTCTCAGTTTCCTAAGCCCAAAATACTCTCTCTCCAGCATACTCTAGCAGTCCATTATTTTACAGAGTAGGTAAAATACTACCTGTGAACTGAGCAGTGCAGGGTTATTGCTGGTGTGTGACAGGTTCCCTTACCCTGTCTGGTGACTTTTAACAAATGACCTAAGGGTTTCCCATACTGTAGGCACCAGGAAAGGAAATGGTTGTAGGTCAGAACCAATTTTAGAAATGCACAGTTTTGCAAAAATAAGTCAGCTTTCATCCCAACAGTGTTGCTGGCATAGGGATGGTCCAGCAGGTGTCAGCAGAGGGAAGGAAAAGCTGCCAGGGTCTGTTGCGCTGAGACTGAGCTGGTGGATTGTGCTATAGTTTCACAGCTGCTCTGAGTGTGTGTGTGTGTGTGTGTGTGTGTGTGTGTGTGTGTGTGTGTGTGTGTGTGTGTGTGTGTGTGTGTGTGTGCAGATACAGAATTCTGAGAGTGGAACACACCATCGGTTCAATCTACAGAGTCCCTTTCCAGGATCCTTATTCCTCACCCGGTTTCTTCTCACTCTTGCTTGGAATTTTCTTCTGTGCACAGAATCTAGAAGCAAGCAAGCCTCATCCACTTGCTTTCTGCAGCTAGACACTACCTCCAAAAGTTCCCATTCCCTCTCAAAATAGTGCCACCAGGTGGGGACCACATGTGGGACACATGCACTTATGGGGGAAAATTTATATTCATACCATCACAGGGTCATGAGAGCTGTGTCCCCACATAGGAATTATCCCACCATGCAGGAATGAACTCATTACTGAAGAGTGAGTTTGGGCCCTTTCTGTCACAGAATGAAGCAGCTTGGAAAATCCATCTCAACTGTGTTTCTCTAAAGAAGCTTTGGAATGACTGTCCTTTCTCCTGGGTGGCAGGTTTGTTTTAACCATGGAGTGATTTATTTATTGTATCTAAACTTTCTTCTTTTCCCTGAGTAGCAAACCATTCAGACTTAATAATTCAGGAAACAAACCCAAGGTTTAGCTCATGGCTAACTCTCTGGAACATGGAGAGCACACCTGACAATGAGCGAGTGGTACCCAGTGTAGCAGATGGCCTCTCCATTTCTACTTACCCTTCCAGATGTGTCTTTACTGCAAATGAGTGTGCTTCGATGTTATAAAGTTTCATGGTGGGGTGGGTTCTACACTAACTTGTCTTAGGCCTGAGGCATTTCTGGATGTAAAAATGAGTTAGACAGAGAAACCAATTTTTACAACAGGGATAGCTTTTAAACTGTTTACCTTGACTGTCACTTCCCATCTCTAAGGGGAGGGGGGAAGGGAGAGGGGGAAGGAAGGCAGAGGAAAGGGTGTAACACACGGGAATAGGAAGAGAGCCAGGTGTCGAGATATCTGTGAAGTGACACGTGGTAGAAACAGAAGGGGAACAGGTGAGTTATGCCCCCCTCCAGAAAAGGGCAAATGGGACCCAACCCAAAGGGCCTTGGATATTTGGGTTCCTAACCTATGGGATAAATGAAGTTTCAAGGAGGAGATTATGGTCCTAGGAGAGGGTAGGTCACCAGAGGGCCTGAGTACCTGGGAAGCTAGGAGGAGACTATGTGGATAAATCAAATGGTTACAGGTGTCTTCAGTCCTGTTACTGTTCCTACCTCATAGAAAGTCCAATTTCCCCCAACCAGAGTAACCCTAAGGAGCTTAGGAAAGGAAGGAGAACCTATTTAGAGTACCCCCCCCCACACCTTGGTAAAGTGTACTAAACTGTACTATCTAGAACCTGCAAGAAAAAAAAAAAGTCCAGCATTAACCACTGCACATGAGCTAGGCCTGGAGTCCATAAATCAAACTGGGAGACCAGTAAGCTACACACAGGTTCTCAGATGGCAGATAGTGGGGCAATGGGCACACTACACACAGGTTCCCACCGAGTTATGCATAGAGTCTATCAAGTGCTTAAATACCAAGGCACACCGTGTTTCCTCCCCCTTTTGACTGTTGACATTTATTTTTCTGTTCTTATACAAAACAAAACACAAACCCCTTGAGAAGGTAGCATACTTGAAAGAAATTTTACTTTTTTCTTTAAGAACTTTTAAAATTTATTTTACATACCAACCACAGATTCCCCTCTCATCCCTCCTCCCATTCCTCCGCCCAGCCTTCCCTCACCCCTACCCACTTCCCATCACCTCCCCCAAAAGGTAAGGTCTTCTACAGGAGTCAGCAAAACCTGATACATTGAAAGAATTTTTAAAGTGAACTCGAGAGGGAGTCCCCATGAGAAATAGGAGTCTTAAGACAAGAACAAAAGCCCTTCGAAGATCTGGCTAGTTCAAACCCACCTGGGGTTATTTCTTGCAGCAAGGATCGCCTAGCACTAGCCGGATAAAGGACTTTGTATGTTCCCGGGCTTAAAGCAAGGATGAACTCCTTTTAGCACAAGAGAGAGACAAAGAGAGATCGGACCCTTCTCTTGTCTGAGTACTGCATTTTGCATCCATTGCTTTCTTCAATCTTAAATTCTCATAAACATCATTATCAAATTATAGACGTTGGCTACTCCTGGTGTTGTGAAATAATCTCTGGCTGTGTGTCTACTCTGGAAAAGAAAAAGAGGTTGGTTGCAGGTCGTGTAGATAGCAATCACAAATGAGCAGATGCCCCAAACACGGTTGTATTTTGACCATTTTTAAGGTCTAGGGTGTGTGAACTAAATTCAAGTAATTTAATTTAAGCCGGCCCATTTCAATCCCTGGTGCTTACTAGATCCCCGGGAGAGTTCACACCTCGGCCCTTAGGGCCTCCCAGTTCAGGCAGCAACAGCTCCGGGCAAGTTCATTTCGCCACAGCCCCGATCGTTCGGAAGGCAAATATTAAAGGCGAAAGTCACAGCTGTGTATTTATATTTTCATTGCTAGAAGAGAATTGATTCCCGTGCATTTATTTTGGAAGTTGTAATACAGAAGAGCGGATTTGCGTCACCACAGCAACTTGCCGGTGGAGATAAAGTTGCACAAATATTGAAAGGGGAAGTGCTAGCAGTCATTATAGAGTTTTTCTCCGGAAGAAATAAGGATTTCTGCAGTATCCTAAAATACTAGGACCGCTTCTATTTTGAGACCAATCTCGCAGGCATATCCGCTCATTTAGTCCAAGTTTGAGCCCATCAAAAAAACAGGAGATGACCTGAACTCCGGCGAGCCCTTGGTTTCCTGCCGCTTTCTTGGTTCAGAAGGGAAGAGGGTAAAGAGGAGGGCAGTGTGCTGGCTCCTACCTAGGCGAGCGGCCTGCAAGGGTGTGGCATGGGCCCAAGACAAAAAAGGCTTCCTTTTTTTTCTTTCTCTTCTCTTCCTTTATTCTCTTCTCTCTCTCTCCTTCTTTTTTCTTTTGCGTTGCTCCTTTGGAGCTCCGATTAGGCCTTGCATAGTGCGTGAGGCTGCGACTGGGCTGTAAAGATTGCGGTGGTGCCGTAGACCTGGGAGAATAGACCATACAGCTTGGTATGCAGCCCAGTTGCGGGAGCGAGGGGGAGGAAGCCCTCGCACTCCAGCCTTTGAGCCGCTGGGCACTCCTGGTTTCTAAGCGCCACTGCCACTGCAGATCCCGGGTGGGCATGTCCAGATACCTAAGTGCAGTTCAGATTCTGCACTCATACCTCCCGCTCAGTGGTCTCAAACAACAGCAAATAGGAGAAAGGTGCGGGAGCCTTATTTCTAGGGGAGGGAGTGAAGGTGCCTGCCTCTGGGTGAAGCCTTAAGTCTTTCTGAAGTGGGACTTTGGTCTAGGCCACTCACTGTCTGGACGTCTGCGGTCAAACTGGAATCGCAACCGAATAACCAGGCTTCTAGAAAAGAGACAGAGAACTGGAGAGCCTGGGCACTCTCTCCCCAACCTAGTGACTTGTTTTCCCTGGTACCCAGTGAAATTAATAAAATTGTTCTCATAACACCAGAACCTTTAATTAAAAGTCTCACCTCCGGTTGCTTTGTACTTGTCACAAGTCCATCCCCTGCTAGACCTGACTTCCGGTCTCTCTCGCCCCAGGCACCGCTGTCCTCAACTGTCTATACCCCTCTGTCTCTGGATATAGTTACCACCTCTGTCCCTGATGCAGGGAGTTAGGACCTGGGAGTCTTTTTGTGAGAGGAGAGAGAGAGAGAGAGAGAGAGAGAGAGAGAGAGAGAGAGAGAGAGAGAGAGAGAGAGAGAGAGAGAGAGAGGGAAAGACCAAGGAACTGGGAAGGAAAGAAAAAGGAAGAATCTCAGGGCTGCTAATGATTGATTAGCCATTGGTTGCGGTCCCGGAGAAAGGCAACCACTAATAATGACGACATCACCACAGAGCTGCTAGACATTAATTAACTCAGGAGACCGCTCCAATCCTGAACTGATAAAAGCCTGGCACGTTTCCTTAAGCTTTCGGGTTTAACTGGTATCTTAGAGCTGAGGGGAAATAAGCATGCCCTGGAGTCTCATTTAGGAGACACTTATTTGAACAATTGAAAACAAAAGATTTGATGGTTTCGTTATTGTCGTTATTTTATTTTCTTCCTAAAAATCTGCAAGAACAGCTCATCTGGGTGGCCCGTGGTATGTTTGGGAAAGAAGTGGGGAAATCCATTCTGACTATAATTTAAAAGAGAACGAATTCTTAAAATAGAGGTGTTGATGCTACAGAAAACCCCCACTACATTTACCCTGAGTTCTAAAGACCCGGCTGGCTAGAATGGAAGACGCTGGCTATGGCGGCTCGGACTGCGCCTCTCGCCACCCGGCCAAAGCGGATCCTGGAAAAACTGCCACCGAATTGAAAGTAGGTATTTAATCTCAAAGGCAACCGCTCTCTGGCACTTGCAAAATATCGAACCCACGTGACCCGGGGAAGTGGTGGCCGCCAAGGGTGGCACTTCCTATAAGGTGCAGGGAGGGCTCTCATGGGCCTGGTGAGAAAGTTAAGTCCGTTTTGTTTTCTCCGCGACTCGGGGCAAAAGTTTGGATGTATCTACGGGAGACGTTTGGAGCTATCTATCTTATTTTGTTTGAAAAGCCACTCTTTCAAGTTGTCACTGGAATGACAGCTCAGAATAAAACTAATTTGCGGCCCGCTCTCCTTCTGGCTTCTCCAAGGAGCTCCTGTGAGCCGAGAGGCACACAGATTGCAGAATTGGGCCGAGATTCTGGGTTGCAAGGGCCCGAAAAAGATGGGGCCTTTGCCTAGGACACCAACACTTGGGATAAAAGCAAAGAGAGAAGAATCTCCTGGAAGTAGAATATAGAAGGGCGGCCCGCGTGGTCAGCTCTGAGGGTGACAGAAGCTGTTCACTACTGCCGACCATGGGAGCCCAGCTCTCCCTTCTCCGCAGCTCCAGGAAAGCTCCTGAGACTGATTCTTCTCTCCCGGTGGCGTGTCCCGGAGCTGCAGGGGATAGAGGACAGCCAGAGGCCGGGGGAGCCGACTCTCCGCCCCTAAGCGGTTCCCTGGAACACGCAGTACTCAGCTCTGCCCACGCGGCCCCAGAAAACACTTTGGTGTGGCCAGGGCGTGGCTGAGGGTAGGCCACGCCCCCTCTTGCCCAATTCTCCTCCACTCCTGAGTCCCATTGGTCACGAAGATGTCCAATGAGCGCCCGCATCAAGGTCCTACCCCGGGTCTGACTCGTAAGCTCCTGCCAAAACTTTGGGAGTTTTTAGAGAGGAGTTTTTTTCTTTTTTTTTTTTCTTTCTTTCTTTTTTTTTTTTTTAAACTAACGGATCATTATTGTTGTTTTAAATTTAGCTCTTAGGGTTTAGCTGTTTGGGTTTTTCTTTCGGTGACGGGCCCCTTTTTCACGGCTTCTCCGGAGTAGCGGAGCGAGGCCTCGCCCGCCTCGCCGCTCCAGCACCGGGCGATCGCCTCCATCCCGCGGGGGAGCGCGCTCGCCCGCGCCGCCGTTCAAGCCAAGCCAGGGGCCCAAGCGGTGGTGGGAGGCGACCCGACCCTCGCCTCCTCTCTCGGTGGCGCTAGGGCTCCCCGCTGGCCCTCTGCTTCAGTGAGGGCGGAGAACCGAAAGCAGATCGGGCTTGGCTGGGACACCGCCTCTCCTCGGGCACTCACCCACTTACCCACTCACCCAGGACCCCGCCAGGATCCTGCGAGGATGTTTGCGGCCGGCCTGGCTCCCTTCTACGCTTCCAACTTTAGTCTATGGTCAGCCGCTTACTGTTCCTCGGCCGGCGGCCCGGGCGGTTGCTCCTTCCCCCTGGACCCAGCCGCTGTCAAGAAGCCCTCTTTCTGCATCGCAGACATCCTGCACGCCGGCGTCGGGGAGCCGGGGCCCGCTGCAGAGGGACTGGTGGGGGCCTCGGCTGCCCTCACAGCGCACTTGGGCTCCGTGCACCCGCACGCCTCCTTCCAAGCTGCGGCCAGATCTCCGCTACGTCCTACCCCGGTGGTGGCGCCCTCCGAAGTCCCGGCTGGCTTCCCTCAGCGGCTGTCCCCGCTCTCCGCTGCTTACCACCAGCATCTCCCGCAGCAACAACCGACGCAGCAGCAACAGTCGCAACAACAACCTCTGCCTCCACCCCGGGCGGGCTCCCTGCAGCCACCGGCTTCAGGGACGCGGGTGGTCCCCCATCATAGCGGCTCCGCCCCTGCACCCTCCAGCAAAGACCTCAAATTTGGAATCGACCGAATTTTGTCTGCAGAATTTGACCCAAAAGTCAAGGAAGGCAACACGCTGAGAGGTAGGTTCTGGCTGGGAGACTTCAGGCCTCATAACCATCCGTGAGGGCCCTGGTCCCATGCGGATTTTGTTTGGGTACTTTTATGTCTAAGGACAAGTCAGTAGAATGAGGGAGAAAAAAACTATCTGTATGAAAACTATGAGACATTTAAAACTCAACTACTCTATGTAAAAAGTGACCCTCGGATGCGTAAATAGCACAGAACGGGTATCAACACCGACTGCTGTAAACTTTCGCAAAAGCGAGTGGGTATAAACTATCTTGTGAATGACTGTCTACAGAAAGACTCAGGCCTTTCTCACAGGGAAATCTCAGCGTGGGGACATTTCGCATTTATTTAATTACCAGTAAAATTCTTCCCAAGAATTGTGGGAAAGTAAACCTGCTAGTCTAAACTCTTGAGAGGAAAGACAGAGTGAGGAGCCTACCACCTTAGGACCATTTTCTGAGAAGCCTTTTCTTGCTTTGGGGTGGACTGGACATCACACACAGGAGCAGTTCGGGCCCCACCCTTGGCGGCTGTCGGGGAAAGTGCTTCTTGTGGATATGGGGGTCTTTCTTGACTTTGCTTGGATAAAACTGGATCAAGGGAGAAGGGAATAGGGGAAGAAATCTGCCCAGAGGATATGAGTTTATCTAAGATGTAACCGACTCTTCTTTCTCGATACCCAGATCTCACCTCACTGCTAACCAGTGGGCGGCCTGCAGGGGTGCACCTAGCTGGATTGCAGCCTTCCGCCGGACAGTTCTTCGCATCTCTAGATCCCATTAACGAGGCGTCTGCTATCCTAAGTCCCTTAAGTTCCAACCCAAGAAATTCTGTTCAGCATCAATTCCAAGACACATTTCCAGGTAGGAAACGTCCCGAGTTTAGTCTATGAGCCTCTGAGCCTGATGGCCAGCGACCAACCGTTAAATCTCAGTGGAAAACTCAGAGTTGGGGTAGGAGCCTCCTAAGTCCTACGAGAGAACCGAATGCTCTTTTTAGAGGGATAGCTGGAGAAGAGCAGGGAACCCAGATAGTGTGTATATGGGTGGGGGTCACTGTCCATGTTCTTTATTCTTTTCGCTCAGAGAGGGTGATGTGAAAACAAAGCATTCAAAACGCGGGTTACACACACACACACACACACACACACACACACACACACACACACACAGACACTTTTTCTTGGCTGGTTAGATCTTCTCTGAAAGACAACTGCGGCGGACCATTCTTGCCCCAGGGACAGTTCCAACTGTTTTATCATGTCTGGTGGCTGTGCGTTTAGTATATACTTTTCCCTTGAACAAGTCAAGAGACTAACTGGCTTTTCCCCAGCTTTAGGCCTAAAGTGGTACTGCAAATATATGCTAAAAAAAAAAAAACTTCCTTAGACCATTTCTGCACAAGAGAAAGGAGCTGAGGAGGGACTGTGAACTCAAAACACCTTTAAATATCCCTGACAACGGGAGACTCACTAGCTGCTGCCTTTACACTAGCATGTCCCTGAACCTCTTTTCCTGATGGTTGGCAGGTCCCTATGCTGTGCTTACCAAGGACACCATGCCTCAGACATACAAGCGGAAGCGCTCATGGTCCCGCGCGGTCTTTTCCAATCTGCAAAGGAAAGGCCTGGAGAAGAGGTTTGAGATCCAGAAGTATGTGACAAAGCCGGACAGAAAGCAGCTGGCAGCGATGCTGGGACTCACAGATGCTCAGGTAAACTCACTGGCAGGGTGTTCTCTGGCAGGCAGTAAAAGGCGAATGAGGGAGCCGCAGGCCTCCTCCATGACTACTCACCTTCGGCAGTCAAAACAGTCTTGAATTTCACGAGGCTTTTAGGTGTAGCAACTCAAGGCTAGAGAAGAGGCCGGTAAGAAGGAAGATGGAGGAGAGGGATGGAGAGAATAGCCCATTCCTCAAGACATATGTCAACAAGCATTGAATGTTTATTTTGGCCAAGAGGCCAAAGAATGGCGGAAGATGCTAATAGGCCATGGGAGATGTTAATTATGCTTTAGACTGTCTCAGAAGACGTGGGACCTAAAGTCAATAGATTTGTGTTGCTCCCTGCCTTCCTTCATTGGATTGTGAAATCCTACTTGTGAGGAACTGAGAATATAATTTTAAACGGAATGATAGAGTTGCTTTAAGACAGGGAGAGAGCGGGTGTGGAGCAGCCGCAGTCCCACTATTCTTACTAACAGTCCAGCCTCTGGGGGGAATGTCTGTCTGTTGGTGATGGAGTTGAGTGAGAGAAAGAAAAAAAAAAAAAAAGATATTTCTTAGAATGTCTAAGAACATTTTTCAGTAGATCCTGCTGACTTGAATTTTTTAAAAAGACAATAGAAAATCTATTGTTCTGGAACTTTTTTTTTTTTCTTTCTCAATTTCAAGAATTCGAGTTCTCTTTGCTTTCTTGACCTCAGCACACTCTTTTTGTTCTGTACTTTGGGTGCTTCAGTGCTGAGTCCCCAAAGAGCAAAAGCCAAAACAGGCCTCTTTCTCTCTTTCTCTCTCTCTCTCCCCCTCCCTCTCCCTCCCTCCCTCTCTCTGCCTGGTTCGGACTTCTGTCCTTGTGTCTTTCTGTTCTCCATTACACAACATGCTTCCGCAGCACACACAGACATACTGGAAAGTCCAGCCGCTTTCTACCAGCTGTGCATGTTATTTTTAAAGGGGAAGCTGGAACTTGTGTGAAGAATGCTGAATTTGTTGAGTCCCCCAGGGGATCATATATTTATATAGATTCTCCACTCCATCCCTTCCCTATTCCTACATGATGCACATTTGATTCCAGCATTTTCTGAGCCCCAGGAGAATACGTTTGACTCACACAAGCCGGGGTCCATATCACTTCTTTGGTAAAAATATGCCAAGATGATTCTCCTTTACTGAAAGTCCAGCAGGTTCCCACTCTAGTGGGATTAACTCTTTGCTTTCTCTGTCCTTTTGCCCACTTCCACCCTTAAAACAAACGGGTGGCCAAGGGCTGTAATCTGAGTTCTCAGGAGGCAGAAGCAGGGGGATCTCAACTTCAAAGCCAGCCTGGTTCAAAAGAGACACCCCTCAAAAAATTCTAAGGGGATGGGGGGGTACTGTGAATTTTTTGTAGTGATTTTTTGGGGGTAGTGAATGCTTGGAGACCCAAGGGTCTTCAGGGCCCTCGGAAGTTTCTAATACTGGCTCACTAAAACCTTAACATGATGTACAAAAAAAGGATATATGTGCAATTTGGGAGTCAGGATTCCTTTATTTTTATCAATCCTACAGGAGTCCTAAGTTTGGAAGCAATTTGCCGGAAATCCGTCCTTCACTTGCACCCAGGTCATTTCAGGCTTGAGATTCGAGGGTCACATTTAAAAACTGGTCCCTAGTGTGTTAGGTGGGTTTCACCCCTTGATGGCTTAGTTACAGTAGTGTCTGGATTCCAGAGGCAAGCGCCTGCGGTGCTATCCTGCCTTAGGGGGACTCCAGGTGTAGTGAGCTTGTTATTTTATCTCACATCTCTTGTGATGTTGCACTCAGGTGAAGGTATGGTTCCAGAACAGGAGGATGAAGTGGCGACACTCTAAGGAGGCTCAGGCGCAGAAGGACAAGGATAAGGAAACAATCGAAAAACCTCCAGGAGCCCCTGCCGAGGGCGAACTGGAAGAGAGAAGCCCTAGTCGTTCTGAGGGCGAGGCCGAGAGCGAGAGCAGTGACTCCGAGTCCCTGGACATGGCTCCCAGCGACACGGAACGGACTGAGGGGACTGAGAGGTCCCTGCACCAAACTACGGTCATCAAGGCCTCGGCCGCGGGAGCCCTCATCGCAGTTAGCAGCAGCGCGAGTGGCGGCAGCTTCAGCTTCAGCAACGCCAGCAGCCTGGGTAGCACCAACAGCGGCGCAGGAGGTGCCAACAGCCTTGGCAGTAGCTGCTCAGAGCTGCTCCCCTCCCACCAGCCCTCAGTTACCAGCAATCCTCAGAGCCCGGAGTCTGCCCAAGCTTCTCTTGCAGGCTTATAGACTGGACCGAGGGTACTTAGGGCATGGCATGGCGTGCAGCTTCCCCAACACTGGCTGGAGTTTGTGCCTACTTTAGTTGGTGGCAAGGGTTGCCAAGACGGGAGACGCCGAGGGCAGCTTCTTGGGGGTTCATGCCATCCCCACTTTTTTCTTTCTTTTTTTTTTGTTGCCTAGGCTGCCTGAGGCCTACAACTCCCAAATGAGAGGAAAGTTTTGAGGTTCTCCTGCCAAAGAATTCGACTGTTCTCCCTACCTAAGCAGCTCACACTGTGTAGAATTTGATGAAACTGGTCCTCTGAGCACCAGGGGTCTTGGCATAAGAACACACTGCACTTAGGAGGCCTTTAACTTGTAAATAAAATGTTTACTACGGTTTGTAAAAGGCAGTTTGGGGCTTGCTGGCTTGCTGAGGCACTGAAGTTGTTAAGTAGGAAACATGGGGGACCAGTACCTTAGTCTTGACTCTGCAGATGGGAAGAGCTGGAGGAGAGGTAAGCAGTTCTAGAGCCATCTTACTGCAGAGACCCCTGTGGAGTGGTAGAGGTTGCCCCCCAGCGTTGAAGTCCTTGACAGCCCCCACCTATGACTGCTTGGGAGTGAAGCCTGCAAATGCAAATTATAGAATCTGGCCTGTGCATCGATGGCTTCCCTAAGCAGGGTCGGTGAGCCCGTATGCCGGGTACGCCTGCATTCTCTCTCTGCAGTTGCAGAGAGCTCAGAGTTAGAGTGGAATCTGCTCAGCTGCAGAGCTGGAATCCAACCATAAACAGCCATGTTCACTAGGTTTTGCTGAGCTCCTACCCTGGAGTCTGGGGGCTCTACCAGTGTAACTGCCTGCGTAGTGGTGAGGTAAGGCAATCCAAAGCAACATCTCAAAAAAAAAAAAAAAAAAAAAATGAAAGGACACAATAATTACAGACTGGAGAGCACGTCTTCTAAGTGCCAAGGCCCTAGTTTTAAGGAGGCTAATGTAACTGGGCAGTAATGAGGTGACTTTGAATGTTAGACAGAAGTGAAGCCAGATTCACGTTTGTCCAGTGAATCTAGGCAAACGAGCTGAACCCAGATAAAATACTCCTTTGCAATTCTTCCACTGGAGGCACCCACAATAGGCCTTGGGGAGTTAGGAGTCAGAGTCCATCACAGTGAGACACTTTAATGCACCCATGAAGATGAATTCTAGAAGGTCTTTGTTTTAAAGTGTGAAGCCCTTTTCTACAACGTGAGTCACTCCCATTTCTTTGCTTAAAATGATGTGAAAAGCATCAAGATAGTAACTGTCTTGGGGGGGGGCGTGATGGTTGGAGCAGCAGCAGCAGCAAGAACAAAAAGATGTCCCTAACAATTTTTGGCACACAGTAGTGCCAGGGCACAAGTCCTCTTAGAAATACAGCATCTAATTCCTGGAACTCAAGGTTTGCCGATGCTCAGCCTGAGTCTCGCTTATCTTCTCTGCTTTGACTCAACATTCCCTGGAGCTGGTTCCTGGATTCTTGCTCTGGATCTATGGCCCAGGGCTGGATGAAGAAGAGGGATACTTTTTAGAAAGATCTTAGCGAAAGTAGTTTGGGAAAAGCAAGAATAAACCAAGATTGAACATCCCCACTAGGGACCCAATTTAAAGGGGAATGCGGGCTAGCTACTAACCCTAGTTCCTCACAAGAGTTGGGGGCCACAGACAGCCTCTAAGACAGCTCTGGGCTTCAGGAGTAAATATCGTAGTGCCGACAGGTTTCCCATTGGGCTTTACTTTTCAAATCTGAGTATCCCCCAGCCCACCCCATACCTCAACCTCATGTTTGCTTATATTTCTCTAACTCCAAAAACATTTAAAACCTAGAATCCAAACATTCAAAAGCCATGGAATTAGGATACACTAAAACCCAGTTCTGACATTAAAAAGAACAGAGCCCGGGTATACCCACCTAAGCGAGATGCTCTGGGCCTGTCTGGGGAGAGATGGGAGGGGCCGGTGCTTTATGCAAACTTCCCAGTGTCTACAACTCTCGGGGCACCCCCCACCTCCTCCGGCCAAGGCAGCAGCTATTCCCCTGACTTCTAGACTTAGTAGTGGAACGAAAGAAAGCATTTCTGGGGGAAGGTAATGGTGTGCTTTTCCGGGTAGACTCTCAGCCTTTTTTTCTGCCAGGTGGGACCCACAGGAGCTGGGAAGAAATTACCTAGGCGCCCGTCACCTGGGTAGTATGGAAATCGAATGCGTCCCACTTGGAGTGGGTAGTCTGAAAGTCGGGTGGCGGTCTAGGGTGGGAGACACATTTGTCTTTGCTACCCTCTCTCTTAGTTTCTGACCATTTATCTCGTGAAACTCTCGTTTCCACCAGCAGCCGTAATGTCACAAGTTCTGTGAAGTTTTGTTTACGTGGAAAAAGGGCAGCTGCAGAGAGAAGCCTCCACCCTCCACCCCTGGCAGGTCGCTGGACTTAAGGCTGATTTTCGGAGAGGGTGGTTTTCTGCTGGAGGCTGCTTGCTGGGCTACTGGGGTCTTTCTGGAAGCGCTTGATCGTAGCCTGGGCAGTTTAGTGTTGAGATTTCTGAGGCGCAGAGGAGAAAGCTAAATGTGGAAGATTAGCATACGTCAGACCTCTGGGCTGCTTGTAGCCTGGAGGAGGTGGACTTGCCAGGGTCCCGAGCCCAGCTCGCAGAGCTGGACGGCAGCAAAGACAGCGGAGCCAAGGTCCGCGCTCCTTTTCTAAGCTTGTCGGTCCGCGCGTCCTTCTTCTAAAACTTCTTTTTTGGCTTGTGGTGCAGGACGCGGAGCTTTCTCCCATGCAATAGTTAGTCTTTGAACAGAGGCTGGATTTTTCTTGATGAGGAGCCGACTGAATTACTATACCAAGGTCTCCGAAAAACATAAACAGAGGTGAATTTCACTAGACGAGAGTATGGGGTTGGACACACAACTTCCACACTCCGCTCCCGCGCGCGCGCGCACACACACACACACACACACACACACACACACACACACACACATCAGGGACAGAAACAGACTGACAGACACATGGGGACAGATTATTGTCTGTTTTAACAGTGTGTGTGTGTTTCACTCTCCTCTGTATGACAAAAGAAGGCACGGATTCTCACATCACCTTATTCTGCCTCTGTGGGTGGGTCTCTTGTCCCCAAAGCATTTGTCTGGCGCCACATTCTGCAGACCAAAACCACTGAAAACCAGATCCACCTTCTGCATTTGCTGTTCTCTGCAGAAAATGAAGAAGGAACCTGGATTCAAGAATTGTGCCATACTGCTTTCCAGTCCCACTGGGGCCAAAGATGTCAGGTTCTGAGCGACATCAAGGCCAAGTATTTAAGGAAGATTCTAGCAGACTCAGCCTAGGAAATGATCCCCACTCACTACTCACCCCTCCAAAGACTGGAGAAAAGCCACAGCTCCAGCCCTCACAAATCTCCGACCCCCTCCAAGCCTCAGAAGGGACTAAAAGGAAACCCAGAAACTCTGGAATCTTTTCTCTGGCTGTTACCCTCTCTAGTCCCTGGCAGGGATGATGGCTGGGCCAGTCTGCACCAACGGAAAAGGGAAGGTAATATTGTTAGTCTCGGGCAGGCTTTCTTCTTTAAGGGACCAGAGATCCAAGAACCCTGAAACCGAGTCCTGGTTACTCTGCACACATTCTCAGTTGCCTATGGAGGCTGAGAGTCCTCAGAGGCTCTTCTATAAGGCATGTCCTCATCCTGTGCAGAGTTTACCTACCGCACTCCACAATGGGATGCGCTTGGTAAGCTATGCTCCTCCTGGGTTCTCCCAGAGTGGCGGGGACCTCTGATGGGATCTCTGCTCTCCCTATGCAGACAAGTTTAGGACTATTGGGACTTGGAACCCTTTGCTTCCTCACTCTCTTCCTCCCATTTTAGAAAACAAAGAGAGATTCTTCCATCCTACGATTACTTCGGATGCTCCCATTCTAGGGATGATGAGGCAGGTGACAGAAAGAAAAGTGAAGACATTTGTTCAAAATCACCCGGTGAATGAATGCTAGGACCAATGTGAACCCTTGGGATCTATGTCATCTAAAGAATGCAAGAATATGGGAGCTTTCTCCTGATGGGCCTGCCCAATAGATTCTGATTGTGATCAAAGCTCATTTTGGTGTCACAGAGGGGAATAAAAGTTTCAGAATCACAGGCTAGGGACTCTGCCCCCTCCTTGGGTTAAGCAGGGGTGGGGATGTGGTGATGTGCGTGAGTCTATCCAGAGGTGGCTGGCCAAGATGCCTGCTAACCCTAACCCTAACCTTGCTCTCCAACTTGCATAGTCCAGGCTGTGCAACAGCTGGGATCTAAGGGTCCTGGGACTATCTGTGGTCCCTTCCAGCTGCCCCTGGTCATCTCTGTTATTCTGGGAAGGAAGCAGATCTGCAATAGCACTTGGGGACACTGAGGTACCAGCACTTTCCTGTTCCCTTTTCCTTTCTCCCTCCCCCCTAACCTCAGATTTAACTTCTGCAGAGACAGGTAACCTGCTAAAACCCTTGGTTCAGTCCATAGAAGAGGCGAAGAGGCATCACCTGACTTAGACCTCAGGATTGTGCTGTTGATTTTCTCACCTTCCTTTCAGCATGGTGGTGGGTATGGCAAGTGGTTAGAGCATGTAGCTAGGAGCCAGTGCTCTGGATCTGGATCGTAGGCTAGTATTAGCTCCAGAAGCACTCATTCTCTCATAGGTTCAACTATTAGTTGCATTGGCTTTGAGAAATTAGCCTCCATGTTCCTCAACTCTATGTACAATACAAGTGAATGAACCTAAATTATAAATTGCCATGAAGATCAGTTGCATTTAAAAAAGCATTCCAAGAGGAAGTAGCCAGTACACAATTAGACTCAATATATTCTTTTGTTTATTCATTACAGCATTTGTTGAGATCTCTACTAGTGTTCACACAGTAGGGGGAAAAAAGGAATTGAGGTAATTCTCACTCACCAAGAAACTAAATCACCTGAAGCTAATGAAAAGGTATGAGGCCACTTTGCATAATGCTCCTGGAAATTTTTTAAGGCTTTTAGTAAGGGTCACCTGTCCCCACCGACAGTATGAGATCCCACTGGTACTTCACATGCACTGGGGCTGTTCAGACAACAGACATTCCGTACATCTCTGTAGGTGTGATAGGGAGTTTGAAGGGGAAGATGTTAGAGTTTTTGGACACAGGATATGAAAGTTGAAGCTAGTATGAGGTCCTTGAAGGGAAACTTATGTGCCTGCTGTTGAAATATGTTAGGGCAAATGGCCCTTTGGGAGTTTTGAGATCTTAACTAATAGTAAGGCGGGAGTCGACACAGAAAACAGGAAATTAATTATATGTCTCTCAGGGATGAAAACACCCTCAGATGGTTATAATAATGATTTGTGGCGCTGGGATTTGAACCTACTACTTCATGCTCGTTTAGCAAATGCTTTACCTTAGATATCCTCATGACGTCTCTGCTAAGTGGTTAAAGAGTAGTCTAGCACTTAATGCAGTATTTGGTGCCCTCAGAGTATTTACTGGAGTAATGAATATAATTATTGTAGCATTTGTGTTTAGTATGAACGAGTTGCATTCACAAGAGAAAGCCAGGGAGTTATCTTTGAGACCTTGGAAGGGAGTTGGAGCAGAAAAGGGACCTGGGGGACCTGAGAGCAAGACCTGGGGATCCTGCCATACGAGAGTCCACAGGCATGGCTCCGGGTATTCCGGGCTGGTTCACCTGGAGTTGGGTGCCCACGGACATCCTTGGCCTCACTGTGTAGGTGGATGCGGGCTATGGAGGTGTTAAATGATGCGAGCCAAGACAGAAAGCTGAAACCCCGGGATATTCTTCGGGTCTGAGAGCGGTCGACTCCAAGGGAGAACTCTGTCTTTAAACAGGGGAGTACAGCATAGAGTCGGACTTGAGAGCTAGAACCAACTGTGCCCAGCCTTGTTCCTCCTCAACCAGATAAACCCAGAGTGGTGGCCCACGCCTGTAAGGACAGCACCCAGGAGGTGGAGGAGGGGGAAGAAGTTCAAGGTCGGACTGGGGCTAAATGTAGGCGATTCTGTCACACTCGGGGTTCCCCCACCCCACCCCGCTTTTTTTTTTCTTGGTCTGGAAGTTTCAGCCTCACTTTAATTTGACAGGGCTGTTTATTTTTGTTTCTCCGAATCTGGGAGAGGTGCTAGGCTTTCAGCCAGCACACTTCTCTGCGCGCAACGGCAGCGGGAGAAACTGAGCGCATGAACTAACTGGGAACTGGGCATCTCATCTAGCAATGCCCATGTGCATCTGTCTGTACTCTGAACCATTTCCTAAGCATCTGCGTGGAGATTGCAGTCTCTAAAGGAGTGTGGGAGGCTCCGAGCCTTCCCAGAAGACTTCATAATGGCACAAGGTTCTCTGTGTTTGCCTGGTTTGTCACTAGTCTAGCGGATCGGATCTTCCCAAATCCTCCGCAGTGCTGGATCCTCAACCTAGGAGCAAGGTTTCCCCAGTCATTAGTATACTCCCAGTCCGAGGTTCCTCCCCCTGGTGAGGAGGAGTTAGTCCTGTGTATCCCACCTTGGAGGTGGAGGTACTCAACAATCTAAATCCTGTCCGCTCCTTGCTCCTCTTCTGTCTGTAGGGTAGTTTGCCCTCTTTGAGGCAGTCTAGATGGTGCTCAACAATTCACCACCCCCCACACTTTCCTCCTCTCCTGCGGGTCCTGCAGCTTCTCCTAGGACTGTCCTGGGCCTAGATTATCTTGTAAGTGTGGGGTGGGTGCACCTTAACAGGTAATAAAAGCAGCAGGCTGACTCAAGACTCCTCTTGAAATCAAGGGCATCATAACTCAGACTTTGCCCATTTCCTTTGGCTCCCTTTGTTTTCATTGATGTTCAGGTTCCCGGCTCTTCCTCCCTCTGCTGTCAGCTTCTTGGCCTTCTCTCCTGAAATGGTTCAAAGCTCCTATTGAGATTTTAGGAGTTACCTTCACCTCCTGCTGTGTTCTGGATTAACCACTGAGAAGGTGTGTGGATGATGGAGCATCTAGGTATGGAGATTCTCTGGGGGGTGGTCCAGGGTAGCAGGGAAAGGCAGCTGTTTCAGAAAGCTTATTTAAAAACTAATGGGTGTGCACAATTCCTAAGGAAGGGAGAACCCTCCCCAGCATTCCATTCTCCCCAGAGGAATTGTTCGAAAGCCTGTGGCCAAGTCTAGACACCTGGGCAACCTATACCCACAGCATCATGCAAAATGTACCCGTGCTTGAGCTGTGTGTGCTGTGTGCTCCGACTATGGACTGTATTACACACCAACCCCTTATGAGTTAGGAGCAATTGGTGTCTGGGAATGAACAAATATGGGAGTGTTCTGAGGGCTCCTCGCTCAGCCCAAGCTTTTACCAGTTGGAAACTGGGAGTTTCTTACCTATTTCCCTGAATCTTGATCTCTTGCTTTTTCCCTGTGAAAGAGAAATCACAAAAAAAAGAGAAACCTCACCTTTTCCCTACCCATGCTCTCCCATTAACTTTCTGGCTCCATCTCCATCCCCCTAGCTGACTGTGCAACTTGAAGGCATATGGATGAGAGATTCGAACCAGACACTGAGCAAGACCATAAACCACACACAGCTCTCATGGCAACTGGAGGGTATGGAATCTGGGATCTGTAAACTGTTTAATTAAGCTATTATCCCTAGTACACCATTATACTGAGTGTTTAAAATCACCAGTGGGGTGTGTATGTAAAGAACAGAGGAAATAGGCTGTCACAGGACAAGCCTGCAAGTCCAGCAATCACGGGTAATGAAGCAGGTAGATTTGGAAATGAAGGCTAGCCTGGGCTACATTATAAGATTTCCCCCAGTGTCAACAATAACAAAAACAAAACAAAGACATTCCTCCCCCAGCTTCTAAGTTTTTTGACCCAGTTTTAGAACTAGGGACTTGACTTTTCTCCCTTCAAAGGAGGGGACAGAAAAACCCTAAAATCAAGCTTTGTATTTTTTAAAAATTATTTTTGCCATCATTTAAAACACCTTATAAACCCGAGTGTAGACTCAATGCAACTATGGGGAAACTTTTTCTTTTGGTTGCAGAGCTCTCTCTCTCTCTCTCTCTCTCTCTCTCTCTCTCTGAAACCCAGAGCCACTTATGTTTGCTCTCCATCACTAAATCACTAAGCAACATTTCCAGCCACTCTGAGAAATCCTTAATAAATGATGAACTGTGGCATTCCTCGGGAAAGCGACCTTTTGATGTGTGCTGAACAACGAAGTGAGGAAAGAGGCCGCAGCAAAGGGCCGTTTACTGTGTGCGTGTGTGGATTTACAGTGTTAGGAACACACACATTGGGTGTAAAAGCCACAGACAGGCTTCTTCCCCTCTTTCCACTCTCGTCTGATCTCCACCTCCTCCTCCCTCTCTCCCGCCTCCTTCCCACTCTATTGAACTCTCCAGATCTTGCCTCTCTGGTAGGTAGTGTCTGGGCACTTTCCGCAGGTGATACCCACAGCCCTAACGCTGCTAAGGCAGCTATGGTGTTCTTGCAGCTAGAGACAGCTGCATGGCCCTGCCCTGCCCAGGGTTGCTGCGAGGACCTGAAGCACTTCGGTTGCGGGCTGCAGTTACTGGTTACTGGTGCTGGAGGAGGAG
Source organism: Sigmodon hispidus (assembly GCA_004025045.1). Lineage (NCBI taxonomy): Eukaryota > Metazoa > Chordata > Mammalia > Rodentia > Cricetidae > Sigmodon > Sigmodon hispidus. Next base: position 144,005 of record PVIH01001074.1, on the reverse strand, counting down.
GCTGGAGCTGAGAGACCGCTGAGCGCCAAGCCGGTGGGGCGGGGAAATTTATGGTGTGTATACACTTTCTGGCTCCAGAGCCCTGAGCACCAGAAAGCCAAAGCCCTAGGAGATCTAGGCCATAAGTTGGGGCTGCGGGTGCCACTGCCACCTACGGTGTCCAACCAGAGCTCTCCACTCCGTCGCTTTGCAATCACCCTCTTGGAGGGAGCGACTGAAAACTACATTCCAGGCGTGACGTGGTCGTAGACTACACAGCCCGGCTGCTGCAGGACAAGCTTAGTGGTCCTCCCAGAGAGAGGGCTTGTCTGTACTGGCTGCAGTTGGGCGTCGGGGTATCAGGACTCTAGGCCCAGGGACATTCCGCGTGGCCCAAAGTGAAGACAGGTTACCAGGCCTGGAGTGTAAGGCTCTCTCTGTTTTTCTGTTAGGATCCTGTTAAGACCTCGACTTCAGAGGGTCCTCGGACCACACAGATGTGGCTTTAGTAAAGAATAACCCCGAAAGCCAGGGAGGGTGCGAAAGCTCCGTGGGCCTTCGGTGACGGAGTCTGGAGAATCAGGATTGGGATAGAAGACCTTTTGAGATCAGAGAGATCCCATTTCATTCAGCCAGACTGGCACTGGAAAACTAGCCCAGTGTGCTTCCTGCTCGCGGGTGCCAAGCCACACCCGAGCACAGGAACTGCATTAAGATGGACTTCTTTATCCATACTGCCATGAAGATGGTGTAACGGAGTGAAGCCCGCACGATTGAATTTACACTACCTGTTACGGCTTTCAATTTATACACAGTGAATTGTTGCATGCCTGGGTGCTGGGAACTGTTCTAAACCTATTTGCTCACTTGCTTTGTTAAACCAAATTTCAATTATGTTATCCTATCGTTCTAGCTTAACGGATAGGTAAATTAGGCTAAGACAGTCAACCCCCTCGCTCTCCAGCCCAGGTTACCTACGTCTTCCACAGTAATAACGAAACGACTACTTCTGCCAAATCTTACTAAGACTCCTGCAGGCGATAAAGAACTGAATTACTGGAGAGCTAGGGCGGCTTTAACCCCTGAAGTCACTCAGCTCTTTGGCCCTGGCGCTGGGAGATCGGAGCTTAGAGGGTCAGCCTACGCAGGTGGTCCTGTAGATAAAACCGAGCTGTTTAGCAATTACCCCCGGGGCGCGCTAATTGAGTCTGCCTGACACTAGCTTTTCGCTCTCCTCCGGCTTTGATTTACTGTTGGGGTCAGGTCTTTGCGCCCAGTTGCACTGCAGGAACCCGGCTTGTTTGAAACAAGCTCTCAAGATGCCCTTGGCCACACAGCCCCAAAGCCAATACCTGAGGTGTTTTGTTTTGTTTTTGTTTTTGTTTTTGTTTTTTTTAATCTTCTCTCTGGTGTCAATTTTTCTCTGGTAGCTGTGGCTACTATGCAGCCAAAGATCGGTTTAGGACTTTTGATCTCCTGTCTCCATCACTTCAGTGCTGGGGTTTCAGGCAAGGCTGGCTTTAATGCAGAGCTGGGGGGGGTGGAACTCAGGGCTTTGCCCGTGAACATCCTCTATGTTTAATTTCTTAATGTTTTTACTTTACATGAAGCAGGTGAGGAGTCGCCTTCTTGTTCGGCTGCTCCTGGAAAACTTTCCTAGGGTAATGGGGTGCAACTGGGGGAGTTGGCAATTTATTCGGGGGGGGGATACTAGGGGAATAGAGGAAGCATAGGAGGGAACGGTGAGAAAAAAGGAAAGAAAATTAGGGAGGTGGAAATTACCATAGGTGGGATTTCGAAGCGTTTCTCACAGAGTGGGCGGAATTGATACAACTGTTCCGCTGGACCATAAAGTAATAGATTTAGCCATCAATCAGGGAGAGGCCAATAAGACATTCTTGACTTCGTCTGTGGGAAAATCATTCCTTTGATTAAGTTGACCCAGAAGACCCAGTGAAACCCTTACTCCTTGGCCTTGAGGAGTCTCCTTCCGGCAGCAAAGAGGGACTCTTTCCATATTGCCCAGCAGCTTGAATTTGACCTTCACTTCTTTCTATCTCTCGGTTAGATGACCTCCCTTCTAGATTGGAGACCTCAGTGGGCTAAGTCTCAGCAGCCAGCACAGCCGCTATGCCTGCCTTCTTTTTCTCCAGCAGACTGCACGGACCAGAGTGAGCGCTTGGCTTCTATGTGTACCCGCACCTGTGAACCAGGGGAGTTTGATCAAAGTAAAAAAGGAGGCATCTCCTACAGATAGGATGATAGGCTCCTCTAGAGCTTCCGGGAGAAAAACTCTGTCTGGCCCCTAAGACTCACAGTGTGGTCCCTGGCCCCGAAGGGTTCTTTCAGACGATCCCTGAGGTCAAAACTATTTTCACAGTAAAAGGTTATTGCATTTTCCACAAGTCTCCCAGGGGCCAAGTTTGTAGTGGTGACATCATACTATGTGCATTTAAGATGTTTTACAAACGTTTCAGTTTTTTTTTTTTTTTTAAATTTTACTCCAGTAAAATGCTTTTCAAAAAATACCTTTCCATGTTGCAGTGTACCTGTGTAGGACTATTCACGTTTATTTTTATCACAATATGAAAAAATAGATTTTTTTGGACTGTAGCTTCCTTGTTAGATGGCCCCATAGCCCCCATGCTGTTAGATGGAGGATGGGAAGACATACCTTGCTATCCTAGGGTTCTACTGCTCACAGCTAATACATAAAAGTAAATACAATCACACAGACAAACACCAGGCACAATTTCACACTGAGAGGCAGAGGCAGGAGTATGAAGAATTTGAGATCTGGGTTACATTGTTCGTTTGAGGCTAACCTGGGCTATCTGAGACTGTTTCAAACAAGCAAATCATGGTAACGACAAGAGCAAGCACCTCTTAGCATCCACTATAACTTTTACAAATGTTCTGAGGTCATCAGAGTCTGAGATCCTCCCCTGAGAGTCTCTGTCCAGCGCAGGAAAGGCTGTGTGAATGGTTTTGCATTTTCTGTCTTTGTAGTCTTGGACTGTTTTGTTACTTCTAAGTTTCAGTCCAGTTTTGTTTTTAAATTTTTCAAAATTAAAAATAAATATTTTTTATACAATAAATTCTGGTCACAATTTCTCCTTCCCACTCTCCTACCAGGTCCTCTCCACCTCCCAACTAATCCAACTCTGCCCACCCTCCTTCACTTTTTAGAAAACAAAAAATTCAAATAAACCACAATAGAACAAATAGAAACAAAACCAAACAAACAAAAATGAAGAAAAAGTTTGAGAAGCACATATACAAGCAGAGACACATACCCACATAGAAAACTCATACACACATAATATCTGAAATCATATATACACACATATAAGCAAAAGATAAGGTTAAAAAAAAAAACCTCCCAAGATACCATTGAGTTTGTTTATGGGGAGGGTTGGCCATCTATTTCTGGGCATGTGGCCTGCCCTTGAGTGTGGTTTGTATAGCCACTGAGATGTCATTGGAGAAAGCTAATTTTTCCTTTTTGAGAGGATGTCAGTTGCACATAACCAGACTACTGTAAATATGAGCAAAACAGGAGTCTGGAGAAATGGCTCAGTAGTTAAGAGCATCTACTTCTCTTCTCAAAGACCTAGGTTTAGTTCCCAGAATTCATGTCAGACAATGTACAGTTCCAGGTGATCCAATACTCTTTTCTGGCCCTTAAGGACACTGCACTCATATCTACCTACAAACACATAATTTTAGAAAATGAGGAAGTAGGAATAGTATTAGTAATAATACCTTCTTTAGGGTTGTTGTGAGAGACATGCTATGTAATAAGGTCAACAGTAACCACCCCTTTGTTTAAACACTACCTACTTCTCTGAGACCTCTCTTCTATTCACAGTAGCTGTTACTACCCACATAAAGGGTGACCAATAAGGTATAAGTATATAGCTTAGTATTGTTAAAGGAGTCACATTATAGTAAACAATATTCAGAACATTCTTATTTGGCAAAGTTGAAACTCTTTACCATTAAAAACCTCCCCATAATCCAGGCATGGGGTATGGTGGTGTGGTGATCCACAGAGGCAGGCAGATGTCTATGAGTTTGAGGCCAGTCTGGTCTACAAAGTGGGTTCCAGAACAACTAGGGCTGTTACACAGAGAAATTCTGTTTCAAAAACCAAAACCAAACCAAAACAAAACAAAAAAACCAGTTAACCAGCCAACCAACCAACCAACCAAAAGTACCCATATAGAAGGGTTATGAAGCCCCAGTCCTCACAGAGGGACTGTAGATGGTTAATGGGTGATGGGGGAGGGGAAGTATTTTTTCCAGCAATGTGGCGACTGATAAGTTGCCATTAAATAGTCTCTCACTAATATCCATGCCAGCAGCCACAATTAAAGCCATTGGGGGGCATCAAAATGGGGGTCTTATTGAGAAGAAGTGCTTGAGAGAGTGATGGGAGAGAAAGGGAAGGAGATGGTGATGGGGATAAAAATGCTTCCAGTTCAGCATACAGGTGAATAAAATAGTCAAGGAATAAAAAGCAAAACTGAAACCTTCCCACAAATATGATTTTTGTATCAATGGGAACCAAACCCCAGACTTTGGATCAGAAAGTGATGTTTCTCTTATTTCTTTCAGAAAGCTTTTCTTAAGAACTAACCATGCCAGTTAGGAATCACAGTCAGTCTCTCAAAGTAGCCGGGGTAGTTGGGAAAGGACAGCTAGATGCTGACAATGTAACTATGTTTCACTACTTCCTGAAGCCCTTGGCATGCCCTTGGATGGCTCCCTGGTGACCGATAATCCTGGGTCTAGGGAGGAGGTGATGGTTGATAGGTGGGTCACTGTGTGATCCTATAAATCCTTCTCAAGGGGATAATCTGGCTTTTAAGGCACCCACATCTCTGTACACATACCCCCCTCTCCTCCCACATATGCAAAATTAAAAATTAAATAAAAATATTTGAAAAACATAGAGACTCTAGTACCTTTAGATGCAGCTTAAGATGGTAGCCAGTAAAGGAAAACCCTTAGTTCACATGGTTAGTGAGTAATGGTGGTGAAGGAAGTTTCATTTATGGTTCTGTGTGAGAGGATCTTACCCCATTCTTCTTCCTGAATCTGCACACACCAGCCTGGCTCCCATCTTCTTACCGAGCCTCCATTTCTGTGTGAGAGGATCTTACCCCATTCTTCTCCCTGAATCTGCACACACTCAGCCTGGCTCCCATCTTCTTACCGAGCCTCCATTTCTGTGTGAGAAGGTCTTACCCCATTCTTCTCCCTGAATCTGCACACACCAGCCTGGCTCCCATCTTCTTACCAAGCCTCCATTTCTGTGTGTACTACACCAGCTGAAATACCGATTGGCTGTTACTGGAATTCCTAGGAAGAGGTCTGATCACAGTGATGAAGACCACTCTTTGCTTTAGTGTTAGATGAATTTGCTTCTTCCCTCTGTCCACAGATACCCCTGCCCCCCACAAATGACACCAGGGGAACTAGGAAAGAGAAAAGGGATGGAAACAGAAGAAGGAATCCAGGAACCCACCACTGCACATATCTTTAACCAGGGCACAGGTATGTTATTTTATTTCCCCTAATGAACACCCTTGCCAATTTATCGAAAAGCAGCATACTGAATGTGCAGTGATGACAGCCCTGGATGCCATCTGGATGGACATGCGGAAGGACGGACATCCTTCCAGTTTTGAGATAGTGCCTTCATTTTACACCATGAACTTTGCCCCTCTTAGAAGGCACACTCATCTTGGGTGTTTGTTCGAATCCAGGCCTTATTACTCCTCTACTAGATTCTGATTTTATAGACCTTGAAGGAGGTGGGGACTGAGTATCTGGATGGCTAACAAGTATTCAAGTTGGCAGCCACAATTAAATAGGAGTCATCAAAATGGAGGTCTTGTCACGAAGAAGAGCTTGTGAGTGTGTGTGTGTGACTAGTTCAGGAGATAGTAAATTAGCTGTGGTGCCCAGTGAGAAGTGTCCCCACAGGCTCAGGCATTTGAATATGTTTCCCAGTAGGTGGCGCTGTTTGGGGCGGTTATGAAACCTTTAGGTGGCTGCCTGGCTGGAGGAAGTATGTCAGTGAGGATGGGCTTGGAGGATCCATAGTCTCACTGCACTGTCAGTTCTGTGTTTGCAGTTAAAGATCTGACTTCTCTCAACTTTCTGCTTCCTGGTCACAGTGTTTTATCACATCAAAAGAAAAGTAACTAGTACACTAACTACTTTGCTGTGGCTGCTGGAAAGACTGAGAGAATCCCGTATGCTGAGTATTTAATGCAGATGTCCAGGGGTAAGGTATGAATTTAGGGTACCGATATCAGTTTTGACTTTGCATTCTCTTTCCCTTCTTTCTGCTCACCCTCCTTTTCTTCCTTCCTTTCTCCCATCTCCCTTTTGCTTTATTTTAAATCACTTGTCTTTGAGTCTTTATGTGGGTCCCACTGAAGCCAGAAGAAGCAGCATCACCCAGTCACCTGGTGTTACAGGTGGTTGTGAGCTATCTGATGAGGGTGCTGAGAATTGAACTCAGGTCCTCTGTAGGAGAAGGTCTTGCTTTTTAACCATAGAGCCATCTTTCTGGTCCCAGCTCTCTCCTGTTTTCTCCCTTCCCTTCCTCTACTCCCTCTCTCTTTCTCTTTTTGTTTCTGTGGTACAGCTCAGGCTGGCCTTGAACTCCACATTCCAAAGGCTGGGGTTACGGGCATGGACCAACATCCTCAGTTTCTCATCTCTTTCTTTCCACCGGGCACATGTTTTTCGTACCATTTAAGTATTATATCACAAATTCTGTCTTCAAACAAAGTAGAATATAATAGGTTTGATTCTGACAGGAAGTAGAAGACACATCCTGTGGGTCATTTTAAAGAAACTTTGATGGGCTATTTCTGGAAGCCCAGTAGCCACCAAGAGATGTTTCCACTAGTCACAGCAGGCTGGGGAGCGGGTATTAGTTTCTTTTCTTAGGCTACTGCTCCACATTAGCATAAGTCTAGTGACTTAAAACTTCATAACTTTATTTGCTCAGCATTCTGGAGGCCAGAAGAAGTCTGAAATGAGTTTCTCAGGGTGAAGACGTGGTGTTGACAAGACAGATCCTTTCGATGTCCCAAGGGGAGAAAAGTGTTGTGTAGCTTCAGGTTGCGGCAGACATTGCTTGGTTTATGTCCTCGTCACTCCAAACTTTGTTTCTCTGGTGACATAGACTTCTGTTCTGCATCATTCCTCTTGTGAGTGTATGAATACTTACATGTACATGCAGATACATATGTCTACACGTACACATGGAAGCCAGAAGTGAGCCTTGGGTGTTAACTTTAGGAACTATTTATCTTATGTTATTATTTATTATTAATACTTTGTATGTATGTGGTATATGGGTGCATGGTGTATGCGTGGTGTGTATGTGTGTGTGTGTGTGTGTGTGTGTGCACTTGTAGATGTTGGAGGAAGTGTGCTGTCCAGTTACTCTCTCTATTATTTTCTCAAGGCAGGGTGCCTCACTGAACCCAACAAACCAGCAGCCAATAAGCTGCAGTGATCCTCTGGTCTCCGTATCTCACAATGCTGTGGATAGTACCACATCTGGATTTTTAATTTTTATTTTATTATTTTTTATTTTTTGATACAATACTGCATAATAAAATATATATCATAACATTTATAATATTTGTCCATTACAAGTGGCTTTACAACATATATAATATATAAAATTAAATTCCATTTTTAGTCAAAGAAATGCTGTATAATATATATAATATAATGTACATATAAAATATATATTGTTTTAATAACTGACTTGAGTATGTATATTTTTTATTTTATTTATTTATTTTATTTTTTATTGTGAATCCTTGGAATCTAAATTTAGGTATTCATGTCTGCATAGCAAGTGTTCTTATCTACCCAGCCATCTTTCCAGCCTTCTTGTTATGGAGACAAGTTCTCTCATTGGCCTGGGGTTCATCAATTAGGGCAGGCTGGCAGGTCAATAAGCCTTGAAGATCCTCCTGCTTCTGCCTCTCTAGGGCTGGGGTTACAGCAGGTGTTTGCCAGCACACTTGGTTTTTAATGTGGGTTCTGAGACTCAAACTTAGGCCTTCATGCTGGCACAGCAGGCACTGTATGCCCACGACCTTATCTCTTCAGTCCTCTGCCTTCAGAGAGTCCTATGTTGTGCTTGCACTGGGCTCCAACACAGCAGTCTGGACTCTCCAGCATCAGCTTCCATTTCAGGATCTTTAATTCATGACATCTGCACTCTCCTTTGCCATAGAAGATTACTGGGATTAGGACTGTGCTAATTTCCTCTGTCAACTTGACCCAAACTAGAGATATCTCAGAAGAGGGAATCTCAGCTGAGAAATTTCCTCCATCAGCTTCACCCGTGGGCAAGCCTGTGGAGCATTTTCTTGATTGCTGATTGATATGGGAAGGCCCAGCCTACTGTGGGCCGTACCATCCATACACAAGCGGGCTTAAATTGGATAAAGAAGGTAGCTGAACAGACCAGAGAGAAGCCCAGTAAACAGCATTTCTTCGTGGTCTTTGCTTCAGTCCCTGTTTGAGTTTTTGACCTGGATTTCCTTGGCGATGGACTGTAACCCATAAGTCAAGCAAACTCTTTTATCCTCAAGCAAATCTTGGTCAGAGTTTATCACAGCAATAGATAATAAATGAGGACAATGAACTGCTTGTCTTTGGGGACTGTTACCCAGTTTGTCATTCAAAGTATGGGGCTATGGGAGCCCACAATTGAAGGTACAGGGCAACTGTCAGAACACAGAGGGGAGAGGGAATACCCCAATCCCTTGTTCCCAGTGTCTGACAAGTGAGTCAATCTCAACAACTACAGATGAAGGCCCATTGAAGTCATTCTTCTGGGTACCAAGCAAGGTAAGAAAAGAGTAGAGAGTAGATGTGGGGGAAGTCAGTGAGCAGGTGGGCATCAATACCAGCTACTGCTAAGCACTGGGCATGATTGTAGCCCTTTGAGGTGAGCAGTGTTTCTTAGGGTAGGTCCTGCACTATAGTTGCATAGCGTTTTCATGCATCCTAAGGCCCTGGTTCTTCCAGTTAAGAGGAGATAGGATGAGATATGGAGACTCATTTCAGTCCAGGCTTTGGATTTCTGTTTCTTATCTTTAGTGGTCTAAAGTGGAAAGGACCGGTTTGGCTGGCTTGAAAGGGACTAAAGAATGAGTGGCCCCCTAAGCAACACAGCAGTCTGGACTCTGAACAACCAGCCCGGTTGCAGTTCCAGGCAAGTTCACCCCCACCCCTTCCCATCTTTACCTGCTCCATGTTGTTCTTGAGACTTGTATTTTGATACCTTGCACAGCCTAGCTGTCATGTTCCAGTGACAGATTAAAGCTACACTTGGATCAACAAGAGACAGAAATCTGGCTTGGTAGATGAGTGAGCCTGCTGGGCTGCTGGAGCTCCAGCAGCCCACAATGCCTCAGCCTCTCTTCCTTTCTGCCATTTCCTACCAGGCATCCTTCTTCTTCATCCTCAGGGCCACTATCAGCCAGGCCCACAGCTCTTCATCCCTCTCCCCAGCTTCTCGCTTTAAGTCTTGAGTATCATTTCCTAGCAAAATGGCTGAGATTGACCTTAGGTGTTTTGGGAAATACCTATGTCTTACCTTCTAATGATGGCTCTAACATATTATTTTTTTATTGACATTTGAAACTAAAGACAAAACCAGCTGCTTCTTGAGGGTGGTGGGAAGCGAAACATGAAAAGAATTTTCTATATAACCACTGCTCCCTCCCCTCCCAAACCCAAACCAATAAATCCAGTCTAGCCAATAATTCAACCTCTGTGCCTCTGTGCCCTGTGACTAAAGCCTATACAGGCAGTACAACTAGTGAATTTATCATCAGAAGTTTTATTAGTTTTAATGTAGCCAACAGGGGCTTCTGATAGTATTCTTTTTTCCTGAGGGACATTTTCTCTCTAAGGACAAATGTTCTACAGAAGTGACACCTAATTGCCTTTATAAATTCAGTGTAGCTTGGTTGAGTGGCATACCTTTCGCAAATGCCATCACAGGAGAAGGATCCCACAGTCTGCAGGGATTATGTCACTTGTATCTTCCTTTTAGAAATGCCTCAGGGCTTAAAGCATAGCGACTCTAATTATTGTAATAATCCTCCAAAGGGAGAGACTCATCTGTCATGGTTGAAAGTGATTTCTTTTTTAGTGGGAAAGCTTTAAAAATGTCTTGTTTGGACCCAGATTGTCATCCATTAATTGGTAATTTAAGCAAGTTACTTAAAGCCAGGCAATTAGGTTAATGAGAGTGCTGGCCGTTTGAAGTTGAGCAGGCATGAAGATGAGCTCAGAGCTCTTTAGAAAGACATTAAATCAATTTGGTGTGAAAGGCAGAGGGGCATAGCCCTCTCCTACAGTTTCAGGGAAAGATCATGCACATGCAGATTTCTCTTGAAGCATGGAAATTACAATGGTGGGCCCCTCAGGCATCCTGGCAACCACCCTACCATCGAGGAAGAAGCAACAGCTGTCACAGCTCCATCACTGGGAAAGATGACAGGCCTGGATTAGGTCTTGCACAGAGGCCAGGGACTCTTGAAGGAGCCAGGCAGACACAACAGACCCACAGACACACAGAATACCTTGAACTGGGACAGATGGGATTACTGATGAATGGATTGAAATGGTAGAGGTCCCTACAATGGGAGCCAGCTGGATTTACCTGGCATTGTTCTGTGGAGGGACAATTTCAGAGTCAGCCTGCCTTTAGATGTTAGTCAGAGATATTCATAGTACTGTCCGTCACCCTTCAAAGGGCAGTGTCAAATGTCTTCATGAAAGATTTCCCTGCTTACCCAGACACCGGGAATCAGCCATCTTATTGATAAGTGACTTGGAATGAATTGATAGAATGGGGATCAGGCTTGGCTAGGCCCATGTTTATAGGGTGAGAATAATTATATCATAAGTGGGCTATGTAGCTGAGCCAATATGCACAGACTCACATGCTCATGGTCTGAAGGCAGTTATCTGGTAATGAGGCCTGGAGATGACAACTGATGTAGACAAGTGATTAAGGACTTCAGAGGACTGAGATCTGTTATGCAGACCAGCCTTAGGCAAATTCACTTACAGAAGTCATCCATCCATTACCTATGGATGTACACATTTCAGAAACTGTAGATCTGACAAGATATGCAAGGGATAAATGAACTCCCAGTTTGGGATATCTCCTAGTAGATATAGGCCACCTTGGTCAAGCTGGGTTGGAAATAAAGGTACATCCCTTTGAGCAATGCATAATGAATGAGTCTACATCATTGTATCTAAGAAAACTATCATTACTGTTCAAAGCAGGCTTGATTTTGAAGTCAGCTGCTGTCAAGCCTGTGTCCCTGTTGGTGACGTCTCTTATGCATTTCAGAATAGATGTCTTCTCAAAGACACTATCACACATCCTCTAGATTTGGTGACATAGAATTCTCTTTCATAATGCAGATAAAAGGAGGGTGCAGAGAGAAACCTTGATTTTTAGCATGTTTGTAGAGTTCCATCAAAAGAGAATCATGCTTGGCTTCTGCTTTGGGGGAATCTTATGCTTCTTTATTGATTATACTAGAAACCCTATACTGATTGGCCCTGCATTGTTGGGTGATCACCCTCTCTCTTCAAGCTGCCCATGTATTTTCTGTTGTATTCCTGTTTTTTGTTTTTTTTGTTTTTTTTTTTGTGTGTGTGCCCCAATGGCCATTTGCATTATGATCTGATGAGGAGGGTTAGTTATGTGTATGTTTTGTTGTTGTTGTTGTTAGAAAATCAGTAAGTTGAGCCTTTTAAGTTATTGAGTTTATGATACAATCTATCTTGGTCTGTCCTAGACAGCTTGCTAATTAAAGCACCCAGTTGAATTGTGGAGGCTGTCTATTACACAGTAGCACACTCAGAGCAGGATGTGGTGTATGCCACATCTAGGAGTTCTGCAATTTTAGAGGAGGCACAAATGTGTTGGCCAAGGCTAGCCTTGAGCAATACCCTACCAGGTAGCATTGTATTCAACAATTGTCTGGCCAAGGGCAAAGACAGGTCAGAGCCAAGACAGATAACCTCTTCTTTCAAGTTCCATCATTTCTAGACCACTTAGAACCATCTGGACTAGGATTTGGGGGTATTCCAAATTTTATATTATGGATCATTCATATATGAATGTTGATTATATGTGTTATCTAGGAAACTAAAATTGATAAGATATTTTGTATGATCTCAAAGCCTGACCAAGCCCTGAGGCAGGTACGGGGCATGAATTCATGATATAATGTACTATCATATGCTCTGAGCTTGAGGGTTAGGGTTAGGGTTAGGTGTTGGGGTGGGTGACATAGGAGGCCTGTTGGAAGATGTCATGATCGACTTAGGATTTGTGCAGTGCTTTCCAGGCAGGAGAAGCATCTTCAAAGGTCTAGAAGAAAGAGATTGTGGTTCATCCTACAATGTGGAGTAAGGGACGGGTGTAAATGGAGACTCGAGTTAGAACCATCACATTAGATCTCTCCTAGATGGGGAAGTGGAAGGTTGTCTTAACAGTACTGCACAGCTCTGCTTAGGTATTGAGTGGGTCATCAAGATGGACCACACAACTTCTGCCTTCCAGGATCCCCCTCCTATGACTCACGTGCCTAAGGAGATGTAGTTTTACCCTTTCTAAGGCTGGGGAATGAGGTAGTAATCATTGTTAGAATGGCCACACCTCCTGTGTTCTCTTCTAGTTCTTCTTGAACATAAGTTTAATAGGCTGTGCTAGCATAAAGTTTGCAGTTGATGTCATTGTTGAGATTTCCAAGCCTTCCTTCTTTGGTACCTCAATTTGCCCCCAGTTCTTCTTCTTCCTCTTTTCCAGTAAGCTCACCACATCCTTTTCTTTTTTTAAAATCTTGCACATTGAGATGCACTTCTCACAGGAAGTTTGTCTTGATTAATTGTACCCATCATTTTGAGTTTTCCACCACCTTTACCTCTGCTCATGGATGTGATTTATGTCAGGGGCTTTCGGTCATTACTGACTTGTTTTTATGTTCTTCAGAGCTGAGGCCATATGTTTGTTCACCTTGCTTGCCACTTACACAGCTGTGAGATCCATACACCAGGTGGTAGTTCTTTCCCCACATTCTGATTATACATTCTGATTAGGCCATAGAGGAGGAGAAATAAAAAGTTAGTTTTTCTTTAAGTGTCTTGGAACAGCAGCTAATTTAATCACCAGCTATTATTTATGGGAGACAGATGTCATAGTGTCAGTTGTCAACTGGGAAGAGGGACCCCTCTCTCCATTGAGTAATTGTCTCCGTCAGATTGGCTTGGGGTATGTGTCTGTGGGGACATTTTCTTTATTGTTAATTAATGTAAGAGGGCCCAGATCACTGAGCAGGCAAATTCCTGAGCAGTTGGGTATGAAAAAGCTAAGAAGCCAGAGGAAGTAAACCAGTATGCATGGTCTTCATTCAGTTCTTGCTTCCAGGTTCCTGCTTTGGTGTTGTTGAGGTCTTTGATGATGGACCATAAACTGCAAGCTAAACAAACCCTTTCTTCCCGAAGTCCTTTTTGGACACAGTGGTTTATCACACCAACAGAGAAGTAAATGAATACATAAATGTCACCATTGTCATTTTATAGTTGAGGAAGCTGAATGTGGAGTGTGGACAAAGTAACTCCCAAACTTACCAACCTTTATGACAAAGCTTGAGTTGGGATCAGGCCCAAGCCCTTCAGATTTCTGTTGAAGATGAGGGCAATGCATGCTATTCTGTGTGACTAAAGACAATAATGAACTCGGCCATCTCTTCAGAGCCACTACCCTAGCCCCATCTCAGCCATAATTTAATATCATCCTCACTGACTATTGGATTGTAATAATCAACAGATTTACAAATTAAAAAATTTATTCCAGAAGGCTCTTGAAAAAAATCTCTGATATTTTAAGCATCATGCATTCAACAGTATAGCTATACCTTCCAATGTACAAATTCTCCATAATTTCTACTTTTGGCTAATTTTCAATATTGATTTACTTTGAAGGAGAGATTAACTTTTTTTTTCTTCCAATGGCTTGGGATCTGGATTATAGAGTTAGTCTAGTATTTGAATATTTTCAAAAGCATGCCTTTTCTCTCCTCTTATGTTCCATATGGAACATTGGCACAGAGGTTGTTGGCATCCTCTCTTATAATCTGGTTAGGTACTTGGCATTTGAGAGGCTATCTTTCAGCTCATTCAATAACCTGCAGTTGGGGCACCATGGATCACTGCCCTGTTGGGGGTTTGCTTATGCCTTGCTTCTTCCATCAGAACATGCAAAAATAGTCTAAGCAAAACTCATTTCTTCTACATAGATAATTGTGTGGATATTTTACATGGATTTCTCCTTACCCAGTTTGTTTGACTTTGTTTCCATGGACACATTACTTCTCTTGTGAAGACCCCTCTCAAATCTATGGCTCCTCTTAAACCAGGGAGGATAGGTGACATTCTGTACTCCTTTGTAGCTATGTCCCTCACCGTACAGTGGAGCCTGCCATCCCAATTTCTCCCCTGTTTTATTGGTGAGTACCAATTCTCTGTCGTTTTCATAGGGACTTTTGAGAGGGTCAAGGAGGATCCATGGTCACATGGAAGCACTGTACTGTCTACATAACCAGGAGCCTGATCATCACTCACCACACAGTGAAGCAGAAACAGAGGCAGAGATCAGATCATGACACTGCTGGTGAGTGCCATGAGATGGGGGGAACGCATGTGTCACCAGACACCATGGTTTCTGCTTGGGTTGTGGGGACCAAGGCAGAACAAGGGTAGCCTGAGGGAGGCAACATCAGTGCTAGGCCTCAGAGGTTGGGGACCATTAGTGGCAAGGTGTATAAAATAGGGGAAGGGTTTTGAGTGGCTTGGGAAGTCTGGATGAAGCCTGAGGGTTGGCCTGAGGTTATTTTGTCATGAGAGAGGAAGGAGTAAACGTGATATAGATTATAAATTTGTTTTATTTTCTCTCAAAAGGAGTTAGACCGTTCTGCAGCAAGACATCAATCAGAGAGGAAATGTTGAGCATGAAATAGCTGGGGTTTCAGGTCCTCTGGTTGGTTCTTGGCACAGTGTTAAGGGAAACAATTTTAGTTGATGAAACACTGGAGGCTAATTTGGCAGTTCTGGCTGAGCTACACCTTCCTTCTTGACCAAACTTCTCCCCAAGACTCCTGTGTAAGCTTCCTCAGCCGTGACAGCTTCTTGTTGCTCTCTTAAGAAAGATGTGGAAGGTGCCAGTGAGAGTGCCATTCTGAAGCTGAAGGGACAGTTGAGAGCATCACTGTCCTTCAGTAGGAACACAGAACTTCAGAGACAACGAAACTAGGGTTTGAGGCTGCGCTGAGAACCAGGTCACAAAAGGCAGACATGCCAGTGGAACCAGGTGATTCATCCATCTTTCCTCCCTCCCTCCCTCCCTCCCTCCCTTTCTCTCCCTTCTGCCCTCTTTCCTTTCTTCCTTTGGAGAGAAGGTGGTTTTGCTATGTAGCCCAGGCTGGCTTTGAAACTACATTCCTCCTGTCTCAGCTTCAGTGCTAGCATTGGCGATCTGTGACACTGAGCCTCCTGCCTCTGAGGGCTTTTGTAAGATTATACCAGAGTATTTGCATAGGGCATTGGAGGTATAACAATTTTTTAAAAATCAGTTTTATACAAGATTTGTCCAGGAAGGTTATTGATGATGCACTGAGAGAATGACTTTAAATTAAAATTTTATTATTATTATTACTATTATTGATTTTGTATATATGTGATGTTATAATGCATGTGGGAGGCATGTCCACATGTCATGGATCATTTGCAGAAATCAGAGGGAAGCTTCCAGGAATTATTTTCCTTCCTTCTCTCTGAAGCAGGATTCCTCTGTTTCTGTTGCCATTGCTAGCTCTCTCAGCCAGCTAGCCTGTGTGCTTTGGTGACTCTCCCATCCCCCTTCTTGAACCTAGAATGCTGAGATTACAGATGTGTGCTGCCATATTTGGCATTATGAGTCCATTTGTTTATTTATTTATGTGTAGAGCAGTATCATCATGTACATGTGGAGGTCAGGTGACAAATTGTGGGAATTATTTATCTTTTTCTAACACTCCCAGGGATACATTCAGGTTGTCAGGCTTGGCAGCAAGTATTCTATTCATCTGCCAGGCCTCTCCCTGGCCACATCTGGCTTTTTTACATGAGGTTTGGCCCTTGGATTCAGGTTGACATGCTTTCAAGGCCAGTGCTTTTACTGACTGAGCCTCTTGTCTGCTGAAGAGTATTGTTGACAGTTCTCTGAGGAGTGAGTATGTGCTGATGCTCAAATATGACTGGAAGTCGTCTTACATCGCAAGGCTTATGACACTCAGACGTGAGAGAGTCTGACTATTTTTTTCTGACACAAAATGGTTGGTTTTGATGATTAAAAACAATGCATGTGCTGATGGGACCTTGAGAAACTGGGCAGAGGAGTTTAAGGTAACATTTTTGAGTTACTACCTGCCTTGTCTATGTTGCTTCTTCATATCCACCACAGGGGGTCGGGGGGCCGTCTGCTAGAAGATTTGTCCTGGGCAGGTAAGCTGCCCCCATTGGTGAGGTAATCTTAATTCCTCCTTTTTTCTTTCTTTTCTTTCTCTCTCTCTCTCTCTCTCTCTCTCTCTCTCTATCTATCTCTCTCTCTCTCTCTTTTTTTCTTTAATTTGGAGTGTTAGGATCAAACCCAGGACCTTGGGTACACACAGATAGCTTATCACTGGGCTGTATCCAGTTGTCTGAGACAAGGCCACATCCCATAGACCAGGCTTACCTGGATCTTACAATCTTCTCCCTCCTGTGAAATTCCTAAATGCTGAGATAATAACTGTGAACCACCTTGCCTGGCTGCATTAATTGTTTTTCAATTCTTCTATGAAATGTTGCAATAGACACATTTACAGATAAATCGTATTCTTCTTTAAGTGTGGCCTTAGGGTGGATTCTACAGAATAAGATGGTGTGATGATGGCCCAAGGGCTTCTTTGGGTTTCTGTGAATTTTTTTTTTCTCTAACTGGAGCTTATGTTGATTGTCAACTTGATGGAGCCAAGAAGTAGTCAGGAATTGTAAAGCTGGTTTCTGGGTATATCTGTGAGAACCTTCCAGAGAGGACCCTTTAAGGGGAGAAAACCAAGGACTGTGGGTGGCCCCCTCTGATAGCTTGGAGACATGGATACAGGGGAGGGGAAGAAGGACAAAGCCCCTGGGCCAGGCATCTGTTTGCTCCTTCCATCCTGGATGCCTCATCTAACACTCCCATCTCCAGGGACTATGAAAGGGGCTACCCAGTACTCCGCTTTCCTTCAGATGGTTTCTCCCAGGTGTGTGTGGTCAGGTGATGGGAAAGCTAGGAAGCACAAAGGAAACCTTATTTTAACTCTTTCTGGGTTGGTGCTGAGGTTTTCCTCATTTTAGTTTGAATGTCTTTGTCATCAGTAGGGTTTCTGTATTTTTGAGTTGATGATTGCTCAGTAGTTATTTCCTTGGGCCAATTAAAATGTTTTAAATGCATTTATTCTCTCTCTCTCTCTCTCTCTCTCTCTCTCTCTCTCTCTCTCTCTCTCTCTCTCTGTGTGTGCGCGCGCATGCATGTGCACATGTGTGTTTGCCAGTGTGTGGAGTCAAAGGACAATTTATGGGAATTGGTTCTCTCTGTCCATCCACGTGGGTTCTGGGGATTGAACTCAGATTGTGAGACCTGGCTGCAGGCTCCCTTACTGGCTAAGCCATATTGCTGGCCACCTTTACTCAGTTTTAAGCTAAAATGTTCTCATTCTAGAAGAAATGTATTCATCTTATTCTATATGTATGAGTTTTCGCCTCCATGTATGCATGTGTACTATATGGATATCCGGTGCCCACAGAAGCCAGTCTTTTGAAACGGCAACCAGATTGGTTTTAAGCCTCCATGTAGATGCCAGAAACTGAACCCAGGTCCTCTGTAAGAACAGCAAGTGCTCCTAACTACGGAGTCATTTTGATAGTCCCCCCTTCCTTGTTATTTTCAATTTGATTTTTTAAAGTGGGATCCCCTCTCCATTCCTGTACAGAGGGTGCTGCTGTTGTTTCATGTTTCTGTTTGAGAACCTTAGAATGTCAGGTCCACTTGTTTCATCAACAAAATTCAGTGTGATGGCTGGAGGTGTGCTCCGTGGCAGAGCTCTTGGCATATGCCAGGCTCTGGGTTCCATCTCCAGCACCATAAAATACCCTACACAGTAATCGCTTAATTCACAGTAAGGAAGAGGTGCCCAACCTGCAGGTACTGAACTTGATGATGTGGCTGCAGTAAACCCATGGCTTTTGTTGCTTCTTTCCTGATCTGTAATTAAACAGAACAGTCTAGAAAGAAAAACAGATCTCAAAAGCTTTAGTAGACTGAGGGTCAAGGAAGTCTGGGTCATGTGTAGGTCATCCTTCATGGGTCATCTAGTACAGCAACCTTAGGGAGCATTGGTGAGATATTATGCTCCATTGTTATGTCCCCCCAACTCCAACCATACTGTTTTAATTACCATGGGTTTGTAATGTGTTTTAAA
Organism: Sigmodon hispidus; assembly: GCA_004025045.1. Classification (NCBI taxonomy): domain Eukaryota; kingdom Metazoa; phylum Chordata; class Mammalia; order Rodentia; family Cricetidae; genus Sigmodon; species Sigmodon hispidus. The sequence continues at coordinate 125,397 of PVIH01001074.1, read as the reverse complement.
ACCAGGGTATATGATGGCTCTTGCTTTGTTCTTTGCTGAGATTATTTTGGTTGTTTGAACTCATTTGTGGTTCCTTGTGAATTGAAGGATGCATTTTTTCCTCACTTTTGTTAAAACTAATTAGAACTTTTATAGAAATACATTTTGTCTGTGAATTGCTTTGGCTGCAATGGCATTATTTTTATTAATATTAAGTACCTCAGTCTATGAATAAATTTATTTCCTAAAATTAATCTCAGTGGTATTTTTTTCTTTGTAGGTTGTTTATTTCTGGGGACTTTTTTCTTTTTCTTTTCTTTTTTCTCCCCTTGCCCCAGTGCTGGGGGTGGACTCTAGAGCATCGTATATTAGGCAGGCACTCTATCTATCACTGAGCTATATTTCCAGCCCATTCATACCTTTACAAGTTTGAGACAGGTTCTTTTTATGTTGCCTGGTCTTGAACTTTTGAGCCTCCTGCCCCAGTCTTCCTGGTAGCTGTGATCATAGACATGCACACCAAAGCCCTGTTTATCCCTAGGTTCTTTTTTTATGTTGCAGTTTTTTTCTGAACAATAGTTTGAATTTTAGTTGTTTAATTTTATGTTTATGATGTTTCATCTGCATGTTTGTCTGTGTACTGTGTGTATGCCTGGTGCCTATGGTAGCCAGTGAAGAGCATCAGATCCCATGGAACCACCATGTGGGTACTGGGAACCACATCCTAATTCTTTGCAAGAATAGTAAGTGCTCTTAACCTTAATCCATCTCTCTAGCCCATCTTTATACTTTAAAAGAATTCAATAATCACTTACTTTATTATATAGTTGCAGGCCGTTCATCTGGGACTTAAGTGAACAGAACTCTTATTAATTGTTCCATATAATTATCTAAATATTATATCATTTATGGAAGAATTATCTCCTCATTGATTAAAGATTGTAGTGGGATTATTTTCTGATACTGTGTAAATATTTATTCATCCTATTGGTCTAATAAAAATCTGATAGGCCAGGGCTGGAGAGATGGCTCAGAGGTTAAGAACACTGACTGTTCTTCCAGAGGTCATGAGTTCAATTCCCAGCAACCACATGGTGGCTCACAACCATCTATAATGAAATCTGGTACCCTTTTCTGTATACTGTATACATAATAAATACATTTTTAAAAAAACAAAACAAAACAAAACAAAAATCTGATAGGCCACAGGCAGAAAGGAAGTATGGATAGGGCTATCAGACTAGGAAAACTCTGGGACCAGGAAGAGTCAGGCAGAGACACCAGAGAGAAGCCAGCAGACAAAAGGAAAGAAGACAACCATGTTGCTCTGAGAAAAGGTATCAAGTCACATGGCTAAACAGATTAATGGAAATAGATTGAGTTAAGATGAAAGAGCAAGGGGGCTGGAGAGATGGCTCAGCGGTTAAGAGCACCGTCTGCTCTTCCAGAGGACCCGGGTTCGATTCCCAGCACCCACATGGCAGCTAACAACTGTCTGTAGTTCCAGTTCCAGGCAAGCACAAAGGCAAATAAATAAAGGTTTTAAAAAAAAAAAAAAAAAAGATGAAAGAGCAAGCTAGCAATATGTCTGAGCCATAGGTCAATCAATATGAAATTAATATAAAGCTCTGTGTGATTATTTGGGGTTAAGTGGTAGCAGGGCTGTGAGTGGGTCTGATCTGGCTAGGCTAGAAAATCTGAGCCAGAAACTTCATATTACAAAGGATGTCACTCTTTTTTATTTTTTATTAAAGATTTATTTATCATGTATACAGTGTTATGTCTGCATGTATGCCTGTAGGACAAGGGAGGGAACCAGATCTCATTACAGATGGTTGTGAGCCACCATGTGGTTGCTGGGAATCGAAGTCAAGACCTTTGAGTGAGTAGTCAGTGTTCTTAACCACTGAGCCATCTCTCCAGCTCCACAGATGTCACTCTTAAGTGAGTTTTGTTTTTGTAAGCAGGAAGATACCTTCATTGTCAACATGCATTATGAATCAATCTAATTTTATATAAAAAATCATTGTTGGTGAGGATTATAACACATGAGATAGAAATCAGACAAGAGCAATAAAGAAATGAGCAGTAAATCAAATGTTAACAAGCACAAATTCTTGTTTACTTTTCTTCTTTTGAGACATTCACACTGAGCTCTGTCTGTTAGGTACGTAATTTTTTTCTTTATTTACTCTAGAAATCATTCATTTATTTATTTTTGGTACAAGGGCTGAACCCAGGCCCCATATGTGCTAAGCCAGTCCTCTGCTTTGGAGGTGTACCCTCAGCTCCTGGCACATATTTATTCAGAGACCTTTTCTGGACCAAGTCCCAGAAGGAATTCATACATATATAATAAGGTATGGTATCCACCCACCCTTGGGTTTCTCAGTATATGGGGAAGTATATTAACTGGGAACAACTGAGCTTCAGCAGTGGACCAAGTGACTGATTTTATCTATAGGTAGGTTGATCGTCAGTTACAGGCACTGATTCAAGAGCTTAAGGATTTCAAGGCTCTCTGCTGTTGCTGTTCTTGTCATTCTCTTTCAGTGTTGCAGAAAAGCTACATTTGCTACAGTCTTCTCATCTTTAGATACACATAAATACAGATATACACACATAGTGATACACACAAGTACACATATATACACATATATAAATATGCACATAAATGCAGATATATATGCATACCATACACACAAATACAAATATACACACATACCAATACACACAAATATAGATAGACACACATATCAATACACACAAATACACATATACACACATGCCAATACACACAAATACACATATACACAGATACTAATACACACAAATACAGATATATACACAAATACAGATATACACAAAAATACAGATATACACACATACTGATACACACATATAATAATAAAAGCAAGGGGCAGTGAGCAATGCAGGACAAGAGAGTTTTCTCTTACAGTGCCTTTTATTTTTTATCATGGAGGAAAATCTTCCTTGAAACTATTTAGCAGAAATGTTCATTCATCTCATAGGTCAGAAATGAGTCACACACCAATCTTTAAGTCAGATACTAGGCCCATTTCCACAGGCTGGGGTAATTCTGATTCACACTGAGCAAAATAATGGCTTTGTAAATATGGAAATGTGATCTGTGACTTTTAATTTTAGTCAATTCATGTGTGTATATCTGTCTGTGTGTATCTCTCTCTATGTGTACCTCTCTCTGTGCATATCATTGTGTATGTGTGTCTGTGTATCTGTGTGCACCTCTCTGTGTGTGTGTATCTGTGTATGTGTGTATCTCTGTATCTCTCTGTGTGTGCATCTGTGTGTGTATCTGTCTGTTTTGTGTGTGTTTGCATGTGTGTTTCTCTGTGTATCAGTTTGTGTTTGTGTATATCTGTGTCTTGTATGTATATCTCTCTGTGTATCTGTGTGTATATTTGTGTGTTCATCTCTTTCTCTGTGTATGTGTATCTGTGTATGTGTGTATCTCTGTGTGTCTCTCTGTTATATCTGTTCTCTCTCTCCCCTCTCTCTGTATAACTGTGTGGAGGTCAGAAGCCAAACTTAGGTGTCATTCTTCAGACTACTCATTGCTCATTTTCCTTTTAAGAGAATGGGTCTCTAACTGACCGGAACTTGTGAATTTGGTTAGTCTGGGTGGCCAGTGTGCCCCAGGGATCCATCTCTCTGCCTCCTGGTGCTTGGATTACAACCATGAGCTACCATGCCTAGCCTTGTTAAGGTGAGTTCCGAGGATTAACTCAGATCTAACTTGTATGAACACTTTGCTTCATGAACTGCCTGCCTGAGTTGTTCAGTGGCTTTTGAGAAGGTGTGTTATTGCAGATCTATTACCAAGAGACACTGGCTCACACAGATACACATGAGAGTGAATCAAATACTTAGGGAGGGATTTTAATGTCTCTGCCTTGCTTCCTATGACCTCAGTAGGAACCAACCCTTATTAGTCTCTGGCTTTTCTATTGTAACCTGGAGATCTGCCCCCACTAGCAGTTGAAAGAATGCCTTTCAAAACTCAAGGCATCTAACATGGATACCTCTCAGTTTTACCATGTTTGGGATGGTGTATACGGTTCCTCAGCTAAAAAGTTTGCCTGTTTAGTGTAGGCATGGGGATGGGCCACAGGGATGGAATTAGAGCCATTTTATCATGAAGCAGGTCACTGAAAGCACATGGAGGATCCTTATTCCATGTCTGGACATGGTCCTGAGCTAGACCAAGAGTAGGGACAGTGGTGATTCTCTTTTCTTACTGTGGTCTGTGCTTGGGAACAAGACATTTAATGTTGGAATTTGTCAAATCAATTTTACTTTATTTTTATTAGCGAGTGAGTGTGTGTGTGTGTGTGTGTGTGTGTGTGTGTGTGTGTGTAGGGGGACATGTACATGCCATGGCTTCCCTGTGGGGGTCAGAGGACAGCTCTTAGGAGTTGTTTTTTTTTTTCCTTCCACCTTGTTTGAAGCAGAATCTTTCACTCCTATCTGTTTCTGTACTGCATACTTCCATCTATATGGCCAGGGGAGCTTCCAGATGATTCTTGGACCTCTCCCCCCTCTAGGAGAGCTCTGGTTAAATATGCTCGCTTCCAAATCTGACTCTTACATGGTTCCAGGGATCAAACTCAGGCCATCAGGCTTGCAAGGCAAGTGTTTTCCTGTGGAGCCATTTCACTGGCAACTGATGTTGGAATTCTCACACAGCTACCCAGGTCCCTCCCAGAGTAACTGTGGAAGATGCTGGCAACCGAGAATGATGAATTCTCATCTTTTACCTGATGATATTGCATTTCCTGGGGGAGTGGGTGGGTACACTGGGGTTTCCCATAGAGCATGAGGTAGGTATCCAGTTCTTCCTCAGGTTCTCAAGGTCGGGGTGGAAGACTTTCTTCTCTCCAAAGCAAAGAGCTGTAGCTTACTCAGCCTTTGCAAAAAAGTTGGACAAGAGGAAAAACTGACTTTGTTGAAATGGGAGGTAATTTGGTAAGGGCAGGACTCAAAGGCAGATCTCGGTGATTAAATTCAACCGTTTCCTTTTTGTGGGCATAGAAGAGAAGTATTTCTGACTTTGCTCTGACCTTTTCAACTTTAGCTTGCTTAGCTGGTCACAGTGCCAACCAGTTCCTCTTCTACCCACAGAAGTTCCTTTGCTTTCTCCCTGGAAATGTAAAGCCCTGCCATCACCCACTTCTGGCAGAAACCCCTCTGTAAACTTTGCTTGAACCTAGGTCCATGTTGACGCAACTTGCTTCCAGGCACGAGGCAGCTTGGTAAACAGTCGGCTCCAGGTGCGGTTACTAAACTTGTTGCTTGTACCTGTGGTCTTTTCTGTCTGCCTCGCTCATCTATTTAAATGAAATTACCACCAGTCTCTTCCCCACCGGGGGAAGATTAATGAGCCTTCATCTGTCCCCTTCGAGCACACGCAATCATCACGTCCTGAAGAGAGAGGCGGTGGTAAATAAATTATGGGCTGTCATCATAGAGGATGATGGGCGGCTCTAGAGTTCTCTGTCCGCAGTATTCACAGGCTCTGAGCTGGGCAGGCGTGGGGTCAGCACTCATGGATGTGACGCCTCTGATGGGGCTGGAGGCCAGGACCAAGAGAAGTACTATAGAATTAGTAAGTCTCAAAGGAGTCTGCTTGCAAAATGGATAGCCTCTGACTCAGTTCAACTAATTTGTTTCTCACTCATAAATCCATAAATAGCATCACAAAGCTATAGAAGTTTGGATAGACTGTGCATAGCACTATGTTCTGAGGAGTTAGAAACTTTAAGTCATTTCATTTCTTTTGACCTCCAGTTTGTTTTTCATATTTAAAATAAAGATACAAAGGACTCACCAGATTTCTTCATAGGAAACTGGCCAGTCATTATACCCATGGCCTCAGTGTCTGGGGGAACAGTTACAGGTGTGCCAAAGACTTGTGTTTTGATTCCCTGAAGGCCCATCCCCTCTATCTACTACGTGGAGATTTCTAGACCATATTAATTAAGTGGGTCTTAGGGGCCAGTGAGATAGCTCAGTGGATAAAGGTGATGGCTGCTAAGCCCAATGACCTGAATCCACTCCGTGGGACCCACATAGAATGAGAGAGCTGACTCCTGAAAATTGTACTCTGACCACCACACATGTATTATGGCACATGTACTTATGTGTACACAGACACACACAAATAAATACACAACTAAAACATATAAAAATGCATCTTGGGTTTGTAACACCTTTCAGCTTCTAGGGCTTTGCAAATATCATTATATCATATGCTCCTCCCAAGCTAAAAAATGTAGAGGGTCCCAATCTTCATGCCCTGACAATACTCACAAACCTCTCCTTTGGCTCAAGTTGGCAGAGCATGCAAAGTCATCAGTGGAAATAAACCCAGTTCTATTTTTCTCAGAATGGATTCTTTTTATAGTGGTTCATTTTTCTGTGGATGGATTGAGTTCTAGGATAATATAAAATGTTTTAAAATAGAAATTTTATTGATATCAATAAAATTTTCTCTGATGTCTCTGAGCAGTAAAACCAAGGGCACAGTTAGTAATGTGATTCCTCCTGTCCAGCCTCTGCCCTCAAGTGCTTTTCCTTGCCTCTGTCCTTGGTAGCCAAATCTCAGGGACTAGCTGCCATGAGCTGGCCTGGGACCCATTTCTCTCCTGGTTGATTTCTCTGAAGGGAAACTATTTCCTAAGGGGAAGCAGCCCATACAAACTACAAGAACCTCCGGCCAGTTTATCACTTCTCATTCATCAACCCACAAATAACACCCTAAAGCTGTAGCATTTTAGTTAGAAGGGATATCATACTACATGAGGGCTGTGAATACAACAGTTCCTTTTTTAATCTTTAGTTTTGTGCATGAGAACATATGTTCCTATGAGCATGTGAGTGTGTGCCCATGTCTGTGCCCGTGAGTGTGTGTGTGTTGTGGAGGGAGGGAGAGAGAGAGAGAGAGAGAGAGAGAGAGAGAGAGAGAGAGAGAGAGAGAGAGAGGACATCAAAGAAACAAGGACTGCTAGACACAATAGGGTTGGCTCACATAAGAACTCACAAGACTGCACAGGTCCAAACATGATGAGGTTCTAGTGCTGACAGGGAAAGTGGCCACTGGCTCCAATCCTCACAGAGATGCTGCATCCAATTGACATCTGCTTGCAAAGGAAAAATTAGTTCTTCCAATGGACTCTCACCGAGTCTGCAAACCACACTTAAGGGAAGGCCCCATGCCCAGCAGTGGATGGCAAACACAGACCAAACTCAATGCTATTTTTGAAGCCCTTTCTCCCCATATTGCTTTGTATGGGCATTTTTTGTTTGAGTATTATCATTTCTGATTTTGTGGGTTTGTGTGTGTATGTGTATTTCTCATGCTTTTTCTGTCTTTTAAATTTAAAAATATTTGGGGCTGCTAAGATGGCTCAGTGATTAAGAGCACTTACTGTTATTCCAGAGGACCTGAGTTTGAGTCCTAGCATCCACATGACGGCTAAAAACTGTCTGTAATTCCAAGATCTAACAACCTTTCACAGTTATACATGCAGGCAAAACACCAATTCACATAAAATAAATAAAATAAAATAAATTTAAAAATATCTTAAAAATTTGCCTGTTTTCTAAGAAAGAAAGAAGGCAAAGAGTTGGATGGGTGGGAAAGGGGATCTGGGAAGAGATGAAGAAGGGAACCATTATCAGAATATATTGTATATTCTTACTGTATTGATTGTACATTTCTTACTTTATTTAAACATTATGAAAGGCTATTGAGTCATAGAGCACAGGTTTAATGATGTACACGCAGTTCTTCAGAAGCTATCTTTAGTTCAGTGGCCGATTAGCATAAAGATAGCATGCCACATTAGGCCTGAGATTTCTATGCATTCTCTAGTGCTAATTACTACACTATTTGTTGAAGATATCATAATTATTTTTCCCTTTTGCAGAGGGTAAAAATATTTGTTTTTGTGTGTGTGATAAGCTCTAGTTTTATGTTTTAATTCATTGACTGGTCACATCAACATTATAAAATACCATAATTACACCATTACACAGGCAGAACACCAAGGCACAGAGGGTTTAAACATTTTGCCCAAAATGAATAAGTAGAGCAGCTTGCCACCCCATGAAGACTTGGCTCCTGAGTTCTCAGCCATAAGTTGCTAAGTTGTAGAATTATGCTAACCCAACCACTGAGTGTAGAGCTCAGATCTTATCTCTCATTCCAGGCCTTTTCCCTCTATCTGCACCCCCTTGTTTACCCACTATCCAGGCATTTATAAATAGTTTTAGAAATCGTTATAGAAACTATACATTCCCTTGGTACATAAACACACACTTATCTCTGGGTATTTGGACAATGTCCCTCAAATATGTTTGTAGTGAGTGCCTGGTAGACACTCCCCATTCTGATTAGATCTGGAGAACAGTGACAGAGCACTGTCAATTGGGGATCTTGCCATCCTCACAGTTACATTTATGCTGAAGGGTACACTGTCTTCTGTAAGAAGTATGGGTGCCATTTTCAAAGGTCAAATAAATCACCTTTTAAAGTCGTGAAAAGGTAAACAGACTGATGCCTGGGCAACTTTCCTGGGTTTATGAGGTCTTCTGGCAGCAGGGAAACACAGGCCTCATCTATCACTCCACCCCCAGCTCCCAAGCACTTATTCCTTGGAGCGATCACTCCATCACCCAGGGTCATTTCCCCTCAAACCGTTATTAGGAGATATGCAGGCACATGCAATGGAGCCCTTCCCATCAGCCTTGCCCTTTCCATGGTGTGCTTTCTCTTTAGGTAAGATGGAAAGTTGTTGCAATGACATGGGCACTGAAGGTGGGAGGAAAGCAAGTAGAGACCATAGCTGGAGAAGTGACAGGGAGCTAGTCAGGCAGGCCAGCATGCCATGCCATAAACAAAATAGTTGTCACTGATGAGAAATAATTCCACAGTGCATGGAGAGTGTGACTGCCTGTCAATCATGGTCTGCTATGCTCAGATCGTTTTTTAAAGCTTTCTGAAGGGGCTCCACACACTTTCAGCACATTCTTAAGTTATATGGCTATAGTGAAAGTCCCCTGTAAATCTCTAAGCCATCTTGAAAATGACTATTCCATACAAGAAAATAGATGTCTTCTAAAGACCATTTCCTCAGAGCCTTTCAAATCTGTGCTTTTGTCTAACTGTCCCATACAGAGAGCTGGACTGGTGTAAACAAAGACCAAGAGGCACAATGGCTCTGCAATCTTGTAGTTACCCTGAAACTGGGGTCATAGGTGATGTGATCTTGTCTCTGGCTTTTGTTCTGCATGTCATCATAGCACAGGTTAGACCCTTTCTGCCAGGAGAAGCTTCTCCAAACTGAGACATCTGGTACGACTTTGTACCATTGTGGATTTCAGAAGGGTGTGTGTAGACACAGGAGGCATTCTAAATGCTGTTGTGTTTTGAAAGCATCTGACTCCAGTCTTTAGTTTTCTTATACTTTTTTGAGATAAAGGAAGGAGAAGGAGGAAAGAGGAAGCAGAGATGAAACCATTTAACTCTTCATTTGAAAGCAGTGGTATTTATTGAATCAGTCTCATGTAAATTTAATTTTTGTTGCTTAAATTTTTTTTTCAGCCCAAGCTAGCCTGGAATTTGTCTCAGCTAGACTGCAGGGACCACCGAGCATTCTCACCAACCAGAGACCTAATTGTGGTCATTTATTATAGTCACTTATCTGATAGTGGCTTCATTATCTGTGATAGTTTTACAGGGACAGAATCCACCAGGCATTCAGTGGATATATAAACATGTTATCCCTGACAGGGTGTCTGTTACTGTCAACACTAACTGGCCCTTGCCACATATCTACGGCTTATATGAAGTAACGATGAGTTTAATAAGCCCCAGTGAAAGCTGCAGTGTAAACAGCATATCAGGAGTGTCACCCTCTTAAACAAACAGAGGTGATGGAGAAGCACACGCAGAGCTGGATAGGAGCCCAAGGAGATGGATGTCGATGGGGAGAGAAATTCCACCGGTGCTCCCCTGGCTGGATTAATGTCACAGAACAAGCATTTGTATATGGGGGTGACTCCCACAAGATCCTTTATAGGAACTCCAAAGATTATGATTATTTTTGTTAACTATTGGGGAGGAGAAATAGGTGGAAAATAAATGTCAATTTCTTATGATGACCATCTTCAGAAAATGTCTATTAAATAACTTAGTTTTGAGAGACATTACACTGGGCATTCTATAGGCAGCATCACATGGATATATGTCTCCTGTGTGGTGTATGGTGGTGTCATTAGAATAAAACCATAAACCAAGCTTCTAACACAGAGTAAAGTATGTGAACTACATAAGCCAGAGTACTGCAATATATATGCAGGTAGCTTGTTTCTAGATTAAAAAGAGACCCATTTTTGTATCATGGAGGATGATGGAAATTTTCTTTGCCCAAGCAGGAAGAGTTATTTTTGCATCCTCAAGAAAGCCCAACTGAGATCTGGGATGCAGAAAGGAAGAACAATCTCTCTATGTTCTCTTTCCCCAGCTTCCACATTCTCCGTGATTCTTGTTGGTAGTAATTCATTTCATTTTTCCACCATTAAGGTTCTTTTTAATCCTTGACTTTAAAAATGTAAACTACTTTGGAAGGTGAGGCAAATGAAGCCTTTATCGGCAGAATGGCTAGCATCACAGAAGCCATTAAAGACCTGGGCTCAAATCCCCAGTGAACACCTATAGAAAAAGTTTCTTTGACTATCAAATGAGGATGCTGTGTTCCCTGTTCCAGTATTTTAGAGAGCAGAAACTAACAGGAGGCAGACAGCTCAAAACTCATGATGCTCACTGCCTCAGCATGCCCTGTGTCATAGTAGGTCAGTTACACCTGTAGCCCGCAGGAACCAGCCACGAGATGGTGGGAGGGCTGGATCAGAAGGAACAAGAGAGAAGGTTGGCCACAGAGGTTTTCAACATCAGAAATGATAATCCTGTCTGCCTTTGCTAGATACTGTTTCACAAGAAGGCTATGGTCAAATACACTTAAGAAAGTAAGGCTGGCAAGTTTTTCTAACGTAGGATTTCTCACAACCTTTCCCAAAGCAATGTGTGGTGGGAATATCTAAGGAGAGCTGGGTGCACATCCAAGGCAGGAGGATCATGAGTTGCAGGTCAGTCTGTCTACAAACAAATACACTTTAAAACAACCTCTTCAAATGAAAACAAGGAAACAAATCAGAAAACCCCATGAGAAGGATCAAATCTGGATTATAACAAAGTACCTACCTCTGAAAGTTCTGGCTTCTTTATTTTTGTTCTCCTTCTGAGCTATCTCTGTCTCTTTGACACAATTATAAGTCAAGAGTTTCTGAGTGTTTGCAGTTTGAAACTTACACGTGGGTTGTAGAGAGCTACATGTAGCCATGCCTTAAAGATGGCGCTGGCTTCCACCCTCCACCTTCCACATGGTGAGTGCTCTCAGTGACAAACATTCCCATATATGGCTAGGCTGAGGATCTGGCTTGCTTCCGAGTACCTGGACCTATAGGCAGTGCCCACATGGCGTACTGGGGTTGGCTGCCCAGAGGCTATTTAGGCTGCTGGCAGGGTTTCCCCGAGGGAGAGAGGAGAGAGGGAGAGGGAGAGAGGGAGAGAGAGAGAGAGAGAGAGAGAGAGAGAGAGAGAGAGAGAGAGAGAGAAGATGTAGTAAGTCAGTCAGTCCTCGTCGTAAGCAAGTAAGTCAGAAGTCAGAAAATTGTTCAAGGTTCCTGAATAAAACTGCTGAAAGAAGAGCCTGGTGTCGCATCTTCCTTGCTGGCAAGGTTGCACATGACAGTGGATGGGTTTATTTTGTTTGAGAGGCAGAAGGCCTGATGATCTGCTGTATATTCATGGGTCATGGAGGAGTGGATGAACTGAAGGGAACAAGGGATGGGTGAGGATAGAGCCGGTATATAGCGTATGCTAAAATTGAGAAGACCTAGAAAGGTTAGATAAGAAGGTCTGTGGACAAACACTGCCTTTGTTAGAGTTCCAATAAGGGCACTCCAGTGACCTGGCTTGAATCTTTGGAAAAGATCAATTGCCCCTAGAAGCTACCTACCATTCTATAGACCATTTCAGGAGAGAACTGCATTAAGGACAGAATGGGGTTAGATGAGTTTCTTGGTTGCTGGATTTCTTGTCACCGTGGACTGTGGAATAAAGGCAGGTATTTGAACCTATTAAGGCACAAGGATGTAAGAGATAATACAAGGAGGAAACAGGAAGAGAGAGAGAAGGAAACATAAAGCATGTGACTTGGAAATGATGGAGAACATGGTAGGCTTTAGAGGCATCATCCCCATGTCCCCTGATTAGACTCTGCTATTGGCATGTGAACTTTGTTTTGCTAGTCCGAATAGCAAGCCTCAGTGGGGCTCTGTGGATATATCACTTCCTCTGCTCTTTGAAAAAAAAAATTCCTTGACAAAAGCCATGTAAGTAAGGAACAGTTATATTGGCTCACAGTTTGCAGGTCAGTGTATCATGGTTGGAAAGACTATGGCAGCAGATATTTGAGGCAGCAGACAGTATGAATGGTGGTACTGGCTTGGTTTATGAGGTTTCTCGCCTGGACTTTTGGGCCTAAGCCTGACGTTTTGGCCTAAGCCTGACGTTTGACCCACAGTCCCACAGGAACACACACTGTTCCACAGATTCACACTGATGGTTATATTATTTTTCTGTTGATTGACCTAGGGCCTAGGCATATAACTTGCTAACTCCTTCATCTGAACTCAACCCATCTTGTTCAGCCGTGTGGCTGGGTACCTTTTCTCAGAGCAGCATTTCAACTTCTTTCCTCTGTATTGTCTCCTGGAATCTCTGTAGCATCTGTCTCTAGTGTCTGCTCTGTTCTGAGATTTTCTCAGTCTGGTAGCTCTGCCCACACTTCCTGTCTGCCTTCAGCCAATCAGCTTTTTATTAAACCCATAAGCAGGACAGTTATTTAAAATGTAACACACAATCCCACGACACTGGCTTCCTTTTTTTCTTATGTTGGTGGGACCCCAGCCCATTGGGATGGGGCTGCCCACATAGAAACTCAATCTGAAAACTCCCTTGTGGGTATGCCAAGAGGCATGCCTCCTAGGTCACTCCAGATTTTGTCAAATTGACAATGAATTTTAGACATCACAGGAGCAACAGGAAATAAAAATAAATCTAAACAGCAACAGTAATAAATGCAGGGAATGTCTGTGACAGCAGGAAAGGGGCGAGAAGAAAAAACTTCAGTTACATACTATTTTTGGATTACATCCTGGGTCACTGTGCCTTGGAGCACATAATAAGGGTGGCTAGAGCAGGTTTGTCCAGCTCACTGTCTTCAGGCTTCCTGTGTCCAGGATAGCTCTGAATGTAGCCCAATGGAAAACTATAAACTTACTTAAAACATTATAACATCTTTCTGTAATTTTTTTGCTAACTCTATTGTGAGGGTCATTTTTTTCTTAGATTTTTGGTTATGAGGCTGGCCTTTAACAGCTGAATCATCTCTCTAGCCTCGGAATCTTTTTCTTAAGATTTATTTATTTATTTATTGTGTTTGTGTGTGTATGTGTTCACACGCACATGCATGTACATTTGCTCATGTTCCACACACACACACACTTGAATGTCTGCCACGTGTGATTGAGTGCCCTCAGACCAGAAGGTATTTGATGCCCTGGGAACTGGAGTTAAAGGAAGTTGTGAGTTGCCTGATGTGGGTGATAGTCACCCAACTTGAGTCCTCTGCAAGAGAAACAAGTGCTTTTAATCGCTGAGTCCTCCATTTAGCCTCTGATGGTGAGGTTTTAGAGAATGGACTTTGTAATAAGAATATTGTACTACAATACCAATAGACTAGACACAGCAAGTGGGCTGTGAGTAGGGCTTTCACATGAGGCAACTACAAACCCTGCAAAGTCATAAGATGGATTATTGATCCCTGTCAAGAAATCATTGAGGCTGAAGAAAGTTGAAAGGTTAGGGCTTACATACGATAGGATGAGTGTCCTTAGAAGAAAAGACACTGCAGAGGAAATGTGCAGATTCTTCCTGTGCACCATGGAAAGACAATGAGAGGCAGAGGAAGATGCAGAACAGATGCTCCTATCTTGAATATCCATGTATCCAAAAGTCTGTGGCTCTTTGCTATAACAGTCTAAACTGGGTGAAATAATGCAAACCTGGAGACGGATTCTGGAGTTTAACATAAAACTATTGTCTTTTGAAGAAATTTCTGCCTGCCCACACTGGTCCTGAGTGACAGTGGGCAGCACCAGGCTACACTGCTAAAATGTTCTTATGCATTGCTTTTTCTTTTCTCATTTAAGATCTTACTTGCTGGGGAGATGGCTCAGTTGATAAAGAGCATGCTGTGCAGGCATGAACACCCACATTCTATCCCCCAGAACCCATGTGTAAAAGTTGGGTGAGGCTGTGCACATCTGTAACTCCAGAAGTGGGACGGGAGAGGCTAGAGGGTCTCTGGCTCTTGCTCGTCTATTTGAATCCATGGGCCCCAAGTCTAGTGTCTTGTTTCATGTCTCAAAGAGGTAGAGTGTGATCAAGAAAGATGCCTGACATCAACCTCTGACTGCCACAGCTGTGCATGCATATGTGTGCAGCACCTCCCATCCCTGCCTGCAATGTTAACACACACACACACACACACACACACACACACACACACACACACACAGAGAGAGAGAGAGAGAGAGAGAGAGAGAGAGAGAGAGAGAGAGAGAGAAGACACAAGACACAGCTCTATGGACACTGTGCTCTTTTTGAACTGTAAAGAGAAAGTTTTTCTGTCTCTTTATTTCTCTCCGTTTTAGTTTCCTTCTTATAGGTCTACTTTCTTTCCATCTATTAGATCCACAGTTGAGTTTTTGCCCGCAGATATATCAGTGTTTTGTTTGCTGTGTGGCTGACACATTCTGGCTTTAGACTTGAAAATTAAAAAATATGTGCTGTGGCTCTTCTGAGACAAGTGTCAAACTAGCCACATTTCCTAGCAGGAAGCCCAGTCCCAGGTTGTGGTTTAATTCAGGAAGGCCATCTGTGATGACAGAACTCGGGAAGGCAGATAGATGGCTTTCATGAGTTGCTGCGAGATGGAACTGCTTATTTAGGAAAAAACATAGCATATATTTATGTGTATAGGAAAGCTCAGTTAATCAAAAATACTTATTTTAAATATTTTATTTTAATTTACCTGTGTGTATGAGTCTATGCACACATGTGTGTGAGCTCTGTTGGAGGCCAGAGGAGGGTGTCAGATCCCTGAAGCTGGAATTGCAGGCAGTTATGAATCACCTGATATGGGTGCTGGGAAAAGAACTGAGGTCCTCACAAGACAAGCATGTTCTCTTTACCACTGACCATCTCTTTAGCCCCTTATACATCCATTGGTTCATAGCAACAAGTATTTGCTTTATTGTGTCACATGAAGCAGTCATCAATCTTCATAATTAATTAATTACAACTCACCCTCTAATAGGGGGGGTCTTGGACTCTTGATTCTCATGTCTTTACCTCTCAACTGCTGGGGTTACATGTGTGCATTACCAAGCTCGGTTTTATCTGGTACTAAGGATTAAACCCAGGACTTCATACATGCTGGGTAGATACTCTAGCAACTGAGCTATATCTCTAGCCCTTTATTTATAAGAAATTTTCTAAATATTTTGAAGTGCAGCCTTGCCATGTAGGTCAGGCTAGCCTCAAACTTGCAATTCTCCTGTCTCCGTCTCTTGACTATTGGGATTAAAGACATGAATCATTACAGCAGGTGTAAATGTGACTTTAAAAAAATTCTTATGAGCTTCATGATGTTTTCTCAGGCTCTCTGATAACCTTCTGACTGAACATGGAGTTGTCTGGGTGAAAAAAAATCAATGGTAATAAAGATGAGAAAAGTATCAAAATTGCTACAGATTTAAAACATTATTATTATTTTAATGATTGGTTAGCATAAAGAAATCAAAGATGGTGCTAAGAACCTTCTTTTTTTCACACAAATGTCAGATCAGGGTCCAAAGGAACAATTCTTAACAGCACAGACTGCTGATCTGTCTCCAGAGAAGCAGGGCTCTCTTGGAAATTTTCAGGAGCAGGACTCGGTCAGGCAGAGAAGGGTGACAGGCAACGCCCTGTGCAGCTGGCCTCCCAGACCAGTTCAGATGGTTCCAGCAATTAGCAGATCACATGGCATCTACAGCTCTAATTGGCCTTCCAGCCACCTGCTGCTGAGGTCTCACTTTATTTAACAATGGGTGAAAGGTTAAAGAGCAGGGGAGGCTATGGGGAGCTTCTGTTTAGAGTGCCTACCACAGGTCAGTGACTCTGTGTCTGTCCCATGTAATTACTGTAGTATTACAGAACGATGGAGCCATTGTCCTCATGCCCATTTTCAGATACAAACACCAAGGTTCCAGAAATGGACTGGCGTAAGATTGCATGACTAGTTGGTAACAAAGCGTGGGTGAGTTCATGATGAGAAATTTCACTTTTAAAAATTAAGATGAAATCCACTTGTGTGTGTGTGTTTTGTGTGCATTCATGAGCATGTGCTGGTATGATCATCTGTAAGTGTATTTGTGAATTCCGAGGAGGAGATCAAGTATTTCCTGTATTGCTTTCTGTTTCATTTGATTAAGAAAGGGTCAGTTACTGAAGTTGAAGCTCTCTGTTTTGGGGAAGTCTGATTGGCCAATGAAATCCTAGGACCCACCTGTTGGCAAGTGCTAGGGTTACAGGCACATGCCACCCAGCTGGCTTTCATGTGGGTAGTGGGGATTCTCACTGTGTGTGCGGGGGTGGCCTTTATTCTTACACAGCCTGTGTCTTACTCATGGGGCTCTCTCTGCAGCCTCTTCCCCCTTTTTAGTAGCAAATATGCTTTGTACAAAACAATGGGTTCCATTAGCATACTTCTGTATAAGTATACAACTTATGTTAACCCATTCACCACCACCTCCTCCATTACCCTCTCTTATCCTCCCCAGACATGTGGCATCCTCAAGCGGCAGAGTGACATGTTGGCAGGTATTTTAAGAGAGGATAAAATATCAGGAAATCCTATTCATTTTGATCTCCAAAAATTTCAGACGTAATGGAGACAAGACACAAAAGAGACAGTATTCTTTTTTTCCAGTTATCAAAAGTTTATTCTGATACTAAAAAGAATTTTTTAATGTAATCCAGGGTATCAAAACTCATATTAAATCTTCCAACACAGACTGTTAGATAACATACTTCAAATCTAACCATGAAGAATAGATACATAGTAATTAAATGCAGCATCAAAACAAGACAGAAACTGAGCAGGGCAATAACCAAAGCATGAAGTTCCATATTTTGTGTACAGGATTTTAGTTCATAATCTCTAGACAACTCTAAATTTGTGGCCCCTAACATACATTTCTCTCTAAGATTAGATCTACTCCCTGTATGCAGTTCTATTTTAAGTACATCAACACTGGCATATTCAACTTCTGTGCTCTCCACAGAAGTTTAGCCAGTGTTCACTTTCACAGCTAAGAATCAATGTTCTTAGCTTGGGATCTGAAACACCTTGGACAGGCACCTTGGAGCCCACTCCCTCTAGAGGAACACCTGACTCAGTCTTGATGTTGGGGTGAGGAAAGTGGATCTGCCAGGAGTGGATGCTGAACTAAGCCACTTTGGGACCTTGGAACTGCCTGCCCTTGCTGGGGAGGAGATAAGAGATGGGGAGAAGAGAGAGTGACTGGGAGGGGCGGGAGGGGGAAGGAAGTTTGAATAAAGGGATACATGGATAAAAAATATGACTTTATTCATAATAAAAAATTAAAAAATATGCAAAAAAGAATCAATGATCTTATAATAATAAGCACAATCTTTCATAGTAGTGAGTATTTAAATAGTTACAAGTGACTGAGATGATAGTTTAGCTGGGAAAGTCAGGGAGCAAGCCCACATTCAGTCCCCCAGGAAATGTAAAAATCCAGGTGTGTGCTTTAATCCTAGCACTGGGGAGGCAGAGAAAGCAGGATCCCTGGGGCTTCCAGCCAACTAGCCCAGCCTACTGGGTGAACTGCAGGCCAGTAGGAGACTTTGTCTCAAGAGAAAGATAAACAGTAACTTAGGAACAGTCCCCTTGAAAATAACAGGCCAGGTTGTCCCCTGGCCTTCACATACACATGCACTGTGTGCACATGCCTGCCCACACATGTGCACCTACCTGCACACACAAATAACTAAGTAAAGAAAAAGAAGCTAAAGGTGTGATTTCTGAGTAGAAGACAAAAGAAAGTTCTAGCAGAAAAGGGTCAGTGACACCAAAGCCTGTGACAGTAGGATCACTTGGTGTTGGGAATTAAAGGTGTGTGTGTGTGTGTGTGTGTGTGTGTGTGTGTGTGTGTGTGTGTAAATTAAATGTGTAATTTAAGACCAGGGGCCTTGAATTGCTCACAAGTGTAAATGATGTGGGAAATGAATGCATATATGGATGTACCTGATGGCTGATTCTCCTGTTTTTTCTACCACCTCCTTTGTATGATTAGCAATCACTAGAGTGTAGTGAGCTCAGGTATAGTATTTCTGTGTCTGTGATTAATTTTGAAATATTACCCCATTTGATTGCCTAGAATCTTCTAAAGACTTTTAAAACGTACTTGGTGAATTACTGATCATCAGTGCACATTCACTGCACATTTATTACATGCACTGTGCAACTACAACAAAATTTATTGTTTAGCTAAATCTCCAGTTTCTAGGTAGTTCATTTATTCCCTCTACAGACCACAGCTGGACATTTTTCATGTTCAGCTTATCTCCCATCAAGAGTATAAAATACTATATACTTGCTTTGCTGGGAGTCTTCTGCACACAGGGCATGGCCATGTGTGGTTCAACATTGATGATTAGTCTTTGTGGGGAATTGCCTATAAAGAGAGACTTGTGAAAAATTCTTTGCAGAGCACTGTCATGTTTACCTGGGAGGGCTGTCATCATAACAGCCATTCTGCATCCACTTCCGTCTACATAGACACTTCAAAATCACGAGCTTAGATTTGACAGCTGGAAAGATAGAATGGACCTGGAACTTAACAACACGCTCAGCCTCCCCCATGGACCTGCCTTCTTCCAGACTTTGTTATGCAAGATAATAAGCCTCCTATTTTATTCATTTCAGATGGTCTTTCTATTAACAACAGACAAAAAGTACCCCCACTCACTCCTCCTGTTCACAGAGAACTGCCTGTGGTCCACTAACATTTTCTGATGTACTTACAATAGCATTCTTTGCATTTTCTGTTAGGGTGTGGTTTTCCTTTGGGTAAGTGTCACATTGTTTCCCTGACTGTATATTGTCCCCCGACTCAACACAAGGAGATGACTGATGACACAGGGAAATTCATAGTGTAGCAGCTCCCAGTGTGCATTCATTCTGTCCGTCTGCAGCAAAACAATGTGTCTGGAAAGTGCTGGAGGTGTCTCAGGCTGACAAGGTAGAGGACACTACTGTGTTAAATGTTCTCTATTCTTTAACATATTACATATGTTAACTATACCCAACATTGGGTTTCACTGTGACATTTTCATTCATACTGATCATATTCACCCTCATTCTCTCCTCTCCTCTTCTGACACCCATTCAAAGACTTTCCTGTCATTTTTGGAATGTGACCCCCTTGAGTTTTATTAGAGTTGCAAACAGGTACATGGGTCAAGAGGTGTTTGCAGGAACATAGGCAACTTACCAATGGCTACACCACTTCCAAAAAAAAAAGACCCAAACTTAACATTTTCCCTTTCCCCAGATACCATTAAATGTCTACAAATGTGGTGTCCTCTCTTTCCTAGAGGTTTGAAATAACTTACTGATCATTGGGTCCAGCCAAGAGCCCATCCTATGATCATCAAAATGACTAATATCTGTTAAGTGATTCACTGTGTGTCAGACATAGTTTTGAATTTTATATTGGGTATGTTAGCTCATTAACTTTGCAGCATCCACAGTTGACAGTGACCCAGGCTGTGAGCCATGCAGTAGCTCAGGGCTCATCTTTAACTGATATGCCCCACCCATCACTAATTAAATCTCCCCGAGAAGCCTTTGGTGAGTTGGACAGAACTGAAATGGATCTGTGATATCATGCTCTCCATGTAATAGGCACTCGGTAAATATTTGTTGATCTGAGTCCAGCGCCTGCTCAGTTATGCAAGATAAGCAGGGACGGTGTCTCTGGAGAGACTCTGGGCTGAGCTCAAAGGAGACAGCTGCTTCTGGGACACTACAGCTGGGATCCTCCAGGGTCACCAGCTCAGGTTCAGCCCAAGGCCTGACTCAGCAGACAAAGATATCTGTGGCAGGCCAAGGGAATAAGTGGTGACCTTAGACTAGAGTCTAGTAGGAAAACAGGCCTTTGGAAAGTCTAATGTCTCTGCCATTCTTCTGAAGTCACTTTTCCTCAACAGGCCGAGAGGCGGGCAGCGTGCCAATGAGCCCTGCTTGGGAAATTGGTGCAGAAGGAGCCAGAGAATATGATGAGCTGAGTTAGGGAGAGGGGGTACAGCCCTCACTCATTTGGTAGGAAGTGGTATATATATAATATATAATTATATATCATGTATATACACACTTTGACAATTTTCTACATGTATACAATATGTCACTAGTATCTCCTCTCTCTGGGCCTCCTCAATGAGGTATGCCTTCATGTCTCTTTATCTTTTTATTCATTCATTTATTCTTTCATTCAATCATTTATTTGCTTTTTGAGACTAGATGGCCTGGAACTCACTGTGTAGCCTAAACTGACTTCAAACTCACAGAGGTCCATCTATGTCTGGCCTCCCAAGGTCTGAGATTATAATCATGTACTAACACAGCTAACTTTATTCTTTTTTTTATAACTCACTGAATCAGGTTAGTGTTGCCCACATGCACATGGACATGGGGACAGCCGCTAGAGTATGTGCATCCTACCAGTGGCCATACCTCTGAAGGAGATTGACTTTTCCCCTACAGCCTTTGCTACCAATAGCTCCTCAGCTAGTGGCTGAGCCTCTTGAGTTCCTAAGGGCTAGTTCATATTTTATGTCATATTTACCAGTGCCATAGGTAGGTGTTGACATGACTTCATTACTCAGAGCACATAATAATACAAGGGAGATATACATTGTTTGTGTACAGGAAAGAATATTATCTATTTGGGGAGTATTATGAATTGAATGTGTCCCTGAACATAATTGTATTGGAAATTTAATTCCCAGCACAACATTGTTGAGAGAATAGACATGCAAGAGATAATTGTTTGCAGGGACTTTGTCCTCAGAAATGGATGCCATTCTACTGGGCATGGCATAGTCAAGAGAGTGGAGTTCTTACAAAACAAAGCAAGAACCCCTGACCCCTGTTCCTGTGCCATGTCTTCTGTTGTGTAATGACACAGACAGACCTCCCCGGAGTGGCCAGATGTAGCCCCTCCATTATGGACTTACAAGGAAACTATGAGTCAAATAATTTTTGTTTGTTTTATTCTTTTTGGTTTTCTTGAGACAAGTCCAGTCTGGTCTCAAGCTAACCACATAACTGAGGATGATTTTGATTGTCTGATCCATTTACTTCTCTACCTTCTGAGTACTAAGATTATAGGCCCTGAAGGAAGGGGAGACTTGATTGGTTACAGTCACCCAGAAGACAAAGCAAATGTCTTGACCAACAAATTTTTATTATATTTATGTAGTATGAGAGTATGTGTAGGTTCACTCTCTCTCTCTCTCTCTCTGTGTGTGTGTGTGTGTGTAGTCAGTGGACAGTTTGTAGGAAGTAATTTTCCCTTCTACTATATGCATCTCAGGCATCCACCTTAGCCTGTCAAGCTTGGCAACAAGGGCCTTTGCTCACTGAGCCATCTCATTGACCCATTGGCTAATACATCTTTAATCATTATAAGTCACTCACTGTGAACCAAGAAGGGAGTATTTGTTAGAAATGAGGGTGGTTGGGCTTACGACATGACAGGCAATAGACTGAATTGGAGGAACTCATGCTTGCTATAATAGCGAGGCATGTTACATTCTTCCCATGAGTGGTACATAGAAATTATCTTATAATATCTCATTTTAATTCTCAGTGGGTAGATACGTAGCATCTTTCATATGGTCAGACAAGGCAATATGATGCTCCTTTTATGGTTTGAACATAAGCGTAAGTAAAGCTCTAAGGGACACTGTTTGTTCCTATCTCTTTATCATGACCTCTTCAGTTCCTAACAGCTATACTGGGTCTTACATACATACATCACTGTAGTGATTTAGCATCTGTGAAATATGTGTTAGAGGATGAATTTAGCCTTGAGTGACAGCTCTGTGTCAGTCAATGATGGGATTCAAGGCGGTCAGAATGAATAGTACTTATTTTCCCGGACATTGCTATTTCTGTCACTTAACCCTGTCCACCCAAGGAGTGGGTCTGTGTGTACAGGTGGCTCCAGGTGCTGGGTTTAAGCTTTGCTGGTGGTCCTCCTCCTTGTTGGGTTATTGTTTCCTCCCTGCTGTGTGACCACAGCCTCTGACTGTCTGGGGTTGATAATGGAACCATAAATCTCCCTTGTGGCTGCCCCATGGCACCTGAAACCTCAGCTCAGCCTTGATGTGAGAAAACAAGATAAGACATTGTGGCTGGTATTTTGAAGTTATCCAAGGAGATTCAGGGAAGTCTCCATGGGTCCTAGGCTGCTGGAGGTCTGGGCAGCAGCAGAGCAGCATTCCTCCAGGCACTGTCTATCCTGCTGAGTGAGATGAACAGTATCACCTGTAGATAACATCTGCAGGGCTTTGCACAGGCTTCTAAACTTGTCAACAGCATGGTGGCTGTGTATCCCTGAAATAAAATGGTATTAGGCAGAACCTGCGAGCATGATTGGGTTACTGCTGGCCCTGAAGGTGGGTGGTGAGAGGCTAGGAGTTGGACAGATTCCCCATAGGCAGACAGAAAGAGGGGCCACAGATAGATAATAAAGATGGGAAACATTGGCTTCTTCTAGATACTCTTGACCCAAGACAAAGGACTAAGGGCTTGCTGGTCTTTTACTCCTGACAGCAGGGCCCACATGCATTCCTGTGGTGGGCTGCTGGGATAAGTGAAAGGTTTGGAGCAGGACATGTCTCCCTCTAAGTTATGAGTCTATTGCCACCCCATCTTTGTTGACCAACTCTAAACTAGGAAGGATGACATCTCAAAGACTTTAAAAACCCCCAACCTTGAGGAGAGAATGGGCTTTGGGCTCTGAAGTGCCTTCTCCTGGTTGGTCTGAGGTGTTTCCCTGTGCCTGACTGTGTGTGTCTGTTTCCTCATCTTTCTCTACAGGCTGATTCTGTGTGTTGTGTCTGAGTTTTCCCCTCAACTACCTGTTGCACTAGACATTTTTCCTGCCTTTTAATTCTTTCACAGGTAGAGAAAACCAACTCAATTCAGACTTCCAGATGCTAACAGTAGGACTCAATGGGTTCCAACTCTCTAGAAGGTGTAAAGCAAATGTCTTGATAAGATCTTGGGGATCCCACAACCTGGTCCTTTCCCACCATATTTATAGTAAGAACTTGTGTAACACTGAAGGCTTATTGAATGCCATTTGCTGCTTCCGATGACTAAGTTAATCAAGTACACACTGGATAGCTGCCTTACAGAGCATTTCTGGGAATTCACACTCAGAAGGTGGTGTGGAACCAAAAAGATTGCAAGGGATTTTATATTATGAGATTTCTCTAGCTCTATCTATATGCCTTAATGAGCCTTCCCCATATGGCTGCAGGGACAATGAAACCCTCACGTGAAGGGTATCAGTGACATCTACACATCTGCCTCAGAACTAATTGTGTCCCTTCTTTGGGAGAGAAAAAGAGCTACTCGAAACATTTTCTATGATCTAGAAGAGGAACACAGTGGGACATGGCATAATCTTTAATGGCATGGCAATATTTCTTTCAGAGGCCAAGTTGCTACCAAGGGTAGAGATGCTATAGCTCACCTGTAGATAGCATCTATAGGTGAGGTCCTGGCTGCTTGGGGAGGAGGATCAAACACAGCAAGTACATGAATTGGTGATCTTGTTCGGAAATAAAGTGAGGGTCCCTGTGGCTGCTGCTGAAGTTGGTGAATTCAATGTGACCAGCACAAGAGATTCAGAGAATCTGGGCCATGCTGTCTTCTCATGTTGACACTTTTGATTCCTTCTAATCCAGGGCAGGTCTAGCTCACCACAGCTGATGGGGTATTGACTTTGAGAGAATCAAGGCCAGGGTAAGCTGCACCTTATGGTTTTGATGTTTAACCAAGTTAAACCTATGAGCACTGTCAGGGAGTGCATATCTGGAATGCTTTTGGAAATCATGATAACCACTCCTGATGCTTTGCAATGGGGACCATTATATATGTACTTCACAATAAAATTTTATGGTGCACCCAGAAACTTATGTTTTCAAGGACATCATTTCCTCTGTAGATCTACCCCACTTGGGGCTTTTTTTTTTCTATTCAACCTTTAAAAATGACAATGAAATCTTATTGTCACACAGTTTCCAGGAGAGAAATGGAGGGGTGTCATAGCTAGGAAAGTGTTTTAGAGGGGCAACTTAACTTTATTAGAGTTGGAGAGATTGTTCCATGGTACTCAATAAACAGTAGGGCTACTTGCAACTTTTAGAACTATTTTGCAAAGAGCTACCAATCCCTTCACTAAGCACAAATCACCCATGCCATTTCCAGTAGGCAGAGTTCCCTGTTTCTGTTACAGTAAGCATTGTGGGTAAGAGAATGACTGACAGAGGGCAGGCATAGCTTCGTGTTTCAGTTTACTGCTAATTCTGAACTTGGTTTCTTCCCTTGTAGAATAGAAGTGACTCTGAGTAGCTTCAGGGTCATAATTGGTGGACGAGGCTGCATATTATTCACTCAGTGCAACTCTGGGGGCACACAGCAAATGTTTGGCAGATTGTGACCATTGTTACTACATATTTGGCTGATTAAATTGTATTTAATAATTTCACACATGGGAATGGAGAGATGGCTCAGTGGCTCACGGAACTGCTTGTTCTTCCAGAAGACCCAAGGTTTGATTCCAGTATCCACATGGCAGCTTTCAACCATGGGCAACTCCAGTTCAATGGCATTTGATGCCTTCTTCTAGCCCCCGAGTCTACCAGGCATGTATGTGGTACAGAGATGTACATGTAGGAAAAATACCCATACACATTTTAAAAAAGAGAGAATTGCATGCTAAAGGTTAGAGCCTCACATTACATCATGCAGGACACCAATGCCTAGTGAAGAATTCTCACAGTGCTAGTCTTATGTTTTTACAATGGGACAAGTGTGTAGTGGCCTTGTTAATCTTTGCTAATTTTGCCCATATACAGAGACAATTCTGGCTCAAATCATTTCCTGTTTCACCAGTTCCAGCATCTAGTAGTTTACCTTCCCCTGAGGAAGCAGACAAAATTTGTTCGTTCTCTCTCTCTCTCTCTCTCTCTCTCTCTCTCTCTCTCTCTCTCTCTCCTTCCCTCCCTCCCTCCCTCTCCCCCCTCTTAGAAGAGTCTGGTTACATGGCCCAGGCAGATCTAGAATTCTCCAGTCTCCTGCCTCAGCATCCAGACTGCCCAGAGTACAAATGTACAGTACCACCACTAGACCCAGCTGGCTATTTTGTTCTTAAAAACAAAACTGTAATGATATAAAGTACTAATTGTTACATGTCCAGTATGGTGACACCTGAATATAAACTATTTTTACCTTTACTACAACCCTGCAGGAAGGAACTCTTATTTAACAGTTTTGTGGATGCAGAAACTGGGAGTCAGTGGCTGAGTAGCAGTTCCCCTGCTGTGATTCTAGGACCTCAGTGAGGTGGTGAATAGGAAGGCTCATGAACTCTGGGTACCATGTGATTTCATCTGTGAGCTCCACGCTGGGGAGCCAGGGCTCTGACCACAGGCACACTTACTTTCTCAACCAACTGGTGAACAAAGAGGCCCAGTTCGGCAACCTTTTTTTGCTTATATATTTTCCCATAGGATTAAAAACGTTATTCTTCATTTTATGAGTATGTGTGTATGCCTGAATATTTGTGTGTTGCCTTGGTATCTGTGGAGATCAGAAGAGGGCTTCGAATCCTTACATGGGTGCTGGGAACCAAACTCCTCTGCAAGAGAAGTTAGTTCTCTTCTGAGCCATCTTTCCAGTCACTGGTCTAGAGTACACAGACTTTCTGATTTTGTGGTCCCATTTCCTGTTTGCCAAACACAGGATGGTTCTAATGGATGCTTACCCTGTTTTCTAGATAAGCCCACGTTTTGGTTGCCAGTAAGAAACAATAGCAAATAAGCCCTTGCAAATCAGTTGTGTTCTTTCTTGAGATATCTGAACAAGTGTTCTTAAGATGAGGGCAGGGGAAGTAAGGCACCATCATCACTAGAAAGAGTATGTAACATCATTAAAAAAATCACTGCAATGCTGGAACATTCGCTCAGTGTTTAAGAGTACTTGCTGCTCTTCCAGAGGACCTGAGTTCAGGTCCCGGTGCCCATATCAAGTGTCTCACAACTGCCTGTAATTCTAGCTTCTGGCATCCAAGACCACCTTCATTCATGTATACACAGATATACACATACATGTAAAAAAATAAAATAAAAATTCAAGCATGTGTACACATATACATACATGTTTATATGTAAATAGTCTTAAGAAATCACACTAAAGGAACAGGACTCATTTGTGTGCCTGGGTTCAAATATGTTAAGAAGATGGTCAAATTAGTTTATTTCACAATAAGTACATGGTAGTTTGTATTTAGTTATTGTCTTTTCTGTTTGGAGAGTCCATGTTAAGTGACAGCTTTGGGTTTCCCGCTGGTAATTTGAGTCCCTTGGCCTATATGCTGGACCCTTCAATCCAAGGATTGGGAATCTGAGCTAGGTGTTAGCTGGAGGAGGCTTTGCAGTCCGTCCCCAGTTTCTCCCACCTCTCAAGGGATCTTCCAGCTGCTCTTTTCTTGCAAGCACTCTCAGTGGTACCCGTCCCTCAGGTCTGCACTCCCTTCAGCTTACAAGTGGCCTCACTTCCTCAATCTTCTGATGATGCAAACTACTCTTTCTTCTTCAATCAGGGTGAGTTTTGCACAGAATAAATATTAGGAAGTTGCTTTCCTGCTTAAAGCTTCTTAGTACATCCCAGAGTTAGCC
The DNA here is from genome assembly GCA_004025045.1 of Sigmodon hispidus. NCBI lineage: Eukaryota > Metazoa > Chordata > Mammalia > Rodentia > Cricetidae > Sigmodon > Sigmodon hispidus. Next base: position 98,141 of record PVIH01001074.1, on the reverse strand, counting down.
TACTCCAAGGCTAAGCCCCTGTTTACCCAGCATGCTGATTCTGGTTAGGACTGAAGCAGAACTGTTTAGGGCAATGAGCCTCTGCTTCAGATCCTGGTGGTCTGAACTGTGGAAACCCCATTAGCCATGCCAATGCTCCTGTAAGAAGTGTGACAGGGAGCCACGTCTGGTTAAATCAAGCAGTGTGATGGGGGGGGAGAAAAGGGGAGGATAATGGAGGCAGAGTATGGACAAAATGCAGGGATACATATGCATGGAAAAAGCCACACTACTCTAACAAAAATTTAATAAAATATATAATGCATTCTCTGTTGTGACTGTGGTAATATTGCTGTCTGGGGACCCATGTTTCATTGAAGCTGAATAATATACAAGGTTGTTGATATACTTACAATTTGAATCCTCTGAGGGTAGTCTTTTAATTTTACTTGTAGTCAAGCAGAATTTTCTATAGCTTTTAGGAAAAATATTAAATTTATTTGCAAGAAAGCATAAAGCCCTTGAAGTTAAATATATCTGACCATTTTCTTCCATCTTTGTAGGGCGCGGTTGGACCTTGCGCAACTTGCTGGAACATTGCATCATGTTCCCCAGCTATTGCACCTTCGCTGCTTATGCTAATTAGGCGCTGAGTAGTGACCTATCCGATGTGATCCCTGACTATACTAATTTGGCACTCCTCCACCTATTACCAGCTATATGCTAATGAGGCATTACTTTGGACCTATCACCAGCTATATGCTAATGAGGCATTACTTTGGACCTATCACCAGCTATATGCTAATGAGGCATTACTTTGGGCGCCAATCATATGGCTACACACATCCCAGTTTCCCTATATAAGCAGGCTGCATTTCAGGCACGCGGTCTTTCTTCCACCATTCTACCTCATCTGAACTGTACTCCAATAAAGTGTGATCCGAGAAGAATCATGTATGTGGTGACTCGTCATTCTGCAGGCCAGAAAGCAGCTCGCCACAAGTGGCGCCGAAACCCGGGTATCTTCGCATCCTGCAAGGAAGACCGATTCAGAACTCGACACATGGAGTGGACTGTCAGTGAGTAGTCCGTCCAGATATGCGGGTGCTCCTGGGAGGTCTAGAGCCTGAGATCTTTGCTGCAGTTTTTTTCATCCTAATTGTCCTGTTTTTTCTTGCCTGCTTGTGGCTGCGGTGCCACCAACACAGCAAGGAGTGCCTTCCCTGGCCATGCGATAAATCAAACGTGTGTCTGATCTAATAAGCCGCTCGTAGATCAGAGCACAAGATGGGGAACAAATTGTCAACCCCACGATGGAGTTCCATGAACCTATTCAGGCTATATTGAGTAGCCGAGGGCTAAAGCTTTCCCGCAGAACCATAAGCCGGTTGCTGGAAAATATCAAAAGCAGTGCTCTGTGGTTCAGGGTGTCGGGCAGTTTGACTATTCCATCATGGGAAAAACTTGGCAGGGATCTAGACAAACGTAACACTGAGGGAATACTTTCCTGAGACACCCTTCCGCTATGGTGTATGATCTATTATTGCATAAAGGATGGAAAATATGAAGACGTTATTCAGCGAGGACATAAGGCTCTCAGTATATGCCAGGATAACACACCAGAAAATGGAGGCACAGGGACTACAAAAGATAGGCCTAAAAAAAAGAAAAAGGAAAAGAAAAATTCAGAACCAGTGCCAGGACTGTACCCAGTCCTAGATGAATTTAAAGATTTATATATATCTCAAGATGAGCTAGACCCTGAGGAGGAGGATGATCTAGAGGAGGCGGCTGCAGCCTATGAGCGAGAACGCTACAATCCCCCGCCGCTCGGCTGATTACCGCCTTTCAATCCCGAAAAGGCTAGAGCTACTGATCCCCCTCCTTTAGGGAACAAGTTGGGATGCACATTCATCCCCCAGGAAGCGTGGTCTGGGGTGACCACAGCCTTCCCTGTGTTTGAGGATCCAGCCACACGTGGCTGATATTATGAAGTAATTGACCATAAGATTATTAAAGACCTTGCAGAGGCAGCAAAAAGAGATGATGTAGCTGCCAACTATACCATCATGTTGCTGCAGCGCCTTACACGCAATGCCTTAACACCCACTGATTGGCAAGACATTGCCAGAGCCTGCTTAACTATGGGGCAATATTTAGACTGGAAGTCAATTGTGACTGATCTGGCATATAGTCAGGCCCGGGAGAACGCTGCCAATGGGCAGCCAGCATATGCTGTTAGGGCAAGGACAATGGGTAAATAATCAGACAGCATATCCTGTGGAAGTTTATAATCAAACAAACACCATCAATATGAGGGCTTGGAGAGCCCTCCCCAATAAGGGGGAGGTCTCAGGGAACCTAACCAAAATAATACAGGGCAGCACTGAACCATTTTCTGACTTTGTAGCTCGAATGATGGATGGAGCGGGGCGAATTTTTGGTGATGTGGAAACTGCACTGCTGCTAGTAAAGCAATTAGTTTATGAGCAGTGTAAAAAAGAGTGCCGTAGGGCTATCACCCCGCACAAAGGAAAGGACCTAGAATATTGGATGGAAACATGCCGAGAAATCGGAGGACCTTTATCAAATAAGGGACTCGCCACTGCTGTGATGGCTGCTTCTCGCGGTAATAAAGGTTCTAACAGCAGCGGGGTGTGTTTTTGGTGCAGCAAGCCCGGGCATATTAAAAGACAGTGCCGAGAGGCTGCCCCCATGACAAGGACAAAACCACCTCAAGCAGTGAAGACTCCAGGGACATGTCCAAGATGTAAAAAGGGCAAACACTGGGCCAACGAATGTAGGTCTGTTAAGGACATTAATGGGCAACCCATTCAACCTGCTGCCCACGTAGTTAGTCCAAAAAATGGGGTAGCGGGCCCCTGGTCTCAGGGCCCGAAAATATTTGGGGCCCATGAGGAGGTGAATTTCCAACCACTCAGGCCCCGTGACGAGCCATGTCAGGCTCTGCAGGGCTGGACCTCCGTGCCACCTCCAGAATGGTACTAACAACAGGCATGGGAATACAACCCTTAGACACAGACATGCAAGGGCTGCTCCCAAAAGGGACAGTTGGGCTACTTCCACCTTACGGGGACTTATTGTTATGCCTGGAGTTATTGACCCAGATTATACTGGAGTCATCAAAGTAATGTGTCAATCCCCTCGAGGGATAATTACCATAACCCCTGGTGATCACATTGCACAATTATTAATCTTGCCCTCTTTCCATGACGGTTACCCCGCATACTCAGAAAAACGGGGATCCAAGGGCTTTGGATCCACCGGAGTTGATTTGGCTTTTCTGTCACTATCTCTTAATGACCACCCTATGCTTGATCTTATAATAGAAGGGAGAAAATTTCAAGGATTGGTAGATACTGGAGCAAATAGAAGTATAATTACAATTAGAGATTGGCCACAATCATGGCCACTTCAGACGGAAGGATTCTAGAATCTGGGAACTGGATAGTCCTGAAAGGACCTTGGCCAGCCCTTGTCACAGGCCCCTGACCTGGTGAATCTGCGTCTTTAGTCATTCTCTCTATCAGACCATTGGGTCCTGAGCTCTCAAATCACCATCCTGCACTGTTCTCCTTAGCTCATGTTTGACAGCCCTACCCCTCAGCCCTGATAGTTTCTCTTACTATTAAAACAGATTGTCAGGCACACAGTTTTGTTTCTCTTTTTTGTTTCATTACATTTAGAGAATGATTACTTGGGGGGGGGGTGTGGATGCTACCATCCTACATATGTTTGCTTCATTTAATTTCTTACCAAACATGTGTATGCTAGCATGGTTCTAATGGGCAGAACTGAGTCTGCAATGATAACCTCTCACTCAAGGTGACTCAGTTTCATGACAATCACTTCTGCTGCCCCCCTGCATGTCCCTGCCATTCAAGCCTCATCAAAGACTTTTATTCTTGCAGTTTGCAGAGAAAACCATTTTCAGGTTTTTTTTTTGTTTTAAATTGGAAATCTGAGACTAAAGGAAAGTCAATGAATAGAGAGAGTCTAGCCTTACCTTTTTTCTTGAACTTGCTTACTTTGAAGATTTTTTTCAGAACCAGTTTCAAAATTCTGGGCATCCAAGACTATGTTTGCACTACATGAAATTATTAGGATGTTAAGATCATAGGAGCAGTATGATATATTGCAGCAGCATGCTCATACCTGAGCACAAAGAGACTTATCATTCTTATCTGGTCCCCACCAAACTCCTAAGGTTTCATCTTCTACATTAGCATCTCCAGGGTCTGTTAAGTGTCAACAGATATGAGGAAACCCTGGTGGTTTGTCAGCATCCACAGTAAAACAGAATCTAATGGAAAGGCCAGTCACCATAGCCAAGCATCATTTAAAAAATAATTTCATAAGCAGTTGCTAGCTGTCAGCCATGTTTCTAAGGATAGGGAAGCCATGCATCTTTCAAGGGGCTGCTCTTGGAAATCCTTTACCTTACTTAGTTGCATGCAACCCAGTTGAGTGGGTATAGACTCAGGTGTGGTAAGTTCTCAACTTGAGAAGCTGGCCTTGAGCTGGAGAACTGGTCTACCTGAAAACCTTGAGTTCAGAAGAGCAAGAGGAAATCCAAACCCAACATATAATGGGATGTCAGGAACAAGATGATATTTATCTATAGTTGGTTGAGTGGGTGACACAGCTCTAGGAACCTTAGTGCTGTGGTCCTGCCTAGATCAAAGGATGCTGGAGAGACTGGGGAGATGGCTCAGTGCTTGCCACACATGCTTGGAGACCTAACTTCAACCCATAACATCCAAAGAAAAGCTGCCAGTGGAGGTACTATAATCCTAGCACCAGGAAGGTAAAAACAAGGAATTGGTGAGCTTCAGGTTCAATGAGGACTTCTGTCTCAAAAGATACTATGGAGAGTGGTTGAGGATGACATCCAACTTTGATCTCTACCTTCTATACTTACTCATACAAGTATATGTGCATATGCACACACACACACACCACACACACACACACACACACACACACACACACACACACACGGATGCTGGGGACCCGAGAACTGAATGTTGGGCCTTCTGGGTGATTGGCCCTTCACATCAGGAATTCAGTCAGCTTGTCTGTGCACACACATTTTGGAAGAGATATAGGAGGAACTGTTTTCCTCCAGGGGCAGGGAATTGGTATGGGCAGGAGTTTGGTAGCCATTGCAGTAGTGGGTGGGATGGTTCATTTGCTTCAGGAACTGGAAAACCAGTCTCAGTGAAATTCTTCAGAGTGGCTGTTCCGAAAGCAGAAATGAAGAAACACTGAAGATTACTTGGTGTACTTTACATAATCATTTTCCTGATTGCAAAACTAAAATCAGAATGCAAGTGGCAGATACAAAGTGGAAAGAGCTCACAGGAAAGTACAAAGAGGAAGGCCCACCACTAACAAAGGCTAAGCACCGCCCACAGAGCTAAGCACCGCCCACAGAGCCAAGCTCCGCCCACAGAGCTAAGCACCTCCCACAGAGCTAAGCACCACCCACAAAGCTAAGCACCGCCCACAGAGCCAAGCTCCACCCACTGAGCTAAGCACTGTCCACAGATAAAACATGTCTGCTGAGCATTACTGGCTCTGTGATTTACATATTGTTGTGTAAGCATATCTACAATTTTGAGGTCTCTTTTTAACTTCATACTATTTCATATTCAACCACTTATTTATTTTTAGGTTTTTTGAGACAAGATTTCTCTGGCTGTCCTGGAACTAGCTATGCAGATCAGGCTTGCCTCAAACTCAGAAATCTGCCTGCTTTTGCCTGGGATTAAAGGCATGTGCCACCACTGCCTGCTACACAATCACTTATTTACATATAAATTATTTATAGATTTAATTATTTTTCTTTCTATATATTTAATTATTCATATATTATATATATTTATTTATATAGTTAATTTTTCTTTTGAGACAAAGTCTCGCACTATAGTCCAGGCTGGCATGTAATTTGCTGTGTAACCTGCTGACCTCAAACTCCTGACTCAGCCTCCTTAGTGCTGGGAGGACAGAGGCACTATGCCTCGCAAGAGAATTAAAACCAATACAAAGGCCAAATACCCACGGTGTTAGTTTGGTGCATTTACCTTTTGGAAGACCCCTGGCCTCATAGGTAGAGGAAAAATAACCTTTGCGGCTTAGAAAGCACAACCCATGTTACCTGCCTCTACCCTTGGATACCAAGAAAGTATCCCATAAGTGGGTACACTCCAAGGACAAATTATAAAATGGTCACTTTTTTTCTTTTTTTTTTTGCCCATAGTACAGATGAGGGAGTGAATATTTACTTAGTGGAACCAATTTATAAGGTCTTTTTATCTTTTCCTCTTATGTGACTGTCTCATATAAACAGATGGGGAAAACATAAAATCAGTTGGCAGAAAGAAAAGGAAGAATCATAAACGTGAAAATACAAAAGTGGAATTTCGAAGATAAATTCAGGCAGCTAGAGAATGGGCTGTGCATGACTATGGGGAATTAATGAGTTGTCTTGGGCTCCTGGAGCACTGGAGATGGCCTTGTGTCTGAGTCTCTCTCAGGGCTGGCTGCCGGCTCTCATTCTGACACTAGGGTCGTTGCTTGGCATTTAAGGCTACCTTGTGCAGAAAGTACTCATTATGTTGTGTGGTAATTGTAGGGATTGCTCCTCTCTGATTGAGCCAGCAGATGAACATTGAGTGGCTGGTTTTTCCTGGTGCAGTTAAATTGCTGGTCAAATCTGCACAGAAACAACATCTAACAAAGCAGAATGCTTTAAAAACCAGCAGCAGCCTTGTGGGAAGGCATCTATACACATGACTCATTTATTTCAAATCACACCCAGGAAATCCAGTTTATCTAAACAAATAGCCTAGTCCAGGAGGGAGGGCTGAGGAAGAGCAACTGGGGGTAGCTATAAAATGTTAAGTATTGCATAGCTGGATAAAGGGGATCAGGGGATCTGATGACTGTTTAAATTATGATAGAATGTAAACTCATGGGTGACATCTAATCCGGCCATATTTTCCGCAATTATTCCACCCCGGCAGGGTTTACTTTCCCATCAGTACTGGATCACAGAGCTGTCAGCTGGCGTTTTTGAAGGGTGATTTGTTGCCCTAATGATGATACTGAAATCTGTTTATGGTTGTTTATCTAAGGGTCATCTTTCTTCCAAAGCAGCCTTCTTCTCTGGGGATTCTATTTGGGCAGCTTTCTTCAATTCTCCAAACAGAACAACTGTCAGTGTTACACAAAGGACAAGGAGCCTGTCCATGTTAATTTTATGACTGATGACTGCATCATAGTCGCCAAGCCAACTATGCTAAGAATCATCATCCCTTATGCATTCAAGATGCTTTAAGTATCCTGAGACCATAAGCAAACATCATTTCCTATGCTAGTTCTGAATAACAGAACAATTACACATATCAATTATGTGAATTACATAGACAGTAATTATACATGTTGGGCACTTTACAGTATGCCAGTCACTGTCATCAGTGGCAGTCCCAGGATGTGGGTACTATTGTTGTCTGAGCAACTTGTCCAAAGTCATTTAGTTGGTACTCTGTACTTCTTGCTGAGGGTAGCAGGAGAGTGGCATGATGCGGTACTGTGCTTCACAGCATCTGCCCGACTTCTCAGTCAGGGCAGATGGGAATGGGTACAACTGCTGGAGTCAGCAGTGACTCCCACAGGGCTCTGCATTTCCTTCAAGATATATCAGTTTTTGGAAATAGTTTTGTGTAAAGCCTGCATTCTATTCTGTAAGCGAGTTGGTTTTATTCCAAATCTAAACTGATTTTATAGACTTAATGGCCCCCCTCCCCCGCCACGTGCCTTATTTATCTCGGAATCTCTGGTGGCTCTCACATCTGTCTCTCACTCTTGCCGTTTGCATGTATCTTTCTGTTGGAGAATTCCAGGTGTCACAGGGAGATGATGGGACTTAGTAAGCACTAAGGGAAGACCCCCGTGTTGCTGCTGGGTAGCTCAGGGACATGGATGAATTGTCTGTAGTGTAGGACTTGGAATTTGTCATATGTAAAATAGGGTATGAGGTCTCTTGGAACTCTTCAGGGCTCTAGAAGGATGGAGAAAAAAGTAGAAGGTGAAGTTTATCTAGTTGCCTCAGTTGTACACTTGATGGCTTGGATTATGGAACCCATAAGTTCTACTTATTTCAAATGTAAGTAGAAAAGTTAAGGATGGTGGGAGATGTCCTCCAAAGGCAGGCCAGGCTGTGAGCTGGAATGTCAGGGCAAGTTCTTTCCCTCTTTAGACCTCCCCCTGCCTCTGCCTGGTGTAGGCTCATCTGAGCAATGGCTGCAGTGCGCAGTCTCCCCCTTTGTTATGTTGTACATCTACTTTTAAGCAATTTCTCCCAGGATTTTCTTAGTACAGGCATCAGCAGGCTGTGTATTTCAGCTTTTTGAATTGGAACAGGGGTTTAGTCAGGAGCAGTAAGAGTCCGTCATTTTATGTTTTAACCTTGTTTTAAATATTTCCTAGAAAACCTGTTCTGGTTATCATCTTTCTTTCCATCCATATCAATCAATCAATCAATCAATCAATCTATCTATCTACCATTTATTATCTATTGTTTGTTTTCTGTTTATCTATCTATCATCTACTAGCTAATCTATCTTCTATCAATATTATCTATCCCAATCATCTATTTTATATCATCTCATCCCCATCATTTTTCACTTGAAATAACTCTATCCAGTAAACATGTTATTGGGAAATGGAGTGAATTATTGGAATGAGATATGGGTGCCAGAATTAACTCATTTGCCCACTATAGGCCTATACACTTCTTCTAGGACTTTGTAAAGAACTACGACATTCAGTGCTTTAAACTGGCCCAGGAATAGGAAAAATAGGGGAGGGTGTGTTAAGACTTTAGAGCGAAGAGGCTTTTTAGTGTTTTCTGTGCACCAGCTTCTGCTGAGTGTGGAATCCATCTGTTCTCCCAGGGACAGTTCTGGCTCGTTCCATTATTCAGAAGGGCTGCTAGCATTGCTGTCTTCTTTTCAATATGACTGCCTAAGCAAGACCCAAACAAGAACAACACCAATAAACAGATGTGGAAACAGGAATTCTCATGTGCGCTATGCCTAAACAAAAAGCCCAGGTAACTAAGGATGGCTGAGATCAGGAGACAGTATTCCCTAGGGATGGGCTCTCTGGGTATCAGTTGCTCAGCCCTGAAATCATATACATAAAAGTAACACTAAAGAGATTGAGCACTTTGTGTTTATATATTTATATGTGCATGTGTGTGTGTGTGTGTGTGTGTGTGTAACAAAACCACAGAGAAGCCAGGGATTTGAAGGAAAGCACAGGGGGTGGGGGGGGAGTGAGGGGGTGGGAGAATGAAGGTGTGGGAGAATGAGGGGGTAGGGGGTGTGGATAACATGGAGTTGGAGGGAAGAAACCAAGGGGGAAGTGACGTAATTATATTTTAATTTACATTTTTTTAAAATTAAAAAACATTGTCATTGGAATGCAAAGAGAAATAGCAGGAGAATATCAGGACTGGCCATTGTAAGACTTCCAGCTCTACATGTCTTTCTTTCACCTGCTAACAGGCAATGAAAATTATTCACCAGTCTCAAGTGAACTTTCTGTGTCATAAATCTTTTGATAAAATACTGAAAACTATGGATATCCTCAGAAACTGTGCAATACACTTACAACATGTATACAACAAAATTTTGTATAATTTCCATGGTTTGTATAAGCCCTGACAGTCATGTGAAACACACTTAGTCATGATATGGAGGCCTTTAGCCATCAGAAAACCGAATAGTCCACTTAGGCGTCAACCTCCTTTTCTGCAATGTTCCTTGAGCCTTAGAGGGGATGATGTAGACATTCCACTTAGGGCCAAGCACACAGCAGTTATACATACTATATGTCAGCACTTAAACCACTGAGAAATCTCTATATTAACTGTACCCACTTCAAGTAGACATCTCTGACAAAGACTGGAAGAAGAACCAATCTATGGGTATGCACAAATATTTAGATGGCTATTGCATGAATTCTAATTGGTATATAATAAAAACCTAGAGCCAGATATTGGGGAAAAGCTGGAATATCAGAGAGAGAAAACAGATCACAGTCAAATCTCACCCAGCCAACTTCTGAGGCTGAACAGGGTAAATGCTGTCTTCAAGGTCCTCAGCCTTATTGGTCACTTCTACAGAAGCCTCGATTTCTGCCTTCTCCTGCCTTATATATCTTTGCCACCCAGCTGTTTTGTTTCCTGGTTCAACTCTATATCATAATCCTAGAGTTAGGATTAAAGGTGTGAGCTACTACTGCTTGGCTGTTAGGCCTTAAACTCACAGAAATCTAGAAAAGATCTCTCTCCTGAGTGATGAGATTAAAGGCATAGGTCACCACTCTTTGACCTTTGTGGCTTGACTGTGGGTGATTCTGTCCTCTGATATTCCAGACTAATTTTACTAAATATATAATATATTACCACAGAAGCCAGTTTGATATTATGTCCATATATTAAAACAACCCTTGTTGTTATAAAATAAAACCCTTGTTTAACATATGGATGCATGACGTCCCCAGCCATGGGTTTATGGTACTTTTATGGTACTAGGCATGAATTCCCTTTTGTGAAGTGGGTCTCAGATTCAGAGAACAGTTAACTGCCCTCATTATCAGTTGAGCCGATACATCTTGCTTGCCTGGTTAGTATGTAATTCGTACGACTCACAGCTGGGAAAGACTATTGATCTTAGAAATGAATGTAACAGTTTTCTGCTGGATGTGTGATAATGCTGGCAAAAATGACCAGTGATTTCTCAAACTCCTGTAAATCTGCCTGCATGAATTACTTTTGCATGGCTGTGACTAGTATACTTGAAAAAAACAACAAGGAAGGAATGGCCTTCTCTGGCTCACATTTCAGCAAGGTGGGGAAAGCAGGGTGGAGCAGCTTAACCACAGAGGTGAGGGTATGAAGGAGACTCCACATCACGGCTAGCAGAAGTCCAATGAGGAACCAGGGGCTAGCCATAACCTTTATAGCTCTCCTCCTAGTGACCTACTTCCATGTTTTAAAGGTTTTCACAGCTTCTCAAAATAGCATGACCAGCTGAGAAACTAGTCTCCAAACCAGACTCTGTGGAGTTTATTCCAGATTCAAATCATAACACCACCCTCTTGTTATGAGATTTGCCAATTATCTTATCAGAAGGGTTTCTTGTTTCTCTGCTACTTTGAACCTGGATTTGGGAATGGAAATTGCTGTGGTCATTAGTAAATGTAATGCAGGCAGAGCATTGATAGCTGGCATGTCAGGGTTTGTGTCACCTATTGCTAGAGCCAGTCTGCTGCCATCCCAGCAAGCCTGGGCTTGCCTGCTTCTGGATGAGAAAACAGTAGTGCAGAAGGCTCAAATGTTCTAGGGAAATCCACAGATAGGCACATAAGGCTGGCTTAGATTTTTCAGTCTTAAACCCAAAGAATTTTTCAGTACATCTGGAGAATCATAGAAATTGTGCAGCTTGAGGCATTAGCTATTAAAATTTTTTATTTAAAGTTTTTTTTTTTAACATACTAACCACTGTTCCCATTCTCTCCTCCTACTCACTCCTCATTCCCCCCTCCCATTCACTCCTGAAAGAGAATATGGACCCCCATGGGGAGTCAACAAAGTCTGTCATAACACATTGAGGCAGGACCAAGCCCCTTCCCTGTATCAAGGCTGAGCAAGGTGCCTATATAGAGAATAGGCACCAAAAAGCCAGTTCATGCACTAAGGATAAATCCTGGTCCTACTGCCAGAGGCCCCCCAACTGCCCAACCTACACAGCTGTCACCCATATTCAGAGAGCCTAGTTCAGTCTCATGCAGGTTCCCCCGGTTGTCAATCTAGAGCCAGTGAGCTCTTAGTAGCTCAGGTCAGCTGTCTTTGTGGGTTTCCCTGTCACAATCTTGACCCTTTTGTTTGAATAATCTCTCCTTTTCTTCACCTGGACTGGGAACTTAGCCCAGTGCTTAGCTGTGGATCGATCTCTGCATCTGCTTCCATTAGTTGTTGGATGAAGCTTTTATGATAACAATTAGGGTGGCCATCAATTTGATAATATGGGAAGGCTGGTTCAGGCATGCTCTCCACTATTACTTGGAGTTTTAGATAAGGTCATCCTTGTGAATTTCTGGAAATTTCTCCCTAGCTCTCAAATGGCTCCCTGTGTCAAGATGTCTGTTTCATTGTTCTCTCTCTCTGTCCCTCCTGTAACTCTAGCATCTGGTTCCCTCATGTTCTCCTCCCACATCTCTTTGCCCACCATGCTCCCAATTTACTCAGGAGATCTTCTCTATTTTCCCTTTCCAGGAGGATTCACGGATGTCTCTCTTAGGTTCCTCCTTGTTACCTAGCTTCTCTGAGGTTGTGGATTGTAGTCTGGTTATCCTTTGTTTTATGTCTAATATCCACTTATGAGTGGATATTATATTTATCTTTCTGAGTCTGGATTATTTCACTTAGGATGATTTTTTTTTTCTAGTTCCATCCATTTGTCTGAAAATTTCAAAATGTCATTTTTTAAAAACTGCTACTTAATATTCCATTGTGTAAATGTACCACAGTTTTTTTTTTCTTTTAGTCATTCTTTGGTTGAGAGGCATGTAGGTTGTTTCCAGGTTCTGGCTATTACGAATAATGTTGCTGTGAACGTAGCTGAGCTAATGCCCTTGGGGTAAGTTTGTATGTCCTTTGGGTATATGCCCGAGAGTGGTATTGCTGAATCATTGGGTAGATTGATACCCAGTTTTCTGAGAAACTGTCATACTGGTTTCCAAAGTGACTGTACAAGTTTAAACTCCCACCAGCAGTGGAGGAGTGCTTCAGATCCCCTCCAGAATAGGCTGTCATCTGTGTTTTTGATCTTAGCCATTCTGACAGATATAAGATGGTATCTCAGAGTTGTTTTGATTTGCATTTCTCTGTTGACTAAGAATATTGAACAACTGGCTTTCTATTCCAACTCGGGCCCCGCAGAATGGCTCCCGCAAAGAAGGGTGGCGAGAAGAAGAAGGGCCGTTCTGCCATCAACGAGGTGGTGACTGGAGAATACACCATCAACATTCACAAGTACATCCATAGAGTGGGCTTCAAGAAATGTGCCCATCGATACCACGCTCAATAAAGCTGTCTGGGCCAAAGGAATAAGGAATGTCCCATATCGTATCCGTGTGCATTTGTCCAGAAAACATAATGAGGATGAAGACTCCCCAAACAAGCTCTACACATCTAATTTACGTGCCGGTTACCACATTCAAAAATCTACAGACAGTCAATGTGGATGAGAACTAACCTGCTGAGTGTCAAATAAAGATGGGAAACGCCAAAAAAAAAAAAAAAAAAAAGAAAAAAAGAATACTGAACAACTGAGATTTTTGTGCTAAAAATTCTCTGTTTAGATTTGTACTCCATTTTAAAATTAAGTTATTTGGTATTTTTATGTCTAGTTTCTTGAGTTCTTTATATATTTTAGAGATCAGCCCCCTGTCAGATGTGGAGTTGGTGAAGATCTTTTCCTATTCTATAGGCTGTCAGTTTTCTTTTTGACTGTGTCATCTGCCTTATAGAAGCTTCTCGGTTTCAGGAGGTCCTATTTATTAATTGTTGTTCTCAACATCTGTGTTACTAGTGTTTTATTTAGGAAGTGGTGTCTTGTACCAATGCATTCAAGGCTATTTTCCACTTTCTTTTCTATTAGGTTCAGTGTAACGGGATTTATGTTGAGGTCTTTGATCCACTTGAACTTGAGTTTTGTGCTTGGTGATAGATACTGATCTATTTGCATTCCTCTATATACCACCATCCAGTTATGCCAGCACCATTTGTTGAAAATGCTTTTTTTCCCTTTTGTATATTTTTGGCTTCTTTGTCAAAAATCATATGTTCATAAGTGTGTAGATTAATGTTGGGGTCTCGAATTTGATTCCATTGATCTATGTGTCTGTTTTTATGCCAATACCAAGCTGTTTGAATTACTATAGCCCTATAGTAGAGCTTGAAGTCAGGGAGAGTGATGCCTCCAGAAGTTCCTTTATTGTACAAGATTGTTTTGGTGATCTTGGGGTTTTTGTTTTTTCATATGAAGTTGAGGTCAGTAAAGAATCATGTTGGGATTTTGATGGGAATTACATTGAATCTGTAGATTGCTTTTGGTAAGATTGACATTTTTACTATGTTGATTTTATCTATCCAGTAAACTGGAAGATCTTTTAATTTTCTGATATCTCCTTCAATGACTTAAAGTTCTTGTCATGCAGGTTTTCCACTTGTTTGGCTAGAGTTACACCAAGATATTTTATGTTATTTGTGGCTATTGTAAAGGGTGATGGTTTTTTCTGATTTCTTTTTCAGCCCATTTATCTTTTGCAAATAGGAGGATTATTACTTTTTAAAATTTATTTTGAGTTAGTCTTTTATTCTGCTACATTGCTGAAGGTATTTATCAGCTGTAGAAGTTCCCTGGTAGAATTTTTAGGGTCACTATCATATCATCTGCAAATGGAGAATGTTTAACTTCTTTCTTTCCAGTCTGTATCTCCTTGACCTCCCTTTGTTATCTTATTGCTCTGTCTAGGGCTTTGAGTACTGTATTGAATAGATATGAAGAGAGTGGACAGCCTTGTCTTGTTCCTGATTTTGGAGGGATGGCTTTGAATTTCTGCTCATTCAGTTTGCGGTAGGCTGTTGGCTTGTTGTATATTGCCTTTATTATGCTTAGGTATGTTTCTTGTATCCCTGAGCTATCCAAGACCTTTATCATGAAGGGGTGTTGGATTTTGTTGAAGGCTTTTTTCAGCATCTAATGAGATAATCATGTGTTTTTTCTTTTTGATAGTTTATATGGTTGATGACATTGACAGATTTTCATATGGTTGAACCATCTCTGCATCTCTGGGATGAAGCCTATTTAATCATGGTAGATTTTTTTCTTTTGATGTGTTCTTGGATTTGGTTTGACAATATTTTATTGAGTATCTTTGCATTAATATTCATGAGGGAGGTTGGTCTGTAATTCTCTTTTGTTGTTGTGTCTTTGTGTGGTTTTGAGATCAGGATGACTTTAGCTTTGTAATTTTTTTGGCAATGTTTCTTCTGTTTCTATTGTGTGGAACAATATGAGGAGTATTGGTATTAGTTCTTCTTTGAAATTCTTGTAGAATTCTGTGCTAAAACCACCTGTCCCTGAACTTTTCTTTTCTTTTTCCTTTTTTTGATTGTGAGACTTAATGGTTACTTCTATTTCCTTAGGGGTTATAAGTATATTTAAGTGGTTTATCTGGTCTTGATTTAATTTTGGCAAGAGGTACCTATTTAGAAAATTGTCCATTTCTTTTAGGTTTTCCAATTTCCAATTTTGTGGAGTATAGGTTTTTTAAGTATGGCTTAATGATTCTCTGGATTTCCTCATTGTCTGTTGTTATGTTCCCCTTTTCATTTCTGATTCGTTAATTTGGATATTCTCTCTTTGCTTTTGTATTAGTTTAGATAAGGGTTTGTCTATCTTGTTGATTTTCTCTAAGAAACAATTCTTCATTTCACTGATTTTTTTGTATTGTTTTCTTTGTTTCAATTTTCTTTCTTTCAGCTCTGAGTTTGATTATTTCCTGCTGTCTCCGTTTCTGTGTGTCTGCTTCTTTGTGTTCTAGAGTTTTCAGGTGTGCTGTTAAGTCACTTGTTTCTCCAAATTCTTCATGTAGGCATCTAATGCTATGAACTTTCCTCTTAGCACTGTTTTCATTGTGCCCCATAAGTTTAAGTATGTTGTGGATTCCTTTTCATTGAATTTTAGGAAGTCTTTAATTACTTTCTTTATTTCTTCCTGAGAGTTGTTTCATTTCCATGTGTTTGTAGGCTTCTGTAGTTTGTGGTATTGTTGAACTCTAACTTTAGGCCATGGTGGTCTTATAGAATATAAGAAGTTATTGTAATTTTTTTGTATCTATTAATATTTGCTTTATGGCTGAATATGTCTTCAATTTTAGAAAAGGTACTGTGGGATGCTGAGAAGAAAGTATATTCTTTTGTGTTTGGGCGAAATGTTCTGTATTTATCTATTAAGTCCATTTGAGTCATAACATCAGTTAGATCCCTTATTTCTCTGTTAAGTTTCTGTCTAGTACACAGGAACCACCGGGCTGCCTGTCTACTGCTGTGAACCCTATCCATTGGTGAAAGTGGGGTATTGAAGTCTCCCACTATTAGTGTGTGTGGTTTGATGTACAATTTAAGCTTCTTTTACCTATGTGGGTGCCCTTGTATTTGGAGCATAAATGATCAGGATTGAGACTTCATCTTGATGAATTTTTCCTGAGGTGACTAAGTTATGTCCATTCTGATCTCTTTTGATTAATTTTAGTTTGAAATCTATTTTGTTATATATTAGGATAGTAACACAGTTTGCTTCTTAAGTCCATTTGATTGGAAAGTCTTCTCCCAACCCTTTACTCTTAGGTAGTGTCTGCCTTTAAAGTTGAAGTATGTTTTATTGTAAGCACCAGAAGGATAGATTCTGTTTTCATATCCATTCTGTTAGCCAGTGTCTTTTTTTTTTAAGTAGGAGAATTGAGTTCATTGGTATTAAGATATATTAGTAACTAGTGATTGTTATTTCCTGTTAATTTTGGTGGTATTGTGTATATGTGTGTGTTCTTTCTCTGATATTTCCTGCTGTGGGATTATCTATTGCTTGTGGTTTTGTGAGTGCATCTAACTTCCTTAGGTTGGAGTTTTCCTTCTATTGCTTTCTGTATGGGTGGATTGGTGGAAAGGTATTGTTTAAATCTGGTTTTGTCCTGGAGTATCTTGTTTACTCCATATATGGTGATTGGGAGGTTTACTGTGTATATTAGTCTGTGCTGGCATCATGGCCTCTTAGTGTCTGCATAATGCCTGTCCGACCTTCTAGATTTCCTAGTCTTCACTGAGAAGTTCGATGTTAGTCTGATGGATTGGCCTTAGTAAGTTATTTGGCCTTTTTCTTTTCCAACTCTTAGTATTCTTTTTCATTTTGTATGTTTAGTAGTTTAATTATTATATGGCAAGTGACTTTTTTTTGAGAGGGTGGTCTAGCCTATTTGGTATTCTGTAAACTTCTTGTATCTTCATAGGTATTTTCTTCTTTAGATTGAGAAAGTTTTCTTTTATAATTTTTAAATATATTTTCTGTGCCTTTAAGCTGGTATTCTTATCTTTTTTCTATTCCTATTATTCTTAGGTTTGGTTTTTTTCATGGTATCCCAGATTTCCTGAATGTTTTGTGTTATGACTTTTTTGGTTTTAGCATTTTCTTTGACTGATGTATCTATTTCCTCTTCTGCACCAGAGATTCTCTCTTTCATCTCTTATATTCGGTTAGTTATGCTTGTATCTGTAGTTTCTGTTCATTTACTCAGACTTTCCATTTCCAGCATTTCCTCAGCTTGTGTTTTCTTTATTGTTCTGTCTCAATTTTCAAGCCTTGAACTATTTTCTTCACCTATTTGATTGATTTTTTTGGGGGGGATTTTAAAAAAAGATTTGTTTGTTTCTTTCTCTTTTTTTGTTGGTCTTTTTTAAAATTTCTTTAAGAGAAATGTTTTATTTCCTCTTTAAAGGCCTCTATCATCTTTATAAAGTTATTTCTAGGTCACTTTCTTCTGATTCTTCTACATTGTGATGTTCAGGTCATACTGTTGTGGAATTGTTAGGTTCTGGGGGTGCCATATTGCTCTTCATGTTGTTGAATGTATTCTTGCACTGGCATCTACCCATCTCTTCTTCCAATTGGTAAAAGCTGTGTCTGTCTATATCTTAGGGTGCCATTCTTGGTCCAGTCTTCTCTGGCTGTGTTTGTGTACTAGGGAACTTCTCTTGTTCCAATCTGAGCTTTTGATCCAATCAGAGTTGGCAGATTCTGTGTTCCACGGAGTCTCTGAGCTTGTAGGATGATGGGTGAGTTTTGGGGAGAGGGTGGGACTCACAGATTGTAAGGTCAGACTGATGGAGTTGTTAATGGGGGTGCCTGCCCACAGCTGTCTTGCTTGCTGACCTGCAACTGGGGCAGCAATGGGTGGGAATGGGGGGACACAGGTTGTGCCCCCAGAAGGACTTTGCTTTTGAGCAATGAATTGGGCAGTAGAGGTTAATTAATGTAGAGTGTTGTCTGGACTCAACTCTGTCCCACAGAAAATAATCAGAGATCCCAGAACTTCTTTATTCATTTCTTCTCCTGGTCTTTAGAGAGTGTCCAAATGACATACATATTAGCAATGAAGAAAACAAATATGTATATATATATATATATATATATATATATATATGAAAGCAAAAGTAGCCATAAAATATTGGCAAGGAATATATTACCGTTCTTTAAAAGCTCTGTAGGGAGCTGGCTGGAAAGGATAAGGAGGTGCTCTGTTGACATGTACAACCCCAGCAGAGGCCCAAGTAGGAATGCTGGGACTGACAGCAGGTTCCTTAGATGGAGGTGATGTCAAGTGAAGCTGATGATTTTACCTGCAGAAGTCTTTGGTGTTCCTGACTTGCTCATGATGCTTTAGGAGTCAGCAAAGGCACTCCAAGAAAGCCTCACCAAAGACATGAATGATAATGCTCAGAGTCTCGACTGTAGGCCATCACAATAACAAGTTACAACCAATGATCCAATTTTCATTTTTGGATATGTTTATAGCCCCGAATGGAATCCCTAGCCTAAGTGAAGAGAGAGGTCACTGGGAAGACTCACTGGTGTTGTCATGACATTTGTGTTGTAGAGATTTTCTTAGTCTCCACGGGGAGTTTTAACTATTTAACAGATGACTCCACCGAAGGGGAAAGAGCCTAATTTTTCAACATTGTTGAACGCCTGACATTGAGCTGAGCTGACATTAGTTGTTGGATAACTTGTAAACTGCTATTGTTGTGTATAATCAGAGATTTGGCTAATCACGATGGCATCAGCATTATTTCTTCAGTTCTTTTTAAAAATTATGAATGTAAATACCTGTGTGTGCACATACATATCATCTTCCTTTGTTTACATCTGACTGACCCCTGTCTTCTTTATCTTTCTCTCCTCTTCCTGGTTATCTTACTCCTTTCAAATAGTCCTCTTTTTGATTTTTCATCACATGCACACACGCACACATACAAATTTAGATGATGCATATGAAAGAAAATATGTGCTATTTGATATTTTGAGTTTGGCTTATTTTGCTTAACATGATATTCTTCAGTCCTTGAAAACATAATTAGAAGAGATGTAGCTAGTGTAACTCCCATACTGGCTCTTGGACTAATGGAGTCAGGGCTGAAACCTTAGGAAAGGACTAAATGGGAGCCTGATGCAATAGCTGGCCCACAGCAAGATGACTAGTGTTGCCACACTAGAGTGAGTAATAGATATTGGTGCCATCCTCAGCTATTTCAGTGATTCTGAGCAAATGTGCCTATGGCATTCTTGCAACTTTTCTCTTTATTCTACATAGAAGATACATAAATTTTTTAAAAAAGGAGTGAGTAACAGAGTTTGATATGTTGATCAATTTTCAAGTGTTATTATGGATTTTTCTCTATATTAGATCATTTTTGGATCCCACTAGGTGCCACACGTGTCCCCTGTGTTAACGGCATCCTTTGGTTTGGGTGGGTTTGATGTAGACACATATGTATATGGCAAGTATACAATGAGTACATCTCTTGGTGGCATATAAATCAGTGACTGCTGGAGCTTGATGCTTGGTAAACCTTCTGAGTTAGCTGATCTGAGAAACCCAAAGAAATCCCTTGAGTAATTAAAACAAAAATATCCACATTTTCTAGCCCCTCTTGCTAAAAAGAAAAAAAGAGCCCATAACTGTTGGCAGCCCCTGCATACTTTAGAGATAAGACATGTCATGTTTGGATGCACCCGTGTGACTCACTGGGTAACAGAAGTGCTGTCTGTTTGAAGCAGGCTGAGGACGTAAAAGGCTGGTAAGTTAGTCTGGGGTAAAACAAGCTGGTTCAGCAGGTCGAGTGGAGGCTGAAGTGACAGGTGGGTAGTGCTGCTGTGTGTAGTCTCCAAGAGGCCATGACAGAGGCAACTACAGTAAGAAAATGGCAGGAAAGAGCTCTACAATTTTGGAGTGGTGCCATGGGTCTGTAAGCATATTTTGTTTTTCTTCTAACAAATATCTATGTCTTACTGCTGGGCCACTACAAGGATTTAATACTTGAGCAAGATTGTAAATAGCCGTGTAACCTGAGCTGCTCTATGTGACTTTGGAATTATCTGATCACCAAGGTTGTATATAGGAGAATTAGTGTCAACTTAAGGTATTTGGGGAGGTTTATGAAGTGTGCGTTGTAAGGCAGGGTCTCATTGGGTAACCTTGAGTAGCTTGGAACTTGTTATACACACCAGGCTAGCCTCAAACTCATAGGGATCCACCTGCCTCTTGCCTTCCAAGTTTTGAGATTAAAGAAATGTGCTACTCTTGGATGGTTAAGAAGTTCCAAGTCAATGAGTGCATTGCATGGGCATTACTGCAGTGAATTCCCTGCTGCAGTGTCTCCTGCTGCTGCTGCAGTGTCTCCTCCTCCTGCTGCAGTGTCTCCTCCTCCTGCTGCAGTGTCTCCTCCTGCTGCTGCTGCAGTGTCTCCTCCTTCTGCTGCAGTGTCTCTTCCTCCTGCTGCTGCAGTGTCTCCTCCTGCTGCTGCTGCAGTGTCTCCTCCTGCTGCACTGTCTCCTCCTGCTGCAGTGTCTCCTCCTCCTACTGCAGTGTCTCCTCCTGCTTGCATTGTCTCACGCTTCAGTGGATTTTTCCCTCTGCAGTGGCTTCTCCTGCTGCATTGGGCCTTCTCTTTGGATCAGTTCCTCTGGAAATCTGTACAAATGTTCATGAGCAATTATTTGGTATTAATTGAGAAAGCAGGCAGGACTGATCTTAGCTTATGTGCTTTCCCAAGAGGTGGTACCATCTGGAAGTGGATTTTTGTAGCATAGTTGCACACTGTGTTGGCAATGATAGAGTAAGCACATAAGAATAGGCTCAGTAGTGTCCCCTTTGGCCATGGAGAAGGATGTCTGCAGGTATGAATCAGGTCATTCATGATAGACACAATTGTTTCTTTCAGGGACTCAGCAGGATTTGTGACAGACATGTAGAGAAAAGATATGAGAGTAAATCCTCAAAATGAGACTCTAAGGAGAAAACATCTGTCCCACATGTCATGGTTTATTGAAGGCTACCTATCATAAAGAAGTTTAAGAGGACAAGATGACTCTTTCTGTGGGCAATGTTTAGCCTTTACTCAGCTAGTTCAGTGTTTACAAAATGGCCATAAATCAAGTCACCATGAGGGTAACAATGGAGGTTAAACATGGGTTCACCAGCATGAACTTGCCCTTAGCATTGACTTGTGCTTATGCTGGATCCTCAGCCCGCTGGTGTCAGGAGCCATGTTATGTCCAAGTCATTGGCAATAAACTTTTTCTGGCAGGTTGATGACATCAGACCACTTACATAAAGAAGAGCACAGAATTTTGCCTTTCCTGGAGGAGACACTCTTCTAGACACACATTTGCTGTCCCTGCATATAGAATTCACCAGACTCAGCATCTGTGGACTTAACAAACGCCTTATTTGCCACATGGCATTCCACACAATATTGTTTCTAATGGAGGAACTAATTTTACAATGACAAAGTATGGTAATACTTTCATGCTTATGGGATTCACTAGCCTTCTGTACTACAGCTCACAGAAGCTTCTGTTTTATAGCATGGTACCAGGCTCAAGTGTGTCTGCAGGAAGAGTGGATCTTGGTGACTGAAGAGCTGTCTTACAAAGTGTATCACATACTTTGACGCCATGGCCAAGCCACAATGCATATTCTCCTGTAGCTAGAATACACTTGTGCCGGAGCTAAGAGGGGACAAAGAACAATGGCTTCTTGCACCATTTACCCTGATAGCTGCATCCCTCACAGACAGCTCTGAAGACTTGCTTTCTGTGTCTGTGTGTTTGGGTTCGGTTGCTATACTGATCCATTTTCCAGTGTAAAGATTTGTTTTAATGAACACTACAATGCATGGATGTTTTTATGTCCTTCCAATGTCACTAAATCCAGGGGCTACAGGAAGTTGTTGTGCTGTTTAGAGCAGCTACTCTTCTGGTAGATTTGTTGCTTTAAAATAGGATCAGTAAAGCATGCGTGGAAACCAAGGGAATCTTTTATGCTAGTAAAGCACTAGATAGAAAGTGTTAGTACTTATAACAGTCAGAGATGCTAAGGATTCAGAGTCCTCTTAAATAAAGTTACGGGTTATAATGTGAGGTTAAAATGATGGCCAACTGCAAAAGTGACTGAGGACGAAGGGCATGCAGACCAAGTAGTGCAAAGAGGTACAATGTCAATTCTGATCTTGCTATCAATTGTAGAATGATAACTGTAGTAGCCACTTACACTTTCTTATAGGTATGCATAGATGGCTTTATTCATCTATATGACACAATGCATAGCTACCCACTCCCCCACCTATGTTGCACTGCTGGTGATGGTATTGAGCAAGGTTACATCACTATAATGAAACACCTGAAACAACTGACCCATAAAAAGTCAATGTTTGTTTGATTAATGTGGATAGACCCTTTGCATGGGTAACCCACCATGGCATGAGTGTATGGTGAGGCAAGCCATTTACATCATGAGTCAGAAAAGAGAGAAACAAGAGAACAATAGAATCCCCTTCAAGCCACAACCCCAGTGACCTAAGGACTCCATACTAGGCTCTGTCTCCCAATTGAATCAATATGGACACTATTAGTCAGACTTCTCTAAAGGAACAGGGCACATATATGTACACACACACACACACACACACACACACACACACACACACACACCTGTGCCTACATCTATATACTAAAGAAAAAAAAACAGGCGTTAAGGCTTCTCTAGTCCTGTTATTTTTCAAATGAAGGCTTAGAGACATTCAGTATTTTTCTTAAGTACATTATCAAAGAATGTGACCCGGACTCCAGGGCCCCAGTGCCTTCTAGCACACCTGTGGCTTCTGAACTGTTAACTGGCAGAAGATGAGAAAGGAGATGAGAGACCTGAGGGCATGGGGAGAGGAAAAGAAGGACTTATGAGGCCCAGCGGGGAGATGCTGGCGGGGGTGGGGGTGGGGGACCCTCTAAATAGAAACACTGCCTTGCTCCCAGATTTTAACAGTCGCCCTTCATTTTCAGCTTCATGTTGTTTTCTTTATGTGTGTGTTTCATGGCAGCTGGGTCCCCCACAGCCTTTGGTTGCTAAAAACACAGCCCAGAGTTATGCAGTAAGTAATAGCAGACCCAGAGCAAACCTCTGGAGGAGGCCAGAGAAACTCTACAGTCCCAGGACTCAAACCTCTGTAGCCCATCAGTGCATCCTAGAAGGGCCAGAGAAGTTCTTCCTTGGGAAGAAAAGTCAGACCTTTCGAGGGCATGCACATTCTCCAAAAGGTTGTGGAGAATAGAATGATCCTTTAGGAAGGGTGACATTGTGGAAATATTTCTTCAGAGAGAGACAGGTGCTGGAGCTGAGAGCAAAGTAGGAAGGTGGTTTCCTGTAATGGTGTCAGTGAAGGTGGCCTGAGGGAGTCTCCCTGGGATGTCTGAGAGGTTAGGAGTTGATTTTTTCTGCATCATTGTTTCCACTTTTACTATATATCTATCTATCTATCTATCTATCTATCTATCTATCTATCTATCTATCGAGAATCAGTATAAGGCAGTTAATAGTTTTTGTGTGTGATCTCATTCACAAGCTCTATAGTCTGGAGAGAGTAAAGAAATCATTCAAAGTCAGAAAAGGATGAAGTCCCAAATGATTCCAGGACCAGGATTTCAGTTTGTCTCTGACTGACTACAACTCATGCTTCTAACCACTGCTGTATAGAATTAGTGGCTTTCTTCTGCTTCTTAGACCTCTACCCATTAGCAGCAAGGCTTACCTTTCTGTTAGAAAGCTCCTAACAAGACCATCTTGGAGATGCTTTGTGTTAGCTCATGATGAGATGGAGGCGTTTTCTCATTGGCCCACTAAGTGTGTTTCACTTATTTGGTGCATTCAGTTAAAAAAAAAGGAGAGAGAGAGAAAAGAGGAAGAAGGAAAAGATGAAAGAATGGAGAAGGGCACAGAGAGAGAGAGAGAGAGGCAGATCGATCTATCTGTATCTGTATATAGAGAGAGCTTTCTCTGTGTGATCATGTGATTCACCTTTTCATGGCCTTTAAGTTTTGAAGGCTTAACTCAACTTTGCGTATGTTCCTCCGCCCCCTCCTGCTTGACAGCAGAGAGATATAATAAATTAATATGGTTTTTGAAGTATTAATAGAAAGGCAGTGTCAAGTTGAGGAGAGATCAACAGACCCAAGACATGAATTTGTCTCCCAGTACACTCACTTACTGTGTTTGAAGACTCAGGCCTCTGTCGCCACCTCATATGTAAAACACATGTGCCAGGAAGACCCTCTTGGTCAAATGAAAGCAAGTGAGGAGATTGTTATGAACTTTCTTTTAAAACTAAGAGTGATAAGTGAGGTGGATGATAGGCTAGGTGTAACGATACATACCTGTAACCCCAGCACACTGGAGGAAGGTCTTGAGTTTGAGAATAGCCTGGGTTACCTACATAACCAAAAAAAAAAAAAAAAAAAAAAAAAAAAAAAAAAAAAAAAAAAAAAAAAAAAAAAAAAAA
>PVIH01001074.1:24207-73296 GCA_004025045.1 Sigmodon hispidus | reverse complement strand
TGAAGCAGATTGTAAACCAAGTTGTATTCTTAGTCTGGGTTAGCTCTCTCTCTTACTGGACCAGCCTTCAGGCTGGAGTGGAGAAGGCTACTTTTCAAGCTCCATGCCTGTGCTAGAGTGAAGCTTCTGACTCATCAACTGTGTTGAGTAGCAAAGCAGCTTAAGATGTAAGAAGTTTAACCAAAGCTATAAAATACGCCCTTTCGGGTTTTAGCAAAGCTGGAACTATTTCTCCCTAGTTACTCATGTTTAATGTATTTTAAAAGATAAAACAGAAACAAAAACAAGTAGCAGTGTCTGTCCCACACATTTCCCTTCCTCTGACGTCCTCAGGATATTTTCTTCTTGCTTATTATTTTTTCAGATCATATACATCTGAGAATTACAGGATAAATGCTTCATTAAACTGCTACATAGCTTTCTGAGCGCCTGTGAATAAAGAAAGATAGGAGGGATGGGGAGTGTGGACCATAGTTTATAGTTTTTATGTTCCTAGTAGAGAATGTTGTCAGGGAGTCCCAGCTCTCACCAAGCTAAAGACTTGAGTCATCAGAACCCAGTCATAGCTGCAGTGAGCACTCAGCCTCTGAGTCATTATATTTGCTCATATTTTGTACATGGACAGGAGACTTCCTCTTGAACACTCTGAGGAGACAGTTCAAGGGAACCTGGGACTGAAGTGCAAGACAAAATCATTTGCCCTAAAGAAGTAAGGCAAGAGAGTATTGAGCAGGCTTTGAGAAGCTTGGCAGATTTGTAGCAGAAACTGTCTTTGATGAAGTGTCCCACAGCAGCGTTGTGGATGTTGAGAAAGGAGCTGTTCCAGCTCTTGATTACAACCAGACCATTATCTGTGGTTTTCTATGATAAAGACAAGGTATAATTTCATCTACTCTGCTAGTCAGAAGTTGTTAAGATTTTCTTTCAGGCTCACTGAAAAGCAGATAGAATGGTCCTGAGGGGCCTTTTGGGTAGGCAGAGAACAGTGAGTCTGGCGCATGGTACATGCATGTTGATTTCAAAGCTACCCACCACATGCCACTTGTTTTTCATTCTAAAACTGTTGCTTTTTTCACAATCCTCCTGGAATTCTTTTCAGACTATTTCTGCCTACTATAATTTTATTTATTGTTGATAGGCACCTCCAATACTTCCTGCCTTGGTCTAGGATATTTAAGAAAGATTAGATGGCTTTTAAAATCCATTTTTGTTTATTCCAAAGGACGGAAAGTTGCTAACATTGGCAAAGTGTTATGAGAGCCTGACGTGGGATGTCTTTCTGTATACTGAGAATATGTGTGTTCCTACCACTAGTTAATAAAGAAGCTATTTTGGCCTTTGATAAGATCGGATGTAAGCCAGGCAGAAAATCCAAGAGAGACACAGAGGAAGATGGGTGGAGTTATGGCAGACGTTACAAGCTGCTGGGGGAGCAAGATGTAATGGAACACAGGTAAGCCACAAGACACATAGCAATACATAGATTAATAGAAATGAGTTAATTTAAGACACCTGTTAAGCAAGCAAGATGCCTAAGCAATAGACCAAACAGTTTGTAATTAATATAACTCTCTCTATATATTTATTTGGAACCAAGTGGCTGCAGGACATAGGAAAACTTCTAGCTACAAGAACCTTCTGGGTTATAGATCATGAATTTCTTATGTCTAATGTGTCAGGAAGATGGGGGAGATGTCTTTGGAGGGATCTCTCTTATGAGGATGCTTATGCCAGTAGTGTGGGCTCCATTCTCAATTACCTTCCAAAGGTGTCTGTCACTTTTTAGTCCAATCACATTAGAAGTAAGACTTTCAACACTTGAATTTTAGAAATACACGGACATTCAGTTCATTTTATACCATTTCTAGGAGCTTTGTGAAAAATCCCCTCTTTGTAGAAGCCTTCTCTCCTGTGAACTTGTCCAGCAACAGACCTGTTGCACACTGGTCTCCTCACATCTATGGTCTGGTGACAATGACATTAATTTGTTATCTTTTTCTTTCCTTTTTGATTCTAAGTGCTAGAAGTTTGGGTCTGCATCTTACTATCACCTCACTGCTGAATTGCATCCTGTCTCTGAGTCGGCTATCACTGATTCAGCCTCATTTCATCATCATCTCTCATGTGGATGCTGTTGATGCCTTCTTGCTTTTCCATGTTTTGATTAAGTCTACCTGTTCCATCAATTTATGCTGGATTATGTTCTAAAACATCCTTGTAGGGCAAAGATTTGTTCTTCTTAAATTTTGGTAAAATATCTTAATACAAACATGCTTCCATCTGGTGTCTCCCATTCTATATCCTACCTTTCCCACAAGAACTCTTATCATTTCACATTGTTGAACCACTTACTTTTTCAGGAATATTCCATGATTGCTTCTATCTCTTTCTGTTAATGCCAGTGCCTGAAATATCTAGGCAAGACTTAATTGCCTAGAAAATTATCACATTTGCAAATTGAACACAAACATTACTTGCCTGGATCTTTGTGAAAATCTTAATAAAGCTAATGACAAGTATTTCAAAGGTTCCTTTTATAATATGTGCTGAATGAGAATGACCTCCACAGACTTATCTTTGGATACTTAGGAAGTGGCATTAGGAGGTATGGTTTTGTTGGAGTAAGTATGACCTTGCTGAGGGTGCACTTGGAGGTTTCAAATGCTTGAGTCAGGCGCGGTGTTTCTCTCTTCCGCAGCCTGCTGATCCAGATGTAGAACTTTTGGCTCATTTTCCAGTACTGTGCCTACCCATGTACTGCCAAGCTTCCTACCAAGACCACAATACACTAAACCTCTGAAACTGAAAGCCAGCCCCAATTAAATGTATTCTTTTATAAGAATTACTGTGGTTATGTTGTCTTTTCACAACAACAAAATCCTAAGACATGATATATATCTTATATAAAAATTATATGAGATAATACACATAAAAAACTTAATATCGTACATGGCATTAAGACTATCTATACATATCTATTATTTTTCTTAAGAACTATAATGGTAGGATTTCCCTATTTTTTTTTTTAAAAAGTCACCATTGGAATAATCTAGTACTGCCTTATTGTTCAATGATCAATTCTTTCTTGCCTTCTTTTATGAAGCATCTCCCAATTACTTCAGTCCATTGTGTTATTATTTTTTGACTATTGCTCTGCTATGGTCATCCAAAGACAGGAAGAGAGGAAAGATGGGAAACTGTTATATTATTATTTGTGGTGGTAGCCTTTGGGTAGCAAACAGACATATCCAAAATCCTTATGGAGGAAAGCTGATCTTGATTCTTATTTTCTAAGAGTTATCTGTTAGTTCCGCCCATAAAAGCAAGCACACGCTAGCAAGGCCACACATGGTGTTTATTTAAGAGAAAAGTCCCAGGTGGGTGAGGAGACAGAAGAGCAGAACAGAAGTCAGGGGACAGAAAAGAGAAGGACCGAGCATGCACTTGCAGCTGCTTTTAAGGGAAGGGGCGTGCACGGGTATGCATCATGGGTCAAGACAGGTGCTTCCGGGTCCAACCGTGGTCCACGGAGGTGCTTCTGTATTCAGTGCTGCAGGGTTTACGTAGCCACGCCCAGGGGCGTGCCTCCATGCAAGGTGCATCCTACCTGAGCCAGTAGGCTCAGCTAGAGAATGCCAGGAATCCTTACATTATGTGTAATTGTCATCTGTAAAGGCACAAGGAAAAGTGACTGCTGAACCTTGCTAAGACTGGATAAGACAGTCCTTCAAATTTTCTTGCTTCTGAAAATGGTCTGTCAGATATTCTTGGCCTGTAGTCTAAAGTGCAAGTCCCAACACTGCAGAGAAATATTGGGCAACAGCACAGGCAGCCAGGGGTCTCCTGCATATTTTCGGAAGTTGCTTGCTTGCACTTTCTACTTACTCAGGTAATATTTTTTCTTATCAGGTCTTTGATGGGCTTGAAGGATAGATGATTACAATTATAATTCTCTTAATTTACTATATAAGAGATTATATTATTCTCTTATATCTTAGCTAAGATTATATCAGGTACAGAAGATTTAGATTCTTCAGGATAGAACAGCTATTGGGGTAATCTCTGTAACTTGCCAATTACCCTTGGCCTGGACATTCAGTATATGTTTCTTGCTTGTTGTTATTCTTGTTGGTTATAGTTCCATTTTTGTTTATGTTATTGTCTTTCTTCTAGATTATACTTGATAATTGTTCTTATTGTTTATAACTTTGAATTAGGTTTAGAATGTTCTTATTTAGACAAAAGGGGAAATGTTGTGGGAATTCATTTTATCACTGACCCTAGGGTATTTGGCCTGATAGAGGTGTGGCTTCTTGGCTGGATATGTGACCACTTAAAACTAAGGAGGGAGTTCTAGCTCATTCTCCTGGAGTGATTAAAGACTGAGCGGCTGGTTCTATCCCCCCCCAACAGAACAGTGGACAATGACTGTTGTTTACTTTGCTCTGTATTCTTGAGTGTATTTCTCCCCATTCTGTATCTTAGTAAATTCTTGATACCCAGACTTTTGTGGATTCACATAATAGGGGTTATATTAATTTCTCTTTTTAGAGGTAAAAAAACCTGATAGTACAAGGAGATAAATCTCATGGCTAATGTCTCCCTTATACATAGTTAATGACAAAGGTCGAATCCATTCTTCTTCTTCTTCTTCTTCTTCTTCTTCTTCTTCTTCTTCTTCTAGCAAATACCTACCAAAGGAGAAATGTAATCATTAATATCACCCATCCATAAACCCTACAAATGAAAACAGTGGCCTTTTTACAAGATATATTTGGGCAATAGTGACACAAATTTATGAGAATAACCAATAATTTTAAAAATTAAATTTAAAGCCCACTCCACTTCATGAGATGTAACCTATAAATCTGAGACTAGATAGGTTATGGTTCTTAGGGGAAAACTTACTATTACTATTCTGCTAAAGAAACATAGCAAGAAAATGGCACCTAATGGCACATTACTTTATCCACAGATTAGTGCATCACTCAGTCATCACCAGAGGAGCTTTTTGTAGTATATGGTAATTAATAGAGGCTCATAACTGGACAATGCACAGAGTGAGAAACTTTGGAGCATTTAGTCATCCCTAAATCTTTATCAAACCGCTCCCCACAAGGCTCAGGGAGGTGCCTCTAATTGACCATCATTTAGACACAAACAGGACTGGTAGACATAAAATCACAGGCACTGGCATCATGCTTAGGTTTTGCTTAGGTTCAGGCCAGGTGGGGGTCCCCGCACTGAGATGGGAAAGCTATTTCCTGGGGGAAAGGGAAGATCAGTGGTGTTAGTATAGTGTTAATGGATGCCCATAAATGCTAGAAGGCCAAATACTAAAGCTATGATAAAATGCAGAGGCATCATAAAGTTGAGCATCTTCCACTTGTGGGAATTCAGCTTAAAAGAACCCAAAGAATAAGAGACAGGGAAGTTTAGAATTCACTGGAAATTCTTAGAAACTTCAAAAAACAAAACCAAAAGCTAATCAACTAATGGACTAACCAAACAAATCCCCAAACAATCCAACTAGCACTGAAGTTTGAAAAGAGTTCCAGGGCCATTGCTTTCTTGGAATACAGTAACAAGTTTCCACAGACTACAAGGTAATTCACAGCGGATTACAGAGCTCCATTCACTTCCGTGCAGGGGTGGGGTGGGGAAGAACAATGTCTGGAGGTAGTGCTTGGTGGCAGTGGACTTACTACTCAAAGTACTTGAAAGTAGTTCTTTTGTTGAAGTGGTTGGCAAGATGGGCAGTCAAAATAGCCTCCCGTGTCTCTTTACCTTTCTTGTGTTAATGAGAAACAGGCACACAGAGGGATGCTTTAAGACACTCTCGGCCGCACCTCAGAACTGGAGGAATGTGTAGATAAAGTATTCATCCGCCACAGCCTAGGTTTGTTATTGATAAAGCATCTGCTTGTTTACAGGGGCAGGACATTGTTGACTTCTCTCCTTTCATCCCGAACTGGGTGAACTTTGACTCAGTAAGCAGTGGTTGGCGAGCATGAGTGAGGCTTTCACAAAGACGTCTGACTTAGCTAAAATTAGTGCGATGTAATCATGACTTCATGTTGCCCAATATAATCCATCTTGTAAAGAGGGAATGAGGATTTTCAGACGGATTTTTAGCAGCATCATCAAGAAGGGTTTGTAATCAGCTCTCAATCATGCTTCCTCAGGGAGAGGAGCTGAATGTGGTTCCCATAGATGACATACAACTCCCCAATCCTCTCCATTTGATTTTGATTAATGTCTGCATCTTGCAGCAAGGCAGGTGTTCCTAGTGTTCTGGGAATTCAGATCATTTTAGCCTCAGCACGGAAGGCACAAACAGGGCTTGAACCATCTCCAGAGGCCTGGGAAGTCAAGCGGTTTCCTCCAGAGGGACTGGGAAGGAATCCTTCCCAGCTGTCCTTGCGGTGACAAAAAAGTGCATTAATTGTCATGATCACATAAAACATTACTACACCAACAGAGTGGACTGGCTTGCGTCTTTCTTCAGAGAAGGCTTTAGAGGAACATTTCGCTTTAGATGAACCCAGGACACAGAGATGGTAAGATGAGGGGAGGCAGAGGTCTTTTCTTTGTGTGATATTGAAAAGATTTAATTTTAAAAAATAGAATATACTTATTTTTCAACAGTTTCATCCATGTAAACAATGGATTTTGATTATATGTGCCCCAAAACTCTTCTCTCACTCTCCCCAGACACCCCAACACATCTGCATCTTCCATTTGTGTTCCCCCCACCCCGTTTTTTGTTAATAACCCACTGTGTTCAATTAGCGCTGGCTGTCGGAATGCTGACTGATCTTGTTGATGTCGCCATATGCAGCTAATCATAGCTGTAGTGAATTCATGGGTGCAATGCCTATGTCATGTCCTGAAGACAGTGTTTTACAGTACCCCTCCCATCCTCAGGCTCTTACATCCTTTATATCTGTTTTCTGAAAAATCCCCAGAGCCTTTAAAACTGAACAGCTTTTGAATCAGATAAGCTTTTTTTTTAAAAAAAGATTTATTTATTATGTATACAGTGTACAGAAGAGGGTACTGGATGTCATCATAGATAGTTGTGAGCCACCATGTGGTTGCTGGGAATTGAACTCAGGACCTCTGGAAGAACAGTCAGTGCTCTTAACCTCTGAGCCATCTCTCTAGCCCCCCAGATGATTGCTTTTGAATGTCACCTCAGGTATTTTCCTTGTATGTGTCTGAGAGGCTAATGACAGTCTTCAACCCAAGAGTCTGCATGGAATGGCCAGGTATGTAGTTCAGTGAAGAACAATTTTCTATCATATACAAGGCCCTGAGCTAGGTCTTTAGCATCATGGGAAGAAAAAAAATCCAGTTGCCACGTGATTAAATAGAGTACAGTGATGCTTTTCTTAGCCAGTCCATATAATCATGAAGGAATAGAGTGGGCACTCTATAAATGGTATCATGTTAATATGGAGAACTATTGACCAGAGTTGGGGAGAGGGCTCCGTTGGTAAAGGACCTGCTAGACAAACATGGGAACCTGAGCTCAGTTCCTTATCACCCACAAAAAATCCAGGTGTGGTGGTACCTGTAATACTAGTGCTGGGTGGAGGTAACACAGGGGATCGATGGCCAGATATTCTAGCCAATCAGATTTGTGAGAGATTCTATTTTATAAAACAAGGCAGAGAGTGATAGAGGAAACATTCAATGCCAATCTTGAACTCTTATGTGTGTGCATGATCATGTGTACATGCACACACACATACACACACACACATACGAGAGAGAGAGAGAGAGAGAGAGAGAGAGAGAGAGAGAGAGAGAGAGAGAGAGAGAGAACATACTACTTGACCTTTGCTTGATTTATTTTATCTATCGTGGACTGTAAACTAGTACATATTTATTAACTGGGCATAAGCCTGCATCACCACCCTAAAAAAAAATCAATAAATTTCCACAAAGGAGTTCTATGAAGAAAATATACCACAGATACTTATGATTTGAATAAACATTCATATTTGAAATTGTCATCTATCGAAAGTGAAAGACACCAGATAGTTCACCAATAGGCTGGTGATGGTAGAGTACTTGCCCAGAAGGTGCGAGCAAGAAGCTGGGTGTCCTTTACCAAAACTTTGCAGACTGGAAAGAGGGCTCAGTTGGTCAAAGGCTTGCCCTGAAAGTCTAAGAAGCTGAGTTCAGCCCCTCACAACCCACATAAATGTAGCCATTTGGGAATTTAAAGCTAATCAGGCAAATTTAAGTGTGATGTTAACACACAAAATTAACTGTGTCTGTGCATTGAATTTCCTGCCCAAAAGAGCTCATCAACTTCCTCTCCAGTCATTAAGAATCATGCTTGCACCATCTTCCATGACCCTTCAAAGAGTAAGCCAAAGCATACAATTGAGCACAGTATACTCAATTCCCATTTGATGACTCTTGGTAGGTGACAATTTCAGATATGAATGTTCACTCAAGTCATAAGTGGTATATTTTCTCCAAAGGCCTCTCTCCTAGGATTTTGTCTATTTTTCCAGGATAATGATGTATGCTTATACCCAGTTAGTTTAGACTAAACTGCGTTCCAGTTAGTTCCAGCCAGCTCTTTTTATTAATAAAATAAATCAAAATGCAATGTTTCAAATGACAGACAATAACAACAACAACAACTGGCGCATAATGCCTGCAATTAGTTTCTCAGTAAAGATGCCTGTTTTGTTCAAATATTCATTGGTCTGAGTTCTTGAAGGCTTGGAGGACACTCCAAGACACTTCTTGTACTGAGGAAGCTTTTGGGTTCTTGTCAACGGCTCCTTTCTCTCCCCACTCACCTCTGAGATGTCAAACCTCTTATCTCTCTCAGGAGTGGCAGCCCCAGTGGCGAGCTTCAGGTTACCCTTCTAATCACTACTCAACATGGCTTCTCCAAGCAAACAGTGAGTCTTACTTGACTCAGGCCAAGAGCTGTATTGATTACTAACGTCAGATGAACATCTGGTTTTCATTACCCGTTGTAGCAGACCAGAGTGGGTTGCTGGACTGGCTGGTGTGGTCACTCAACAACCATCAGGACTAGCTATAAAGAAAATTTAACATATCCTGTAATTACAGTTTGCCCAGCAGAGAGTGGCTGAGGAATCTGCAGATCTGATTTCAGGGTGGGGAAAAATGTTTATTGTATCTGTCCTACACATTTATTTACTCAGAGGTCAGAGGCCTGCTGAAATATGGCCACCCCTGTAACTGATGTTCCTGCAAGGGCAGAACAGCTTCTTGTTTAGGTCAGGAAGCTCCGGAGAGGCTCCAGGCAGATGGTCCCTTAATGCTTTTACAGACTTCGGAATTCAGCCTGATGGAAATGGACGAGTGGATCTTGTCTGGAGTAAACAAATCCTTACCCTCCACAGCGCCACGGGCCCTTTCCTGGCCCTTCTGATAGTGCCTTTGGGGACTGTTAACTGTCCCCTACTAGCTACAGGGTGACTGAAGCATCAAATGGACACTAGACACTTTAGCATATTTCTCTGTGTCTTCATAACTTCATGTGTTAGTGCAACAAAGGAACCGGGGCTGAACTGTTAAGGCTGGGGAAGCGTTTGTGTCCTCAGGGGTCTAGATGAAGGAGCACATTCTCCCTGCTGTTTTTCTCATCAGGAAAATCATGATATGCCCCCCTCCCCAAGTCTTTAGGATACTTTTTCCCTCATAATATTTTAAGCAGACTGACCTCTTCATTGTAGTGACAATTGCTACAAGGACCCTAAAATAGTGTATTATTAAGGGTACTTTTCATGT
Source organism: Sigmodon hispidus (assembly GCA_004025045.1). NCBI lineage: Eukaryota > Metazoa > Chordata > Mammalia > Rodentia > Cricetidae > Sigmodon > Sigmodon hispidus. The sequence continues at coordinate 63,507 of PVIH01001074.1, read as the reverse complement.
TGCTTTGACAAAATCAGCTTAAGGAAGAGTTTATTTTGCTTCACAGTTTGATGGTGCAGTCTGTTGTGCCAGGAAAGGCATGGAGGCAGGAGTGTGAGGCAGCTGGTCACATCTTCAGTCAGGAGGCAGAGAGAGGTGAATGCTGGTGTTCACTCACTTTCCCGCCAGTCCATGGGATGGTGCACATACTAGGTGGGCTTTACCTCCTCAGTTTGGATTTCCTAGAAACACTCTCTTATGTACTTCTAAGGTTATGTGTTTCAAGGCAATCCTAAATCTACTCAAGCTGATAGTAAAGGCTAACCATCACCCACAGGAACCACAGAAGGTTAAGGACATTTGCTGCTTGCAGAGAACCTAATTTCAGTTCCCAGCACCCACACAGTGGCTCACACCATTTGCAATTCCAGTTTCTGAGGATCCAACACCCTTTTCTAACCTCCATGGGCACTGGGCACACATACAGTGCACATACATACATGCAGGCAAAACACTTATACACATAAAATAAAAATAAATAAACCTAAGAAAAGACAGTTAAACTGTTCATTCTAGTCTTCAAATGCCCTAAATTCTATGGCTAAAGTACTTGTGGGGAAATGAGAGGAAACCAATGTAAGAGATTATAAGGTAGACAAGATACTGTAAGAATAAAAAAAAAAAAAAAACCCAGTAGAGGAGGCTCATTCTCATGCCAAGGCAGTGTGGCAGGGCTGACCTATACACAGCTATAAAGCAGAGATGGGGATCTTTGGATTCCTCCTTTTTTAACTCCTAAGTTTCTTTTTTTTAACTGTCTCTTAAAATTTAATTAGGTGACTATGCTCAAATAAAAGTTTAAAGTCTTTTCTTTTTAATTTTTAACTGTATATATGTGTGCCTATGAGGAAATATGTGTATGTAAGTGCAGGTGCCAACAGAGGTCAGAGGCATAAAATTCTTCCACCAAGGCCAAGAATTACAAGTGATGTGAACTGCCTAATATGGGTACTAGGAGCCAAACTTGGGTCCTCTGCAAGAACAATATGTGATTTTAATCACTGAGCCATATCTCTAGTCACCCCCCCCCCAAAAAAAAGAGAAAAATTTAAATGCTATATTTCTGAAGAGGAAATTTCACATATTGCTAAGTTGGTTAGGGAAGTTTGGAAGCAGACAATGTTCTCACGTAGAGAGGTTAACCAAGGAGAGACAGCCATGGAGGAAGTAAGATCTGGAAGCTGGCCAATCAGTCATTGGTAAGCATGAAGGAAAAATTGTACCCTAGTCTCTGAGGAAACTAGGTTAGTACAGATGGTGCAGGTTGCCATGGGGAGGAGGCTTAGACTCAGATATCAGGTCTTCTGAAAAAGACAGCCCAGGTGAGCATGGTGGCACGCCATTGTAATCCCAACTGTCAGGATGATGAGTCAGGAGGATCATGAGTTCAAGGCCAGCCTGAACTACATAGTAAGACCCACCATCTCAAGTTTGCCCTCACCACTCAAAACCACTCCAAACAAGCCAAAAACAATGATAAAATGTACTGTTTACCATCTGGATACAAAGATGGTGTTTGACAAAATTCTGGAAGATTATACTGATGCTGAAACCATCTAGAGGGAGGAGGTCAAATAGAGTTGGAGGAGGAGAAAAGGAGGGAGGAAGGGGGAGGAGGAGGGAGTGCCTGCCTGACTCATCTAACCCTCTGAAATCATCCCTGTAGGCTATTGCCTGCTTCATCTATGAACATTTGAAAGAGAAAGCTACACGGCATGAGGGGGCCATGAAAACGTGGGTACACCCTCTGGTGTAGGTACATGAGAGAACGGATATTGGAGGGATTTTAGTTTGGGAGATAAGAGGTCTTCCGACATTGTCTCTTTCATAGCAGTAATTGTGAATATTCCAGAACCTTTGGAATTCCTCCATCACTAAACAAAGAAAGCATGTTTCTCCTGTGCATGTGTCTAGGAAACATTGTCCATGAATATAAATATGATCACGACATACTAAATTGTTCCCCTGCAAAAGAAATCCATGTATTTATAATATTATAAGCACTGACTATTGCTAAAGTGAGAAAATGTGGCATAACATTGTATGTATGCTGTGTAACAAATGACTCAAGATTTAACAGTCTAACAATGCTTTCATTAGGCTTATTTTTCTGTCAGTCAGAATCAGGGGCAGAATAATTCACCTTTTTCCTCATGGTCTCACAAGGCTTAAGCCAGAGAATTCTCTGGCCTAACTTCCCTTAGCCTTGGTGGTGGTGGGGGGAATCTAATTCCAAGGATGTTAGGATTGTTGCTAGAATTGAGTTTGTAGGAGTTGGGGGCTGATTCTCCTCTGCCTTTGGACCCCTGAAAGCTACCTATTCCATCTGTGATTCACACAGGGTTTGCTGGCTTTTTTTTTTTTTTTTTTTTTTTTTTTTTTTTTTTTTTTTTTTTTTTTTTTTTTTTTTTTTTTTTTTAGGATTGCTGGAAGGAATATATTTCAATATCTTTGTTCAGCTGCTCCTAGCCAGAACAAGCATCTCCTCTAAAGGGCTCCTATGATCAAGTCAGACTTCATTGTGGTTTAATATTAATATATATATGATATGTCCCTCCAAAAGGCTTATGTATTGAAGACTAAGTCTCAGTTTGTGACACTGTGTTGGGAGATTCTGGAAACAAGAGGAGACTTGCCTGGAGGAAGCTGGTCCCCGGAGGCATGTCTCCTCCTCTGTGTCTTCCTTTCCCCTGTGAGGTGATTGACTCTGTTCCTTCCTGTCTTCCTCCACCATGATAACCTGTCTCACCCAACCCAGAAACAATCGACCCACATCATCATAGCTGGAAAACTCTGCTATTATCAGTCAAAATGAATCATTTGTACTTTTAGGTTATCTGTTAGGTAGTTTGTCATAGTAACAGGAAACTAATTAACATAGAAAGTTGGTAACAAAGGAGTGGGCTTGTTTTTGTGACTGAACCTGGCCATTGTTTTTTTTTTTTTAAAGCAAGGAGGATAAACCTGGAGACCCTAGAGAGCTAGAGAGACCCTAAGAGGGTATGAGCTCAGCTTAATGGACACTTTTAGTGAATGCCTAGAGTGTGGCTAGGACTGTGGGCTGTAAACACTCTGATCATGAGCTTTCAGATGACAATAGGAAATGTATTTATTTATTTATTTATTTGCAAACTGGATGAGCGGCCACTCATATTATATTGTAGCAAATAATTTGTCAGCAAGTTGCCTGTATCTTCAGATTTTGTGTGAAGCCGAGTTTAAAAGTAATAGACTAATAATTCTGGTTGGCAAAATTTTAAGGCAGTTTAGAATTCAGGCTATGGCATGGTTATTGTTCGTTCCTTTAATCCAGGTTCATGTTGAGATTTTGGGAGGAAAAACATCACAAAAAGCTTTGAAAAATTTGCAGTTCAGTCAGAAAATTAGATATAAAGTTAGGGTTAAGGAAGGCATAGTTTTTGCAAATATTAGTGCCATTAAAAGAGGGCATATATATTGCTTTGGGACACCAGGGATGGATCCTTGAGGGCACCTCCAGGATTAGACAGACCTTATCCACCATAGACTCTAGGGTATGAAAACAAACTCTTTGGAAAGACTTTACTTTGAGAAGAGCACACCATCAACGCCCTGCTATGGAGATCCCACCAGAGATGACCCCTTGGACACAGTTTATAGTCAACTGAGAGCCTTTATTTAAACTGACTGGGGCTACGCTCAGGTATTTGGGACTTAAGTATAGCATCAAGTATTTAGAATAAGGGTTTTGTTTTTAGTTTTTATTTATTTTTTATTTTTATCTTTTTAGACAAAAGACACATCCTGGTATCTTGCTTGGTAGCTCCAAGGGGAAGCTTTTGTACAAGCAGGCAGTTTAACAGAAGCTTCAACAGACAAAGAATATGCCCCCACAGACATGCCCACAGGACAGTTTAGGAGAGGGAATCCCTCAACTGCGGTTCCTTGCCCCAGGAATGTCAACCCTACACCTGACACTAACTATGGCAATGACATTCTATCGTTTTAATATTTATTTGTAATGTATCAATGAAGGATTGATATTTATTAAGGACTTATATAAACATGTATTTATATAAATTGAACCTTAAGACAATTATTGGAGATGAAACTGTCCTACGCCAGGCTGCTAGTCCACTCTCCAAAAACAAAAAATTTAATGTTCCCCAGTCTCAATCAATCCTGGCCATGCCCCATAAAAGTCCTGATTCTCAAAAGCTATTAAAGCTTCCCTAAATAGCACCTAAATCTCGCTACAACATTTTGCTCCTGACCCTCAGTGCCTCCTATCTATTTAACAATGTGAGGATCATTCAGTCTACCTCTAAAAGGTTCCCACAGTTCCAGGATGACTTGAAAAGGCCAGCTTACAGAGCTCCTCTGAAACTCAAAGCAAATTCTTAGTTGTGAGCCCTTGAAAATAGAGAACCAAGTTACACACTTCCAAGATAGAATAGCTGGCTAGAGAACAGTTACTTCCATTACAAAAGGGAAAGACAGGACTGTGGAAAGAAAGGGATAAAACCCAGTAGAACAAACACTCAACCTGGAGTTCCATGGGCAGCATCTGGGGACACATGGTGGCATGCTATGAATGCTCACAGGCTGTTGCTGTTGCTCCCTGCACCCTAACACTTTTTGGGATGGGCATAAAGAAAATGTGCTAGCCATGCATTTTACGTGGATTCCCACCCCTTCACGGTATTCCTCTTCTTAGGACAATGGATCTCCTTAAGAGAATGCAACAACTAGTCCAATCTATTATTTACATTGGTGATTCCTTATAGATCTCAATTTCCTTGCTTTATTTAACCCAAATTTACCATGCCAACCACGCTCTTAATCTTAAAACCTGGTTTCACAGTTCTTCTCTTCTGGTTTGTGAAGTTTTCTTTTGGAGTCGGAAAGACAGCTCAGAGGTTTTGAGCACTTGGTGCTTTTGCAGAGGACTGGGGTTTGATTATCAGTCTTCACAGACCCACTCAACAACTGTTTGTAACTCCAGTCACAGGGGATCTGGCATACCCTCCTGGCCTTGCCAGGCATCGGGCATGTGCACACGCATGCATTCAGGCAGAATTCTCATACACAAGTAAAAAGTTTTCTCTTGCATTCCTTATCAGTGGCTCCATTTATTTTTACCTTCCAATCTAGGGCTCCTATGTCAGGCTCCTTCTCTGTGCACATTCTTTGGCTTCCTGCCCTACGACTCCATTTATTCTCCCAGCATGGATGACTCCTGAGTCTATCTTCAGCTTGGCATTCTCTCTCGTGTTTCAAGTCACATAATGGTTGACCTGATAGACACTTGTGAATCCTCCCTGCATTCCAAACGCTTTGTATTCCTTCCCACACTCACTTCCCATCTGGGATCTATCACTTAGTGAACAATGCTGCCTCTCACCAGTCACTTATGATAGAAAGTTGAGATTTACACAGAACTTCTCATGTTCTTTGGCTTCACCTGGCCTCCAAGTCCAGGGACATTTGTCTCCTAAAAACACCTGTCTATCTATTACTTCTTCCCTGACTGTATAGAAATAGGAAGACTGTAAGGGAACAGCAGCAGCAACATGTCCATGACTTTCTTCACACCATCTTCCAAAGTCTGCATTTTCTTTCTTTTTTTCCCTTTGAGATAGAGTTTCTCTGTGTAACCCTGACTGTCCTGGAACTCACTTTGTAGACCAGGCTGGCCTTGAACTCACTTGTGTACCTCTGCCTCCCAAGTGCTGTGATTAAAGGCATGTGCCACCACCAACTGGCCTGCATTTTCTTTCCAACAGACAAATCTTATGTTTCTTATCAGCCCCGATTCTCGAAAAAAATCCAGTTGCAATAAATAAAATGTAACATTTTCTTCACGATTCAGTCTATTTCAATGTGGGCATTGTTGTCTCCCTTGAATTTTCTTTCAAGAATGTGCCTTGTGGGCTGTGGTGATAGCTCTGGGGGTCAATATTTGTTTTGCAAACATGAGATCCTGAGTTTCATTCCTAGAAGCCATGAAACACAATCTAGACATAGTAATGCATACTCATATTCTGAGTACTGGGGAGGCTGATCACTGAAGCTTCCTGGCCACAGCTAAGTTACATTGTGAGCTAGGTCAATGAGAGACCCTGTCTTCAAAAGCATCAGGCATGGATAAAAGAGGGACTTAGAGGCCTTGCTTGTCCCAACTGAACCCTTTGGTAGTCCCAAGGAGCAGGGAAATGATTACTTTCAGTTGTATACCCATTGATGACCTATGAGGCTCTAATGGATACTTCCAATCCAGCGATCCCATGTATAGCCTTGGTAACCTAAATAAAACCAGAATAAAACCAAAATTAATGAACTTGAGAAAGGGACTAAAGGAATGAGAGGCATTGACAGGGAGAGAGGATAATGAGAGGGTGTGTGTGGAGAATAGTTAGAATATATATGTGCATATATAGAGTATATAGATTGGATATATGTGCATGTGTATTTATATGTATACACACACAAATGAGCCTTGCAGATGCTTTGTAAAAACAGAATAACTGAATAAAACAGTGCAGTGCATAAACACACAGCACATTCTCATGTGTTTCTGCCCATGTGTTGTTTGCCTGATGCCTGGAAGAATTTTCTCCACTGTGCTTTCAAGCATCTTTCCCAATGACCATCTCTCCCCAGATGTGGGTACCAGTACTCCTCTACCGCAGCATTTAGTGTTCATTTGCAGAAGAACCATGCTCACCCCACACTGTTGTTGCTTGGCCCTCTTTCCAGTACACTGTGAATATTTGCAGGGGAACATGACTATTCTCCTTTCCATTGCTGTGACCTCTAGGTCTGTTTCCACCAGGTCTTCATAAAAATCTGTTTCTGAATAAACAAGACGTAAGGATCATGATAAGCAGAGGGTAGAAAACTTTCACCATTACTTGGTAGATTAAATCATGAGTGAATTTCAAACAGTGACTTCTGGTGAGGAGCTGAGCTAAAGCGGAAGCCACTTCCCTCTTTTTTAGTTCTGAGACTGGAACAGGAGCAGGGACCACTTCCTCTCACAAATCCTGAGAACTTCCACCCAGTCCTGACCATCCCGTCCCTCCTGTGTCTTGATTATTTTTTAGAAGATGTTGGAAGTTAGTAAGGGATGAGAATGATGTCTGTATGCATGCATGCATGTGTGTGTGTAAGAATTTGTGTGTATGCATGTGTGTGCAAGAATGCATGTGTGTATGAGTGTGTGTATATGTGTGAGTGTGTGTTTGTGTGCACGCATGCAGAATGTTTGTACACTGCCAAAAAATGAAAGCTATAGCTTCCAAGGTGACGAGACTGTCCCTCTGATTCCTTGGCTTGAGTTCTTATATGTCTGACATGTAACAGGAAGTTCTGTCTCTTGGCAAAGAGCTGCTTGAATCAATCAGCTACAAAAGGATGCACAAACTTTTGACATTGTGTCATATTTCCATCTGCAAATGTCTTGAGCGACATTCATAGCTGTGCTGGGATATATGTGACTCACAGACTTCAGTGATTTGTAGACTCCATTGGAGAGTGAAAGTGTGGTGGACCCCATGTTAAAAATATGTAAAGAACCTTCTGGAGGCAGGCTTCTGAGTGGGGCTTGCTGTGAAGCATAGAGCTGGCTCTGATGTTCCTGACTTGAGAATGTAAGGGCTTAGCTTTGGGAATCCTCTTTTTTCCTTTGCTTTCTTATTTTTATTTATTTATTTATTTAGAAATTCTTGAAACTACTTTTGGATATTCAAAAAAGGATAAAGAGCCGTGGAGACTGCTCAGCAGGTAAAGGCGCATGCTTCTAAGCTTAATCAGCTGAGTTCAAACCTGAAAACCCATAGGGTAGAAGGGGTAGGCTGACTATTGCTAGCTGTCCTCTGACCTTCAAAATATGTAGTAACATGTCAGGTCATGTCACCCTCTCTTCTCCCCCAATATAAATGGAACAAAAATTTTAAAATGAAAAAAAATATCGACATGCCCATTTTCTCTGTATGTGTTTCTTTGGCCCTAGAACTAACTTAATATTATGATAATCTCCAGAGCTTATCACTCCAGAGGTGTCTAATTTTACCATCTATTCAAAATAAACACAAGTAACACTAGGTATTTTGCTAAGAGTGATGGCTACAACCTGGGGAGATCCAGGACGAAATTGCTGCAATGGGCTGATAAGGGAATCCTGCTTCAGTCCTTTGTCTTCGGATACATTGTTTATACTTTCTTTAGCACAAATGTTACTCCTTGTGGACTCTGTAAACAACATTTCTCCTCCTGCACTGTTTCTTCCTCTTTTTTTATTTACTACCTGCTTCTTCTATGATACGAAGTCCTGGATCTCTGCTGCCGACCCAATTTCCTTTCTCACAGATAAGCTACATTGCTGGGCTGGCTGGGGATTTCATGGGCCAATTGAGTTGTAACTTTTTAATGTTTTAGATTTAGTAGGACCTGGAGACTCTGGAAGACAGGGCTCTAAGGAGACAGAGTGCTTGTTGGAATTACAATGATCTATATTTAAAAACCCCGAGAAAAATACACTGCAAACTTCACACTTGAGAGTTGCAAAGAGAGACCACGAGGACAGAGCTGTGTTTATCCCGAGTAGCTGTGAAGCTATGTGAAGGGTATATAAAACAAGAGAATATAGGGAATATTTGCCAAAACCCAGGGTGTGGTCCACAGAGTGGGAATCAGCAAGTGATTATTAGGATTATAATAATTAAAGCATTAACAGTTTGTATGCTGCCACTGCTTTCATAAAAACTAAAACCCACCTAATGTTGCATCAGTTTCAGGTGACAATGAGGCACCATTGAGAGGGCTGGGGGTGAGTGGCAGGGTGATAGATCTGTAATAACGAACATACCTGATACAGAGAAGGGTCTGAGTCCTATCCCTAGCACTGCCAAAATAATTACAAAATAGAAAATAAAAACCACGTAGAATTTCCAATAATCAAGGAAGTCTACTGTGGATGGCTGGCCTGTCTGCAATAAGGCAACCATATAACAACATCCATAGGAAGAGTAGCTCAGAGACAGTTTTTGACAGGTCTTTGATCTGAATAGACTGAGCCTACACATCTGTAATTGCCTGAACAGACATTTGCAGCAGGCATCTCTCAGCTCATGTAGACAATATGGCTGAAAAGATCAGTAAGAGCTGCCAGGGTCCCCAGCACAGGAACCACTCACTACAGACTTGACTCATACAAGATGCCCCAAATCACTTTGGCCTAATTACTGTTGATGATGATGAAACTTAACTTAGCCCTATTGAGCCATCTTATCAGGACTCATAGAAACATCCCTTTTGAAGTGAGAAAGGAGAAAAGGCTCCAGGAGACACCAATGGCTGCAGAAGGCAACCTAGACCAGCAGTCTGGGTCTCAGGAACTCAGGGCAGGATAGCTTTAGTGAACATACTGGCTTGTTGCAAGAATCCTAATTGGTCTTAATAAAAACCTAGAGCCAGATATTGGGGGTAAGGCTTAAAGATCTGAGAAGCAGAGGAACAAGCCACTAGAGAAACTTACCGCCACTACTGAATCCTCAGGCCCAAAGGGCAAGATCCCATCTCCACAAATCCTCAGACTGAATGCCTCTAAATCCTCAGCTGAAAGGGAAGGGAAGGCTGAATTCCTCCTGGCTCCTCCAGCCTTACATTCCTGACTTCACCCAGTCATATATCACTTCCTGTCCCAACCTTCCTAGTGCTGGATTAAAGGTGTGTGCCACCACTGCCTGGCCTAACTCTGTGGCTAGCTCTGTCCTCTGATATTCAGACAAGCTTTATTTGTTAAACCACAAACAATATATAACCACACTGGCTTTTCTTTTTCTTCATCTATTTCATTAATAAACACACAGTCATCATATCAAAATACGAAGTGCAGGCCTAGTGTTCCCAAAATAGAACATTCCTAATCACTCCCTTCAGAAGTACACTTCTTAATTAGTCAGGTTAGCGGAGATCAGGGAGGAGGGAGGAGAAGAGTGGGAAGGTTGCCTCTGAGACCAGCATGTCATTTTCCCAGGTTACTATAATGGTCTCCTTATAGAATGAGTCTGAGAGTTATAGATATAAAGAGTCCTTGTGTCTATAGTTCTGTAGTTAAACAACAGATTCAACATGCCTGATTTGAGAGGCCGGAGAGCTGATCAGCAGGTAAGAGCACACGATGCTCTTGCAGAAGAACTGACTGACTTTGGTTCTTAGCATCCACGTCCAGCAACTCAACGACCACCTGCGATCCCAGTTCCCAGGTGTCAGATGCATGTGGCCTCCTCAGGCGCCTCTGTTCATGCATATATATATATGCACATGTGTAAATAAATGCACAAAAATAAAAAAAATGCACATACATTACAAAATGGGATTGCTTTACTTCCCCCATTGCTGTGACCAAATTTCTGAGAAGAAACAATTTAAGGGAAGAGGGTTTCTTTCTATCTTGGTACGGAAGGTATGCTGGCAGAAATGTTAGACAGCTGGACACATTGTAACTACCGTCAGAAAGTGGAGGGTAGATGGGAAGTGGGGCCTGACTCATTTCTTCTAGCAATGCTCTGTCTTGTAAAGGTTTCACAGTGTCCCAGAAGGAATGTTCAGACACATTCACCTGTGGGATTCATGTTCAACAACATCAGCAAAGGCATGCTGTTGGAACTAGAAGCCTGGTGTAAGGCCTGTCTGTTAACCCTCTGCTATGTGACTCAGACAAACTGGTTAAACTTTTCGGGCCTTAGTTTTCTCCTTGAAAACTCAGAAGGGAAGATGCTAACTCCATAGCAATGTTTCTGGTTGCTTGATGAGCAGAGATGACTCTTAGTGAGAAATCTGTTTTTCAGAAAAGGGCTGCAAGATTTCTTTTGGTCCTAGATGGTCTAGAGTTGGAGTCTGGGTGCATGAAAGACTCCAGGTCTCCTGCTGACCATGACAGCTATACCTGTTTGTTTCTTTCTTTACAGATATGCTCTAGGAAGATGTTCTGATTGATTTATTGTCTGCTTGACAGAAGCTAGGGCCATCTGGGAAGAGGGCCATTTGAAATGGCAAGCCTTTTAGGGCCATTGCCATGATTAATAATTGGTGTGGAAGGGCCTAGCCCACTGAGGGCAGATGGTCCTGGGTTGTGTAATAACAGAATTGGGCAAACCAGTGGGACGAAGTCCACAGTGAGCAGCATCCCATCATGGCCTCTGTTTCAGTCCCTGCCCATCTTCCTTCGTGATGAACTGTGTGCTATGAGAGGAGACAGCTCCCGCCCCTCTTCCCATGATGCTTTTCGGTCACTATCTTTATCCTTGCAATAGCAAACTAAGACGGAAGGGGGCCCTGGGAGCACCAGCAAACTTCATGCTGAGCTCTTTGCTGTTTTCCTTTTAAGACCAACTCAGACTCTGTTGATCCCCTCTCCGCTTTCAGAATCAGAGGTTAGAAGTGCTCATTTCTTCCTCGTCCTCCGTTTCCTGGCCCCACTATCTCCTTGTCCTCCTCCCCAGGGTCCCCTTCTTTCTTTAGTTCCTATTCCCCCCCCTTTCTCTTCCTCCACCCTCCTCCTCTTTTCCTCCGTGTCCCTCCTTCTCTATCCTTCTCCTCTTCATCCTCCTTCTCTATCCTCCTCCTCTTCCTCCTCCTTGTCTTCCTCCTCCTTTCCTCCTTCTTTTCCTTCATGTTACTGGGGATTAAATAAACCCTTGTCTTGGCACATTTTAGAAAAAAGATCTATTATATTATCTCAAACTATACCCACCCTCTAATGTCTAAAATATCACCCAAAATTCAACTTCTAAAGACACACTTAAATAATACAGACACAAAATAAAAAAATACAACATGTGATTTAAAAAGAATGTGAAAATGGATTTTATTATAGTTTATTTATAGAAACAGTGATAATAACTGTTCAATAAGAGTCACTAACATATGACTACAGAAGAATATTTAATATCATGAGAAATGTTAATGATATGTGATTGAGAAAAGTAGATTTTAAACCGAAACACTGAAATACCAACAGACACGTACGTCCTTAAGTAATAACTTAAGATGCTTTTTTTCTTTCTTTTTAATTGTGGTCTAAGTACTTAGCATGAAAGTTCCCACCTTAGCTATGTGTAACATACAGTTTAGAAGTTGTAAATATACTTGTACTGTTGAGCATCATGTCTTCAGAATGCTTTCATCTTACAAAATGGAAACCTTACACCCTGTTAAAAGTACTTTTCAGACAGGCCTGGTGACACAGGCCTGTAATCCTGCTATTTAGGCAGAAGGATCTGAAGTTCAAGATTTACCTGGGAGTTTCAAACATGTTCAAAGCCAGCTCAGACAAACTAGAGAGGCCCCATCTCAGAGTAAAATGTGACAAGAGGCCTGCCTGGCAATGTAACTCCTTAGTAGGGCACTGCTTAGCCTACTTGAAGCTGTAGATTTACTCATTAAATACACACACACACACACACACACACACAGACACTGACACACACAGACACACACACTCGCATACACATTTACACACACAGAGATACTCACACACAGGCACTCACCCATACACACTCTTACACACAGACACAGACAGACAGACAGAGACAGACAGACAGACAGACACACACACACTTCCTAGCAATGTGGGAATGGTATGGTGGGGTACACTAGTAATCACAACAACTGGGAGTCTGAGACAGGAGGGTCATAAGTTCTAGGTCAACCAGCTGGACCTACATAGTGAGATATTGTCTCTTGAACTTGGCAAGAGAAAAAGATTTTCTATTCATCTTCCTCTCACCCTTGCCGACTGTTCTTCTACTGCCTGTTCTAGAATTTGACTATTACAGTTACCTCCGTTTGATGCTTTGAAAGAAAATGGCCTGCAAAGGGGGTTGCCTTGTTAGGAGGTGTGGCTTGTTGGAGTAGGTATGGCCTTATTGGAGGAATGTCACTCTGAAGGTGGACCTTGGTGTCTCTTTTGTTCAAGCTTCACTCAGTGTGACCAACAGACCATTTCCTGTTGCCTGCAAGGTGAGCAGCACCATGTCTGCCTGCATGCTGCCATGTCCCACCATGATGATAATGGACTGAATCTCTGAACTGTAAGCTAGCCACCCCAAGTGAATGTCCCTTATAAGAGTTGTGGTGGTCATGGTGTCTGTCACAGCAATAAAAATCCTAACTTAGATACCCAGGTAAGGGGATCCATGCTGCACTGGGTTTTTCATGACTGGTTAGTAATGGCAGCACTTGCTGTAGGTATCAGAATTGCCTTTTTAAGGGTCAATGATATTGCATTGTATGTTCTGATGATCAAACTTGATTGTTAGCTCCATAAGATATAGAATCATATATTGAGAATTGCTTTGAATGTATTGGTTGGTTTAATCTTGTCTATAAAGCAGATTATTTTACTGATGAAGAGGGGGTAGATGGATAGGGACCCAAATATCCACTGAGAGATTTAATACTAATTATAAATGCTTGTTACTAACTATCTTTTACAACTTAAATTAATCCATATTTCTTATCTAAGTTCTGCCACAGGGTTCATGGCCTGTTACCACATTTTTTACACATCCTGTTTCCTCTGTGTGGCTTGGGACTCCTGAGACTTTTGTCTCTACCCCCCCAATCCTCCTAGTCTGGCTTTACTGCCTAATCTTTTTCTGCCCAGCTAGCAGACCAGTTAGTTCTTTATCAACCAATGAAAGCAATACATATTTACAGTGTACAAAGATGATTCCATAGAAAGGGAGCGTTCTGACATAACACTCATTCAGCTATCTACAGAAACACTGAGAGTAGACTAGGCCCATGTTTTCCCAAACTATCTCATGCAGAAGTCGATTAGAGGATGTTTTGTTTATTTGTTTTTCCAAGTCAAGGTCTTACTATGTAGCTCTGGATGCTCTGAAACTCACTATGTAGACCAGGCTGGCCTTGAACTCACAAATATCACCTGCCTCTCCCTCTCTAGTGCTGGGATTAAATGTGTAGCCACTATGCTGACAAGTAGAGGACTTTTTAACTTACAAAAGTATGTAGACACATAGACACACAGACACACACAGCTTTAATGATGGCCTTAACGGATAAAATACTCCTGGATTCTTCTACGCTTAGGCTCCTGATTTGAAGTCTTCTGCACTGGACATTTGTTAATTTTAAATTTGGATACCCAAAACTACTATAAAAAGTGGCAAATGGGGAGCACTGACATAATATTGGTTTGTAAGAGACTTTGGAGAGGCGAATTTGATATGCATACATTTGTTTTACATCATTTCAGCAGCAGCAGTAAAATCTGAGTACCAACTCACTACATGCCCAAAGCCATTTCACAAATATGTTCAGGATTTTTTCCCCCAATTCTACAGATCAAATCTCGACCTTATACATACTAGTGAGTCCTCTGCCTTGGATCTGAATCTTTAGCCCAATTCTAGGTTATTTCAAGAGGAAGTTATGACCCATTTTTATGGGTTCTCTACCTGTCAGCATAGTGGCTATACTTTCAATCCCAGCACTAGGGAGGGAGAGATAGGTGATCTCTGTGAGTTAGTTCTACATGGCTTCCCTTTGTTCTCTGAAAGAAAGTGAATATCCTTCAACCAGGAAATTACAAGGCAGAAACCAAGACCTTTTTTTTTCTTCCCATCTTTTGGTCATCACTGGGGATTAAATCTGGGCTCTTTCCTGTGATAGGCAAGTGTTTTCTTGTGGAGTTACATCTCCAATATCTTTTGGCACCTTTTAATAACAACATTTTCAATTTGTGCTTCTGTCAAAGAACATTACCACTGCAGAACTTAAAATGCGCAGAGTTCTGAATATGCATGTTGCTGAGGCTTCAGGGAGGGAGACACATAGTCTCAGATATATCTCCAGTCATACTGAAATGACATGACACATGCAGGAAATTATTTTTACTAGTGGAAGGACCGTTTTTACAACTGGATTGCATACTACTTTTTTTTTCCCCAGAGGGAGAGCGTATCAGCAATGCCGGCTTCTTTTGCTCCCAATGTCCCCCTCTGAAGGGTACCACTGCTACCTTTATTGCCCCTTTGAGAAAATTCAGAGAAATTAAGGGACTCATTCAAGGTCACCCAGTGAAGGAGATGTGCCAGAGCCAGGGAACCTAAGACTTCAGAAACCTATAACTTGTGTTTCTAACCAGGACATTTTTCTGTTTCAGATGTCTTAGTCCCAGTGCGGAGACAGGTCCAAGCAGATGCTGGCAACACAAAGAGGACATTGGCCTTGAGGGAAACCGTTTTGGGCCTTGTAGGCATTAGTTTGTGGTTGTGATTTTTGCAGTCAACCCCTTGCGTGCACTACCACAGGTCTAAGGGTTCACAGAAGAAATTAAAGGTGACTTTAAGACAGCAGATGACTAGCAAAGCAGCCTCAGGGTGAGAAAGCAGAGGCCAGGGGAGGCCAGGGGAGGCCAGGGGGGGCCAAGGGAAGACTGTAATGCTTTATGGCTTACTAATGAATTCCATTTTATAGCACAACTCCCTGAAGTTGTCTGTTCCCCATGATTAATTCCCGTCCCCCAGTTCCCTTTAAGCAGACGGTTGTTGATAGGGAGTGTGCAGTGTTGAATGGGCAAAACACACTAATGCATGTTCTCCTCAGCCAGAGATAACCCTGCTTTAAACATGACAAATGCATCTTTTACAAGAAAAGATACCATCAGGCAGGGGACTTGAGATGTACACATCAGACTCCTGGTCAACACCCATGGCTTAGCACTTCAGCCTCTTTTTCTTCCTCTCCCTCTCCTGGTCATTTTGAACAGATGAACCAGCCTATCATCGCTCTTACCAAAAAGTGGCCCAGTTCAGCCTTGTAACACGAATGCCTGCTTCATTCTGGGTTTAGTCACCCCACCTCCACCAAGGTATTTCACATCTATTTCTTCCCTAGGTGATAAGGAGACAAAGAAGCTATATTCCTATAAAATTGCACAACTCTGGTCATTCAGTTACACAGGATTAGAAGTGATTTTCTTGGAGACTAAAGAACTTTACCTCTCCTTATGTATGCTTGTGTGTAGACTCACACAGACTTGGGAAGAGAACAGAGATGTTTTTCTGGTGAAGATTAGATACTTAGTGATTCTTAGTGATACTAGTGATTCGACTCACTTTGCCTGCATCTCAGACTTCTCCATTTGGGCCCAGGCCACAGCAATACACAGACTAAAAACACCAGTCACTGGCAGTGTTATTTATAGGGCTGTGCTTGCTTACCCTGGAGAATGGAGGGGGTATATGTGTTGGCATCTTGGTTCAGGCTCACAAGAGATGGCCACCCCATGTTTGTGCCCATTTGAAAATAGAAACAGAGAGAGAAGAGCTGACATTGCCAATCTAGCTTCTTCCAGCTTTAAAAATAAAGAACTTGCTATGCTGGCAGAAGAGGGTAAGGAGGGGAAAAATAAAACAGCCCCTCTCCTCCAGAACTGATAACCAAATAAAATACTGTTATATTTTCTGTCTAATAAGCACAAGGAGTTCCATAACTCCCTTGATTAAGCATATTATCCTTCTTCAGGAAGTCAGTTTGATTTATGCAAAAAGTGATTTGGACATACTTTCTCCGGCCGTGGAGATTTCATAATTCCTGGTGTACGTCTGGAAAATCTCCCCTCGTCGTGAGTCCGAACCAAATTAATGTCTTCCAGAATGACCCGAGGAATTAATGAGGTTCCCGCTGTCAGCTCTGCCCATTCAGGGTCAAGTAAATCATTTGCTGGCTCTCGAGCCCCCATTGCCTCGCTGCCTCTCTGACTCCACATTCAATGATAAGGGCTTTGCACAAGCCTTTGAAATACAGCATCACCGACACTCTCCGTTCATCTGCTGGGACATATTTTAGGTTCTGCTTTTCTGTCTGCTGTAAACTCAGCCTTTAATGGAGCCAGTAATTGCTGATAAATGGGGTATCAATGAAGCCAGCACACCAGAAATTTCCCCATTCTTTTCTGCTGATGCCTGCTGTTTAGATCTCCTCCGACATTAGTTCAAATTATTGTGTGCCTAGCTCTTTCATTCCCCAACTTGTGATTTGGGATGAAGTCTTCTTATTTTCTGCCCCCGTCTCTCTTCCCCTCACCTCTCCGTCTCTTTTCTCTCTTTCTTTCTTTTCCTCCTTGATAAACTAAAGCTGGATGCTAAGAGGCTTTACTAGGGTGTCTTTTGTTCTTCCTACTAGAAGCCATAGTTTTGTATACACAAAACTGGTTGGAGTCTTATATATTTTTATATATTTGTTATGGATGGAGTGTATGTATATACATGTTCATATATACATACACATGTATGTATATATATATATACATGTACACACACACACACATATATATACACACATGTATATATGTGAATACATGGGTTCTCATGTATGTAGAAACTAGGTGTCAACACTGGATGTCTTACTCAATTACTTTCCCCATTATTATTATTATTATTATTATTATTATTGAGGCAGAGTATATCACTGAATCTGGAGTGTATCACTTTGGCCAGAGTAGCTGACCAGCAAAACCCAGACATCCTCCTATTCTCGGCTTTCCAGAACTGGGATTACAGATGCCTGTTGATGTACTCAGCTTTTCACATGTGTGCTGACGACCCAGATTTAGAGGATGGCAAGCATCTTGCCAACTAAACAATCTCCTGGACCACATGCTTTTCTGTTCTTCTCCAACTAGCAGCCTGACTGGCTCCCTTGATAACCTCAGCCGTGTGGTTGGCCTCAAACATTTTGAAGGACATTTACCTGCGGTCTCTTTAGTATTTGCCGCTCACCTCCATCATTCTGTGCCTTTTTTCCTTTGGGATTTATGAGACATAAAGTACCAGTTGTCTACCGTCCTAGGCTGACTTCTCTCTTTGCCTTTGTGTTTCATGTGAACATGGGAGCACATCCTAGCTGCTGATGGGACAGGTGGTACCTCACTTACATGATGCTAAGTATCCAAAGACCTTGGGCCTCCGGCTTTCCCACTCTCCTTCCAAACCATAAAAAGCTGCAAAAAGTGCTTCAACCAGCACCGAGTTTCTACAATCAACCAGCCAGAGGGACATAGACATAGTCATAATATATTCAGATACCCTCTTCTTGTCTTTGGTAGACTAAGATGCTTGGAGGAAGTGGTCTCTTGGATCTTCTCATGGTGATTGGGGTTTGGTTCCTGAGCCCAGAAGTTATTGGAGAGAAAGAAAAGGTCTTATTTTTAAAAATAGGAAGAAGGAAACCTTATATTATGAGTGAGTATTTTACATTTCAAGAAGTGAAGTCTCAGATGGACCCTGTTGGTTGTCTGAAAAGTCCTTTTCTGCTGTGTGACAGTAACTCCTACTGCAAGGGAGCAAAGATGTTCCTCATTTTGTGAATCTGTCATGTGGCTGCATTGTTATGGTTTGACAGGAAAACCCACATTCATGAATGTGAGCAGAGGAGGGTCACTTTGTCCTGTGAGGCTCAGCTTTGACTTCAGTGGTGTCTCGGCAGGGCATGGAAGAGCTAGTGAAGGAGCATCAGTGCCTGGATAAAGGAGCAGATATGTCAGGAGAAGTGTGCTTCTAGATTGAGAGCGGCATCTGTGGAAGGATCTCAATGGTGGGAAGAGGGCCTTTACAATAGCTTGTCTCGCACAGAGAAGGTGGTAATGTTCTGACTGGGATGATGGTCTATCAGGAGAGAAGATATCATATTCCATACAGGGGTCAGAGGTAAGGGTCAGGCGAGGCAGACAGTCTGCATGGGACCTTGGTGCCGCACTGAGCATTGTAGCCTTCATGAAGAATAGAGTAAACACTCTTTCAGTCAAAAGGTGGTATTAGTGCAGGCTCTCATGCACACTCTCTCTTCTCTCCTCTCCTCTTTCCATTTTCTGTCATGGACTGAATTGAATACTTCCAAATTCACGTGCTGAATTTTTAAACTCAAGTGCATCTGTCTGTGGAGACTTAGTTTTGGAAAATTATTAAGATAAAATTATTTTGTAAAAATTGTATCCTAATGGGATATGGTTTGTAGTTTAAAAATAAGCATTCTCTGGGGAGGTAGTGGTATAGTCCTTTAAGCAGAGGTAGAGGCAGGTAGATCTTTGTGAGCTCAAGGCCATCCTGGTCTACAAAGCAAGTTCTAGGACAGTCAGGGCTACACAGAGAAACCCTGCTCTGAAAATAAAATGATAACAGAACCTCTATTTGTCTGTTTGTCTGTCTGTCTGTCCGTCTGAGTGTAATCAGTGACAAAAGGATACACAAGGACACAACTAGCTGTTTCCCTGTTTCCCAAGGAAACAGCTTGGTGTCACACCTGCTGACTCCTTGTATTTGGACTTTGCAACCTCTGAAACTATGAGAAACGGATTTCTACTACTTAGGCCCCACAGTCATTTTTGTTATGGCCTGGTCTGTTGGTCTTGAGGGTCAAATTGACACAACCTGGAATCTCTCGGAAAGAGAGTCTTAATGTGGTATTGTCTAGATCAGGCTGGCTCATGAGAATGTCTGAGAAGGACTGTCATGATTGTTAATTGATATAGGAAGACCCAGCCCACAGTGGGCAGAACCATTCCCTAGGCAGGGCCATGAATTGCTTAAAAGAGGAGAAAACTATGAAGAAAACAAGCAGGCATGATGGTTGCATTTGTTTCCGCTCTTGATGTGGATGTGATGTGATTAGCTGCTTGGCTTTCCTGTTATCATGGACCATATCTGGAACTGTCATCCAAATAAATCTTTTCTTCTGTAACTTCCTTTTGGCCAGATTATTTTAACACAGCAACAGCTATGAAGCTAGAACACAGCTCAACATAGAAAGTGGTGGTGGCTTTCCAGATCAGAAAAAGGGATTTGACAGGGTGGGAGAGGTTCCTATTTTAGGCATGGCCAGAGACAGTCAAGCTCCCCGCTGAGAGTTCATGTGGCTCCAACTTGAAAGCCTGGGTCAACGATGTGATTTACGGGCTCATTGCTGCTTCAGGGACGAATGGGAAGAAGACTGAGTCTCTTGGAAAGGACACTTTTCAACCTGTCAGGACACCTACAGGCTATTTAGTGTGCTTTAAGTTCCCAGATTGTAAGTTGTCACCATGCTGGAGTGAGCTTTGGTGATGCAGTTGTCTTTGAATACCTTTTCCTCCTATAAGTAACACCTTACACATATTTCTGTAAGT
Source organism: Sigmodon hispidus (assembly GCA_004025045.1). Taxonomy (NCBI): domain Eukaryota; kingdom Metazoa; phylum Chordata; class Mammalia; order Rodentia; family Cricetidae; genus Sigmodon; species Sigmodon hispidus. The sequence continues at coordinate 43,292 of PVIH01001074.1, read as the reverse complement.
AACCCTGATAAAACTCACTGGCTTACCAAGATGGACTTGGTAGTATCTGTGCTTTGATTTGTCACAGTCTCCCTACCTGGGGTAAGTAAACATGTCTGCTGCATCTCCTATAAAAAAGTCTTGTCACACAATAGTCAGCGTTAATAGTTGTTTCCAAGAGTGATCCTTTGCATAGGACAGGGGTAGTTTCAGTCAGATTGATGATGAACAAAGTTGTGATTATCCAGTGTGGGTCCTGTCACAGAGGCTGGTTGGGTCTTGCCCTGGGTAGGGATGACCAAATCACAATGTAATGAGATTTTATTTTCTTTGCACTTGACCAAAATTCTAGTCATCAGTGAAATGAAAAATACAGAGGAGGCTTGCAAGCCAAGGGCAGAATGTTGGGCAATGCTCTTGTGACAAGGTTTATGAGTATACATTTTTCCACACACTGTGTGATCTGTTGCTACACCAACTCACCTAATGAAGGAGTTGGCAGTCGGGGACTAGATATTCCTGTGAGGGAAAGAATTGGTTACATGGAGGCCTCAGTTCATGGCAAATTCAAACAATTAAAAGCATAATGATTCATGGATTGGTGTTTGAAGTAGCCCTCCCAACCCTGTGCTTACTCAGCACCTTCCTCTCTTTGTCTTCCAAAATGACATCATTTCCTTAGTGGTTGTCAGTTCTGTATGATCCTCATGTGACTGGGTGAATAAAAAATGTCTTCCTCATCATAATGTCCAATCATACCCAGCCTTTTCCAGGAAAGTTTCAAAATAAAACAACTGGCTGAAAAAAAAAAGTGCAGAATGAATTGCCACATTTTTTATGGCTTTGAATGTGCCTGTCACCATGCCATGTCCTGTTGCACATTTCCCTCATTTTTCCTAATCATCACTGTGTTCTTACTCCATTTATTGACTCATTTTGAGGGACAAATGGCCTTATTAGGAAACAAGATTGGGTCATCCAGAAGAGGCCAGAGTGTGGGATGAACTTTGTTCAGTGGAATGTGATGGAAAAGGTTTGAGAGACCAGGTCCTGTAGACAGATCAAGGGATGCATGCACAGGCAACAAGAATCACAGCAACAAACCAAGGGACTTAGTCAAGGGTGCCAAAAGTAGCAAGTGTCTGTGGGTGTTCCCTGTGTTTTAAGCTGTTTGGTGTTTTGCTTAGTACATCTCATATTCTGACATGAAACTGATGCTACTGAATTGAGCACCTATAATCTAACACTCACACCAATGACTCAGGTTCAAGGTTGTTAATATGAATAAACTAAAGGTCTGAGAGGTGAAAACATATATTCCATGGTTAGTGAGTGGCAGGGTTGTAAGTTAAATACACGACTGACTCTAAAGACTGAACTCTTCTTCTTCACCTATCACTCACTAAATCCCCAGTGTACATACACAGTAGTTAAAAGCACTTATTGACCTTGCAGAAGACCCAGGTTCAATTACCAGCACCCACATTCATAACCCACTCTTCCTCCAGTTTCTCGGGCACATGACACCCTCTTCTGGCCTCCAATGGCACTGCATGCACATGTGCACATATGCATAACCAGACAAGCACTCACACACATCAAATAAAAATTAAACAAACAAAAACCCTAAACTCAATGTACCAAGAGAGACTGTCCAGGGAGAAGAAATATACACATATAAAGTGCAAACAAACTTCTCTGATAATATTCCTCCCTCTCTGGAGACCAGCCACATGAAGGTCAGACTTTGAGACTGATAAAGTTTAGGTCACTATGTAGTGTGCTAATCAAAGATCTGATTTGTTGACTACATTAAACATAAAAAGTAAGGAATGTATGGTAGGACAAAGAAGGAGAGGGACTGGTGTGTAAGGATAATGATTTAGCAAAGTAGAGAAAAAAGAAAATAAATAAAGAAGAACGAGAAAAGTGGACCAGGCCATGCAAAGTCACGAGGCTAATGAGTAGGAGGAGAGAAATAAAGTCAGTTAAACCAGACTGCAAACCCAAGTAGGACCCAGGATCCTTATACTTTTCTCCCAAATAAAATCCTAGGGCCGTAGAACTCCAAGAGGGTTATCTGTGGAATTCTGCCCCAAATGGGTACAGTAGTGTTGTGGGTGGGTGCTTAACCAAAAAGAGGAAATGGCTCTTGTTCTGTTGATGGGAAGTTCAGTATTAGCTGTTTCTATTTGTGTGTTTAATTCCTAAATGGTGTTTCAACTATGACTTCCATTGTTTTAAAAAGGTGTCGGTATCGAGCCTGCCAGCTGTGTCCTGAAACCTCTCCTGGGTCTCTGTGACTTTTGCAGCTTCAACCTCTCTTTTATAATCAAATTCCCTTTCACTACATATCTTACCATGTGACATGAAAATGGGAAAGAAAATCCTGGGAGTGGAAGGGGACAGGCTCGGGGAAGGTAATGGGAGAGAGAAATGTGGGGCTCTAACACAAAGGATGTAGGAAAATGTGTTACTCTGTATACTAATTTAAAAAAAGAAATAGAACCATAAATTATGTAAGTCATCTATAGGTGGCATTTCTGTAGCAAGAATATAATCATTGGATATTTTAAAGAAAAATTTCTTTGTATTTTTATTTATGTGTATGTGTTTGTGAATGTGAGCCACATGGAGGAAGGTAGGATAGGGTATTGAAGTCTCTGAAACCGGAAGAACAGCGACAAGTGCTTACCCCTTGAGTCATCTCTCTGGTTCCACAAGCATTAATTTTGACTCAACCAAGCAGGATTCATTATAAATATATTAGAAGTAGAATCAGGGGCAAATTACAATATAACTATTTTTTGTCTTCTATTGTAATAGATGATTTTTAAGTTGAAATATGAAAATGAAGCATGAAACAGACAAAAGAACCAAGGTCTCTCAGTTTTAGTGGGCAGGTGTTGCTGGGTAAGAAGGAAGCCCCAGATGTAGTATTTTCAAGTAACAGCTCGATGCAGTAACTTTACATAACAGCCATTTCAGCGGAAGAGAGAGAGGAAAGATTATATGAGCAAAGGCGTTATGATGATGAGGCCCACAGAGACAGCTGACTGGAGCTATTGGGAGCCACTGACTCTGAACTAACAGCTTGGGAACCTGCATGGGATTGAACTAGGCTCTCTGAATGTGGATGACAGTCAAATGGCATGGGCAGTTTGTGGGACCTCTGGCAATGGGACCAGAATTTATTCCTAGTGCATGAACTGGCTTTTTGGAGTCCATTCATTCCCTACAGAGAAATACTTTTCTCAGCCTTGAAACTCAGGGGAGGTGCTTGGTCCTACTTCAACTGAATATACCCGACTGCAGTAACTCACCTTAGGAGTCCTTACCCTCTCTGAGGAAGAAATGGGGAGGATGGTGTGGGGGTCACTGGGGATTGACGGGGAAGAGGAGAGGGAGGGGAAATTAATGGGTATGTTAAAAAACATTTAAGTAAAAAATAAAGTTAAAAGAAATAAAAATAAAAATAGTATCAAAAAGATTCAATAACAGCCATTTCTTTAGTCTATGGTCAGCTGACTAGTTCTGCTGCTCTGAGTCAGGCTCAGCTGTTCTTAGCTAGGCTCACATCTGCCTCACTTGTCCCTAGTAGCAGGCTGGTTCAGGATGGCTTGCTTTAGCTCTGTGTGGTCTGTACTCTGCAGAGTCAAGCCTGTGCTGGTTATGTGGTAGCAGCATTCCAAGAGAGAGCAGAGGAATTCAGTAGGCTTTCTGGGGTCAAGCCTGGGTTTTGCACAGTGTCAATTCTGCTGTATCTCATTAAACAAAGCCATCTACAAGAATCTCTGTTCAAAGAATGGGGAAAAATGTTTCTCTTTCTCCTTTCTCACCTTGCCCTGGGATAGATACAGGCATGGGAAGCAGCGGAGAACTGTGGTCATTTTCTCTCCATTTCGCTCATTAAGACCTGCCCTTCATTGTCACACAGCCTCTTTAGATGAACCTCTGGTGTTTCTTTTACTCTGAGTTCCATGGCCTTATATACCACCTTCCATAACTCTGAATTTTCTTTTGTGAGATTGAACACTGTACTTTTGACATTGCCTAAAACAGGAAGAAAAATTTCCAGTGGTTCATGATACAGTTGGATGAATGAGTTTTGTATTGGGTTTTGTTTTGAGGCTCATGAAGTTGCCCAGGCTGGCCTCAAACTCTCGAAACTTTTGCCTCGGCCTTGGAGTAGCTGTGGTTACAGGTACATGCCACCTCACCTGGCTGTGACTTTATTTTCTTCCTTCCTTCTGTGTTCATGAGTTAGACCTCATTTATTTTTAATCACGTATTTTATGCCAATATGGACATAGCTATTTATTTTATTCTTGAGGTTATAATCCAATATAATTGTTTCTTTAATAGCTTATATTAAGCTATTTTGTTCATTGAGAGATTTGTTTTTTCAGTAGTAGAGCTTACAGTTGGCAGGAAAGTGCTACATAAGTTCTTCCCTGGCCTATTGGAAGCTCTTTAGGGTGAATGGCAAGATCCTTTTGATATGTTCCTATCTTAATTTTATCTTTTACTTATTTATTTACTTTGGCGCACTTTTAGTTTTTGATATTCTAGGCTACTCAAGGCTTGTCTTGCATTTTCTCTGCTGTGGCCCTAGAATCAGCCTTTTCCCTAAGAGTCCTCGATTCCTTTCATTGGAGAGGAACATTCAGAAATCTAGATATGGGCATGAGGCTATTGACTTTGGACTGTCAACAGACCTAACTTCTCAGAGCAGGCAGAGTTAGGAGATGAATGTATGTTACTTGTTTTTCTTTGTTTCCAACACTTAAGCTGACTTTTGGGAACCTATTCCTCATGCTGGGATGCCTCACCCCACCCTGATACAAGGGGAGGAGCTTGGCCCTGCCTCATCTTGATACGCCGTACTATGTAGATGCCCATGGAAGGTCTTACCCTTTCTGAATGAAGACAAGGAGGAATGACTGGAGTGGGTAGAGGGGAGGCAGGCAGGGGCAGGGGGAAGAGAAAACAGGCAAAGAGGAAGGAGGAAAAGCTGTGATCAGGATGTAAAATAATTGAACATTTTTAACTAATAAAAAAGTAATAAAAGTAAATAATTTTACAAAAAAGAAAAATGCCATTTAAGACAGGAAGGGCCTGTTTTGGATCACAGTTCCAGGAACATTCCTTCATGGTAGAAAATTCGTGACAACAGGAACTTGAGACAGCTGGTCACATTGTGTCCACACAGGAACAGAGAGATGAAGGCCTGTTCTCATCTGATCCCATTGTGTCCACACTCAGGAAGCTCAGGTAGCCTGAGATAGGCAGGCCAGGACAAAGCCATAGGATGGTGCCACACATCTTTAAGATGGATCTTCTCATATCAGTTCCCTTAAACAACATAATCCCTCACAGAAATGCCAGAGGTTAATCTAATCTAGATAATCCCTCTCAGGCTTGCCTAGAGGCTCCTCTCCTAGGTTCTGTCAATCTGACGATCAGTATAAATCATCACGATGTATATGTATCCTGCCCAGGGTCTGTAGACACACAACTCTATTATTTCCATACAGATCTATAAACATAGTAATGTAAATATTAGTTCATGCTGTTATCTCAGATTCTAATTTTAGCAGAGGATCTGCTCTCATCATTCTCTTGATTATCTGTTGCTTCTCTCTTTAATAGTAAGAAGCCCTACCTCATTATCTACATACACTTTTCTCTGATTTTTTTTCAGTTCTACTGTACACGTAAAGCAGGTTCAGAATACCTGGACACATGTAAGAAACAACTAGAATACTCCAGATAGGCAGCTTGCTCCAGAGATACCCTGTCTCTGTCTCCTGAGTTCTGAGAGTCCAGACAAGCTGCCATGCCCACTTGGCTCTTATTTGCTTGCTGGGGATTTGAACTCTGATCCTTCATTCCTGCATCACAAATGCTTTATGCATTGAGCCATTTCCCAGGCACCAAAATTGAGCCTTTTATGTTAACATAAATTTCTAGTTCACTTGAGTAAACAACTAAGTCAAGATTAGTAGAATGCACAGTTAAATGTGTGTTTAGTTGTATAAGAAACTACAAAAGGCCAAAGTCATTCTACCGAGTCAGCGGAGAACAGCAACCGCCTGTTTCTCAGGTCCTGGAGTGTTCTGAGTGTCTCTGTCTGTGCAGTGAGGTCCTTTGACTTGATTTTGCATTTCTCTGATCATAGATGTTTATTTTCAGGAGTCCACCCCCCAAAAGGACATGTTTAAATCATGAATATTTCATCAGATTCACATTTTTTTCTCCAGTTTGTGACTTTTTTCTTTGTTTTAAAACTTCATGTGTGTATTTGTGTGTGCATGTGCATGGGTGGGTGTGCATGTGATGTATTCAAGTACTTGTGTTTGTATGTGTGCAGTCATGTGTACAGCAACACATGGCCCTTGGTGCTGGGGTGCAGTCACATGCTGCTGTAGCCAGCTTTGTGTTTTGGGTGCTGTGGGTCCCACCCACTTCAGTCTGTGCAGCAGACGCTTTGCTCATGGGACTATCTTTTCAGTCTCCTCCAATCTTCACCTAGATGTTGACATGGTCTCTGGGACCAAAGTTCTTTCCTCACAGCAGCGAGGCAAAGTGCTTTGCTGTCTGAGCCTTCCCTCCTCCCACCCTCTCTCAGATTTATTTATTATGTTTGCAGTGTTCTGTCTGCATATATACCTGCAGTCCAGAAGAGGGCATCAGGTCTCATTACTGATGGTTGTGAGTCACCATGTGCTTGCTGGGAATTGAACTCAGGACCTCTTAACCTCGGAGCCATCTCTGCAGCCCGACTTTTAATTTCTTAACAGTGCTTTTATGAAACAAAATTGTCTGATTTTTGACAAAGTCTAATATGTCCTTCCCCCTTAGCAATTGTGCTTTTAGTGTTATGTCAAATGTAATGTGCTGCAAATACCTTTTCAATAAAGTGAATATTTTCATCACAGTTTTTTATGATTCCCTCACATTACTGAGAGCTGCTTCTTCTTTCACTTTCCTTTAGCAAATTTCCAATCAACTTATTTATGGCTTCAAGTGTAGCAGTTTGAGTTGGTCTTGGAGCAGAAGAATAAAGGCTCAGATGGGTATTGGATCCTCCTTGGTTTATGTTGAGCATGGAGACAGCCAGCTTTCCTCTGTAGGTCTAAACATGTTTGTGATGGTTGTCCTTCCCAGCATTGACATGAAGACCAAACCAAACCAGAGATGCTCACATATTATTAGCCATGTTCCTGATTTTCTGTATATCTCTATGCAAAGATTCTTGATATCTGAGGAAGTAGAGGGCATGGAACTTCTGGAGCATGTGGGAACTAACTGTAACCTAAATAGAAAAGAGCCTGTGTCTATGGAATCCTGTTATTTGTGACCCTGGTGACCTCTGCCCTTCTTCTAAGAGAAGGTTTCTGGTCCTTGCTGGTTATATGATAGATAGTACACTAGGATCAGATGGTAAGTAGCCTTTCCATCACCAATAGCATATCTGTTCACACAAAAGCAAAGCATGCCCTTAAGTACAGGTCATTTATTGGATTGGTTAACTTTTTCCTTAGAATTATAAAAATCACGGAATGTTATTCCTGGAAGGAACTTTGGAGTTTCATGACAATATTTTTTTTTTAAATTCCTCATTTAGAACATGAAATAGTCACATGACCTCCCTGAGGAGTATGTGTGTTTCCCACAAAATAGCCAGAGACATTTTACCGTGTGTCTTCGTTAGCGTTTTTTATTGCTGTGAAAAGACACCATGACCACAGCAACTCTTATAAAGAACTCTTTTAATTGAGGTGGCTCACTTCCGGTTTCAGAAGTCCAGTTTGTTGTCATCAGGATGGGGAGCAAGACAGCCCATAGGTAGATGTGGTACAGTCAACAGGAAGCTGACTGTGACACTGAGGGAAGTTTGAACAAAAGAGACCTCAAACCCCATCCCACAGTGACAAGGCCACACCTTCTAACAGTGCATCTCACTTTGGGGGCCAGTTTCTCTCAAACCACCACATCACTTGGTCCTCCCCTCCTTGTGCTTCTGGGTGCCCAGCTCTGACTCCTTCAGGGCCTCTACCTGGGATGCCCTCCCACCCTCACCCCTCCCTATTCTTGTTCTCCCATTCTTTCCTGCCAGGGCTGATGCTCTACTGAAGGTGAATTTCCATGCATGCCCTGTCTCTCAGTGTGCCATTGCATAGTGAACACTGATGCATACCCTATCCCAGGGCCGTAGTCCATGGTTTGCAAGAAGAACATTTGCTGTTTTGGATTTGGCCTCAAGTCCTCTACTTTAGAGGCAAGGAAACCTGAGTTCATGTTCAGCACACTTAGGGGTTGAAATTCTAGGCTAAGTTGTTTCTGAAAATCTAGCACAGAGAGCTTATGATTTCTTTCAAATTAAACTGTGTGAGGACCTACATGAGTAAGCTTTGGGGTAATCAGTTTGGAGTCTTCAAGGAAGTATCAACAACTTTGCTTCCAATCAAAATGGACAATGCAAAAGCAGGCCTCTGTGTGCATCATCTGGAGCTTCCCTATGGTGAAGGGATTGGGGTACAACTTCGGTTTGGAGAATATCTGATCCCTGGAAACAAATGTGGACAGTGAGATGTGCAAGCCACTGCTCCATTTGGATCAGTGATCCTACAACCAGACAGACACATTTGCTCATTCATTTCACCCAGAAATCCAAAATTTATAGAGCTCTTCCTTTTGCAAAAAACTTCTAAACTAGGTTTATTTCCATGGACTTGACCTTTGGTGTTTAGACTTTCTGCCCCTGGCAAACCCAGTGTCCATTTGTTCCTACGCATTGCCATTTTGGCAGTCTCCCTAACTGCCTGAGGAAAGAACCAGGAGTCTACATATGGAGACCTCATCCCCAGTTGCCTAATGGATTCAAAAGACATCCTGAATATTCATCATCTCTCCTTTTATGAGCACCTTGGCAATTCTCTCCAAAGGCAAAGGCTGCAGTAAATTCAGAAGTGCCATTTAGTGAATACCAATTTATCCTCAAATCGGTCTAGGGTTTTCCTGTTCCCCAGCATAATATCGGAGCTCCTGAGAGTCCTGTGAATACAGGGTATTGTCTCAGCTTGGGGGAGGCGTGACTGCTTGTGAAAATCCCCAGCCTGCACCCCCAAGCTCTGTGCTTTGGCCTGTGCAGGCCACAGTTCCCTTCCTGGAAGTTGGAAACCACCTTTGGGGGAAATGTGAAAATCAAATGAGAACCTTTAGCTTAGCGACAGAGCTTTTAATTAACAGTTGCAAATTAGCAAACACTAATTTTTAGTTTTGTGAACATGCATGCCCTTTGGTATATCAGGAACAACATTCCCAAATGTATATTGTCCAGGAGACTGGACAGTTTCCCAATGGAGAGAGATAGAGAGAGAAACTCACATCCTCACTGTTGTTTTCATTCACTTGGACAGTATAATCTCTCCTCTCTCTCTCTCTCTCTCTCTCTCTCTCTCTCTCTCTCTCTCTCTCTCCCCCCCCCCTCCTCTCTTGTACACACTCTGGGTCCATTCTTTCTCATCCCATTCCAGTAGCAGCCAAATAACTGTATAGTACTCATTGATTTTCTCTATTTTTTCTCTCTTCTTTCCTGGGAAAAGTGGCACCTAAAATCTCCATTTGTGCCTTCTCACATCAGAACAGGCCCCCATGTGTTTACTATTGATCTATTCATCCTGATAGGTTACTAAATGGAATCACCAGTTGCATTTCCTAACTGGCTGTAAGGAAACTACGTCGTGGAAGAAGTCAAACAATGGCCAGAACAGTAGATCTGGACCAATCCAGGCTGGCTGTTCGCCTGAAACCATTTCCCTGTTTAGAGGCTGGCCTTCCACGCAGGTTGTTAAATTTCCATCTAAGGATGGGAGACTATGCCATTTCTCTTTCCTTCTTTATGCACCCCAACTGTCTTAGTGAATTTAAATAGCTCTTGAGGCCATCACAGAGTTCATGAACTATGGCTCAGAGGCTATATCTGGCCCATGAACATGATTTTGTTGGCTTTCACAGTGTTTTGGAATGTTTTTAATTAGTTACCAACATTTACAAATTGAGAAATTTCACGTTAAAGTATACAGATTTGGGGAGGCCCATGAAAAATCTAAAGACCTGGAAAGCTTGGACCTATTTTTTTAAACAGCTACCTGGGGACCAAAAGATAGGCATAATGTAGGACTTATGCCCACACTCACTTGTTGGCCAGTATCCCTAACCCTTTACTGTTTTTTACCTGGACCGTTCACTCACTGACATGCCTGACCTCTGTGAGCATTTAGGTTTGTGAGGTCTGGTCTAATCAAAGACAGAAAGCCTGTAGAGAAAGATCATATTTCCTGATTAGTTTTCAACCTCCTCCAATTATTCTTCTAAGAAGGAAGAGAGCCAATGAATATAAGGAAGGTTTGTGACTGTCACTGATTTGGGAGCCTTTTGGGTTTTCATCAATGTAAGAAGGAGAGGTGGAAGTCTCCCTCTGTTAACTTCAATGATGACCATGATGGTGGTGGTGGTGGCTGCGCCCACAGTTCTCTAGGAGAATTAATTATAAGCAGATTGTAGAGATCGGAAGTAGACTCTCAGCATAGTATTGGAGGAATGTAAGTGAGATGTTAGACCTCAGAGAACAGAAGACTGTGTGGCCTTATGTGAGCTGGGTGTGAACAGATTCTGAACTCTACAGCCTGTCACCAGGAGCAAGCTGAGAGCTGAGCCTGGCCAGTTATCTTAGCGGACAGGATCACTGCTTTCTAAACCCACGGTGCTTTCCATAATTAAAGGGCTCATAACATAATTCCTTGTGTTGATTGAGAAGCAAGAGTTAATTAAACAGCTTTTGCCATCTGGTGAACAGTGAGGAGTAGAATCAGACTCTCATCTTTATTCTTCAAGAAATGAGCCAGCAGCCTAGTGGTAGGAGCACACACCTTTAATCCCAGCACTTGGGAGTCAGAGATAGGAGGGTCTCTGTGAGTTTGAGGTTAGCTTGGTCTCCAGAGCAAGTTCCTAGATAGCAAGGGCCACACAGAGAAACCCTGTCTTGAAAAAACAAGAGTTGAGCTGGTTCAGCAATATGACATGACTTTGAGAATGACATATAAGATGGAGAAGTAGGCCCTACTCCTAAGTTTAACTTATTCTTAAATTACACTTTTGTCACAGAGCTTAATGAGGACAGAGGGCAAACTGGGTTCTCTTAATATGCACCAGCAGGGAAATACAGATACAATGGCTGCTGAACGTAGAAATCCAGCATCAGCAAAGAGAGAATTATACATCTATTGTGATCTGGACTCTTGGTGAGTTGAGAGAAAGATCTTCATCTCTCTAGGTGATATTTGACACAATAATAGAGGAATCCCAATAGCCTCTGTCTAGCAATTCTCCCCATGTATCATAGAATTATGCAGGTAACCAAGTCATGCTTTGATCCCAGGTCATTCAGACTCTTGTATGTGAGAGCACGCTGGTCACTGTGTCACGTTCTGTCTAGAACACTCAGACTTTGAACTTGTTCATTCCATTTTTGGAAGTGGTTCTTGGCTTCCACTTTCCCTTCTCTTTTGGCATCATGGTCTGTTCCCTCTTGGCTTTAGATTTTAAGTGCCCTACTTGTAATCCATTTAGGCTGAGGGAGAGCAGAGAAATCGGAAGTATTTTATGTTCCAGGCTGTAGGCCTTATGAGGTGATGACAGTGCTCTGTAGGGATATCCGCTCTGTTTTTTCTATTGAAATCGGTGGCATATCTGGAGTAGAGACTTGAATGGGAGCATAGAGTGAATGAAACTGCCTTGGAGATAAAGATGGGAATGTGATGATGGTGGCGGTGTCAATACAGCTCAAGGAGCAGAGAGAGAGAGAGAGAGAGAGAGAGAGAGAGAGAGAGAGAGAGAGAGAGCTAGTGAGCACAGGCTTCTATACAGATCCATGTAAATGGGAAAGCTGAAGGTACCATGAGATTAAAAAAGGATTCTAATAAATATGATTATTTTGAACAACCTTAACATCATGCCTTGTTGAATAGGCATGTGGGATGACAATTTGGAGCTAGTTAATCTATGATGCCTAGGTACTAGTCACTGGGCTATGGTCTAGGTTTGCATTATAGTTTATCTGTTTATAAACAACCTTCTTTTAAACTTAATTTTATTTGTTCCGTCTTTGAAGAGAAGTTTCTAGTTCAGGCAATACATTTCACTGATATCTCTCTAGTTCCTTTGTTTTTCTGTTCTTACGTTTCTCTTGTTTAAGTACTCAGAGTCGGCTGGATCACATGGTAGTTTTCTCTAATCTTCCTTCTTGTTGGTGGGCAATTTTATTACTCTCTTTGTTCATATACTGTCTTTCCTGTCTGTCTCTGTGATCCTGACAGATGCATTCCAATGATCAGTACACTCACTGTAGCCTGTCTGAAGGCTACACACCCTCACGATCACTAAGCACTCAGTCGTTCTTGGCTCAGACTTCAAATACAACTGTTTCAAGTTTCTGTGAATGCGTCTTAAACTCTTTGCGGGGGATGGTATAATATTTAGCACATCTCAATAAATATTTATCTGTCAACATGATCATTCAGAGAAGAATAAATCTGCTTTCTCTTAGGAAGTAAGCTGGGCCATGGAGAGACAGTAGAGAATCCCCTGGCTTTCAGAAGTTAATGCTTAGTTATGAAATCATACCATGTCTTCATTTGGGATTGGCAATAATTAAGCCTTACATGTCAAGAATTAGCATAGCATGAAGACCCAAGAGATGTTTCTGGACATATGTGGATAGATGGATTGAATTCTACCCCCGTATTAGATCTAGAAAAGCTGAGTTGGTTTATATATGGTATTCACAATCATTGGCAGGAATCACATCACGAGATCCCTGGGTCATGACCCTCTTTGTTGACTTGACAGTCTTGAGGTAGAGAAGAATATGTGAGTTTGTATTCCAAGCCTTTTCTCCCTGGAGACTCATAGGAACAAGATTACTTAATCACTCTCATGTATTTTGCAAAGGGTGCAGTTCAGATTAATTCATATTTCAGAGATAACATGATCTTGACCAGTGTTTTGAGATATGCTGGGTGATTTCCCTTTTACATTTATTTATGAATTTTGCTTGTGTGTGACTCCGGGGGCGTCAGCTCGTTCTTTCTACCATGTTGGTTTTGGGGATCGATCTCAGGGCATCAGGCTTAGTGGTAGACACCTTTTTCTGCTGAGCCATCTCACCTGCCCTGCTCTAGAGTATTTTAGGATGAGACGTACAATGTGCTAATGCACATTGTCACTCTTTCAAAAGACATCAGGACATGTAACACTCCCCAAATGCTCATGTCACATAATGCTTATGAAAAAAGCTTCTTGGAGTATTTGGAATGGGTTTGGGATAATGTCTTATGAAATCCATGTTGGAAAGCATCTCAATGGGGCTATGCTCCCATGGTATGAGCCAGGGAATCTCCAGTGGTAAGGTTCTAAGGATTTGTGAGGACAGTATATGGACCTGAGTGCCAGAATTTGCCTTTTTGATGTACCTAATGTTCTTTCTGCCATCCCTGACATTCATTTCTTTTCCTCTTCTTCATCTTTGTGTGAATGAGTGTATATGTACATGCAGTGACTACAGATGTTCTATACACATATGTATATGCAGGTATCATGTAGAGACCAGAGGATATTGAGTGTCTGCACTCTTGCTCTCTATTCCCTTTAGACAGGTTCTCTTGCTGAAGCTGGAGCTGGACCAACAGCTAGCTCCTGCAACCCTGCTGTCTCCATCTCCTAGCAGTGCTGAGACTGCAGAAGAGCACAGTCATGCCTAAATTTGTTTAAAGAAATGTGGGTGTTGGAAATCTGGACTCAGGCTCTCAGGCTTTCACATGAATCACCCTTACCCACTGCCCAGCCTCCTTGTCTTCTCAGTTCTTTTCCCATTTCAAGAGCTTAGACACACTGCTTTCTCGTCCAGCTTTCCATGGCATGCAGGTTCTTCTGGACTAGTAAGGTTGGGCCCTCCCATTTTCCTACGTTCTTATTGGAGGTCTCTTTGCAATGTTGATAAGTTATGCTTTAAGCGAATTTCAGACAATGCTTGTCTTGGAAGAGGCTTTGACATCTTTTCATTGCTGTATCATTATGAGCAGGGCTCCTTGGGACTTCTAGCCTCATGCTGTTCCTAATGTTTCACCCAGCTCCACGGGTCCAAGTTTCATTAATTAAAACTCCATATTCTGTATTTGGTTTGTGCTTTTGAGTAATCTACATTAGTGTTTATTCTGAATTCTATCTTTCTATTAATATTTTCGTATTCATATTTCATAAAGTAGGGGCTTTCTCTTCCATAACTCCAGTGTGATTTCTACCCTCATGGCAATGGCTCATCTTTAGTGTTTTGAATTCTTCTGGGTTTCATATCAGGTTATTAGTTGTAATGGATCCTAATCTGAGACCAGTAATAAGAGTAAAAACAGAAAGTTGGTGTTAAAAATTTTATGACTAATAAAGCATGCTTTGATCACTTATTTTACCCAGTGTTTGAGTAATTAAAAGTGTTATCAAAAAGTAAGTGAGAAACCAAACAACTGATTAGACAATGTGCTGTAGAAATTTTATTTTGTTTTGGTTATATAAAAAACTCAATCAAATTTTGGTGACATGTCATAAAAGAAAAATATCTTGAAAAACTTTAATTCATTTTTATTTTCTGGGTCTCCATTTCTTCCCTCTATAGTTACAAAGAGTTTTACCTTCTTCCATTCAAAGTTTTAATAAGGTCAGGATAAAAAAGCTATCATACAAATAGGGCTGTGGAGATGGTTCAGAGAGTATAGTATTTGCTGCATAAGTGTGAAGCCTGGATCTAGTTCTCCAGCAATATGTCAACATTTGGGCATAATGGTGCATACATATAACCCCAGAGGCTGGGAGGCAGAGACAGGCAGATTCCAGAGACTCATCTGCACAGTCCGGGTTCAGTGAGAGACCCTGCCTCAAAACATCCTGTGGACAATAGTAGAATGAGACATCTGATGTCAATTTCTGTTTTCTATATGTGTATGTACAGACAAGCAATCTATCCATCCATCCATGTACACACACACACAAAATACAATGTAATATAGCCCCATAAATATTATCATATAAACAGAACTATAGATGTATAGATATATTATACATCATATAAATGTAACTATTGATTATTATAATCAATCAGTAACTTAGAAAATAAAATTTAAGTTGACCTTCAAGCTGGGGTGAAATTTTTCTTTCATGTATTTGCTGGAGACAAATTTTTCTGATGAAAGAAAACAGTCTTGTCTTTATCAGGTGTTGCCTTTACACCTCTGGGCAAGAATGGGAATTAGGTCCTTACTCCACACAAAAGGAGAAAAAAAGGAAAAGATGGAAATGGCTTTGCACCTAGCCTGGCTTTTCATGTAATCCTTTACTTCCCTTTGGAGGAAGGCTCTGCTCATTGGCCAGTTCCAACCAGAGACATATTTAATTGCTAATTCTTTGTCTTTGCATTTTTCCATGTTATATTTATGATTGTAAAAGCTTGTTTAAAGCATTACAGCCAGAAAAAAAGTGCAGTCAAATGTATGCAAGCTCTCAAGGAACTAATAGCCTATCAAAAACCAGCGAAGATTTATTTAATGTCTCCCTTCCAGGAGGATGTATTGTTGGTTCAGCTGCAACTCCTTAACTTCATCATATTTTATATACTTTGGCCATCACAGAGTGCCACAAGGGCTGTTGCATGGGTGTGATTTAAAACGTGTTCTGATTAAGTATACAGGAGTGCTCCTGTTCTCCAACGCAGGAAGGAGAGGGACATCATAAATATACATTGTTCAAGTGTAAATTCTACTTCACACTCATAAGCTATATTGTACTTGCATGTTTTATGCTCTGTTGGTACTTTAAAAAAATTATTTAATTTAGGGGGCATTTTCAGAATCTAACCAAGAACGAGGCAGCAAGGACCTACTTAGAATTCTTTCTATAGGATTTGTAGTGGGCAGAATGAGACAAGAAGAGAAAAACAGTCTATGGGATGAAGCATTCTTGTTGAGTTCTACACAAAATGTACAGCCTCAGCCCACTGATTTGGATGAGCAAGAATGGTCACTTTTAAAATTTTTTCAACGATGTCTCCAAATTAACCCAATGGGTAGGAATTCCTTCTTGCCTTGCTAGATTGCTTGTTTTCTCAAAGAATCTGGAAGTTTTATCTATATGCTCATATTGACATCCTTGAGATCACATTATCTTGACACCTGTTGCTTTCTGAAGTTTTTGAGGCAGGGGGCTTGGGATTTCTGAGCACCTGGGATCCTACAAGTTCAAGGGTCTTTCCTTTAGGGTTCCCATTTGTCCATGCCCCTAAGTATTGCTTTAGAGTGTAGATGAGCCCATGTGAATCTCTTTCCTTTCTTGCCAGTCCTAAGAGGTTGACTTTGCTCAAATTTACCTGTAATGAACACTAATATGTGACCAGATTATAAGATTTGAAATAAAATGGCTAGTTCAGTGCTTCTCACCCTTCCTAATGCTGCGACCCTTTAACACAGCTCCTCATGTTGTATATTATAACCGTTATAAATTATAATATAGATATCTGATATTCAGGATATTGGATATGTGACCCCCAAAGGGTTTATGACTCATAGGTTGGGAACCACGGGGTTAGTGGGCTAGCACAGCAGGGGGATCCGAAGTTTGGTCTCTAGGACCTGCTTGGTAGAGGGAGAGATGTGATTGTCATGGGTTGTCTTCTGGTCTCCACACATATGCATGGTGTATACCCACGAGTGTGTGTGTGTGTGTGTGTGTGTGTGTGTGTGTGTGTGTGTGCGCACATGCACACACACATGACAATAAATACGCAAAAATAGGACAAAAGTTAGTTATTTTGTGACTAACTCAAAACAGGTGGATGGCTTATTTTTTCCACATGTTGATATAATTAAAAACATTATAGCCTGCTGACCAAGACACACACAAAACAGCCAATTAGACAATATGGTTTAGTGATTTTGTTTTATTTTGGTTGTCTGTTTAGCCGATGGTGCAAAGGCTTTCCATACCTCGATCTTCTCTGGGCATTTAGAGAACCTGCCTTGTCAGAGCCTTTCTGCTCTTAGGTTCGATGTCTATCCTGTTAAGTTGCTGAGTCCCAAGGCCTGAGGTACCCACCTACTTGTCATTGGTAGCAGAGAGGAGAGCAAAGATAAGGGGAAATGACAGCTCATTCACAGTTCAGGAAATTATCCTTCTCCATAAGCTTTGTGTAATGGGTAAACAAAGATGGGAAGGCCAGGAGAAAGCAGCAACAAACTTGGTCTGAATTGGATGGATGTAAGTCTTCACTCTGTGGACTAAAGAATGCCATGTTACCAACGGGACGGTTGCCGTGACATAAGCAATATGGAACATGTTGGCCCAATAAGAAACAGAAAACACATCTATGCCTTTCCATCATAAAAGGTAACCTAATGAAGACTCATTTGTTTTTTGTGAACCACGGTTGTTTAATACGTGCCTTTGTCTGATGGCTCCCGTTATTGGAGACTCTAAACTCCCACTGTTCTCTTGGTGATATTCAAGCTCTGTTCACATTGGAGGTAAAGATTTGATTGGGATTTTCAGCTACCGAAAATATAATACAAACCAGTAGATGAAGTCAGATCTCCTGGGGCTAGAGTTACAGGAGGTTGTGAGCCACTGGAGGTGGGTGGTGGGACTCAAACTTCGACCTTGGCAATGGCAGCGAATCACAGAGTCATGTCTCTAGCCTTTGCATTGTATTTCTTAGGCAAAATGATAGGTAGTTTTACTAAATGCTATATAGTGTTACCCTTTCACATTGGCCTGTAGTGGCCTATAAAGGAAACCCATGCCACATTTCACTGTAGTTCAGAAGATGTTCAGGAATTTTTCATTTTACAATTACAGATATAAAGCTGTGTACCAACCTCTTTCTTTATTTTATTTGGTGTCATTTTGGGACAGAGTTTCAGGTACCACAGGCTGGCCTCTGGCTTGGTGTGTAACTGACCATAAGCTTGGTGTCCTCATCTTCCTGCTCTGTCTCCTGGGTACAGGGACTGCAGGTGTGCTGTACCACGCTTACTTTATGAAGCACTGGAGACAGAACATGTGGCTTTGTCCCTTCTAGACCAGCACTATCACATGAAATCACATTCTCTGCCAAGGTTGCAGATCTTAAAAGAATAGCAAGAATTGGCTATTCTCTGTGCGTAACCTGCCTTCACACTTTTGGTTATATGGTACTATGATTTTTTGTTATGGTTTGAATATGAAGTGTCGCCTGTGAACCCATGTGTTTGAATACTTGGTCCCTCCCTAGATAGTGACACTGTTTTGAGAAGTGACAGGAGAGATTTTATGCATATTTGGTACATGTAGGGATGTGGAGGTAGGCTCTGAAAGCTAGAGGTTAGCCTTGCTTTGAGTCTGACTGTGGTGGGAATGTTCATCTGCATGCAGTGAAAATCATTCTGTGAATAAAGGGACTGTTTTGGCCTGTGGTGAGCATGGTAGCAATAGGCAGAGAATCAGAGACAGGTAGAGGAGGGTGGAGTTCGGTCAGACTTCATTTAGCTGACAAAGAAGAAAGATGTAAGGGGCTCAGGTGAGGCACGGCCTTGGCCACGTGGCCAGGTAGATGATGGAAATCAGTTGAATTAAGATGAAAGAGCTAGACATAAGCCAAACAGGATAAAATTAATATAAGTGTTTGAGTCATTTATTTTTTTTTGGGGGGGGGGTAAAAGCCACCTCGGGCAGGTCTGACCTTTGGCCCGAAGGGGGTCAGAAACCTAATACAACATCTGATTTTTCCACTTCCCAGACCACTAAGATATCAACAGGGAGCTCTGGGTCTCTGGACATGCCCTTGCTCACTTCTGCCAGCCTGCCATCCCTGGCTGAGGCACCTGTTTCTGGTGGTACAGAATACATGGGCCCAGTCAGCAAGAGCAGAACAGGTCTGAGGAGCCAAGTTTTACAGTGTACCTGGTGGTAAATATCACCAGGAGGAGGAGGAAGAGAAAAAGGAGGAGGAGGAGGAGGAGGAG
>PVIH01001074.1:0-24107 GCA_004025045.1 Sigmodon hispidus | reverse complement strand
AAGGAGATGAGTCAGGCAACTTATACCTAATTTTCAATGGCCCACACCTAATAGACATGTTGGTCACAATGAAGGGGAAGAGGGTGTTGGGAGATTTGTAGAGCGTGTGATGAAAATCAAGAGAATGACAGGGAGCAACAGATGAGGTCTTAGAGGTGTTTCTGAACAATGGAATGGACAATCATTATGACTTTTGTCTCATACCTTGAAATTGAAGTCTTCCTCTGAGCTCATAAAGGACTACTGTTTTACAAGCTTGTATTTATCAAGGTTTTTTTTTTTCTGTAAACTTTTGGTGTTTCCACTTAACAGTTTCTATGTAAACATTGTGTTATGGCTGAATTTAGTTCTAAACATCCACATCAACATGACAATTTAACCCATTAGAGAAGTTTTTTCATAATTTATAAATTATGAAATTATAAATTAATAAAGCGATTTAAAAAGAAAAAAAAGAGAGAGATGGCAGCAGGCCACCTTTCAGGCCTGAGCCAACCTGATCCAAGCATCTCTGTCTGCCCTTTTGTTAGAAACTGTAACCCCCCAAATTGTAAGCTCAAATTAGTTTTTCCTCTATTAAGTTACTCTTTGTCAGATATTTGGTGAAGAAGGGAAAACATTGAATTTTGTGCAGTATCAGTTGTTATAGAAAATAAACATTTTTGGATATTAGTTAAATGATATAAAAAGCAAATTTATTGAGTATCTATGCATCTCAAGAAGTAACCTGAAGTGGGATACAAAGTGAAGGAAGGTAGCCTGTCTCTTCACAGTGTTCCTCATATGTTGAGGGAGTTGGGGAACAGTGGACAATGACAGATGGTGTGGAAAGTCTGCAGAGGAGAAGCCATATAAACTCTGGGAACATGAAAGAATGCTAAATCTGGAGGGAGAAGGAAGGCTGGTTTGTGTGAATGAAGCAGGAGATGGCCCCTAGCTTGTCTTGAGTGATACCAAGCATGCTATGTGAATGGAGGAAAAAGCTGGGGGCAGAAGCTGGGAGGACATCTCTGACAGATGGATCCATGTGTACCATATGTGCAAAGATACCACTAGAGACCACAGGCTTGTGAGAGATAGCATGAAGAATGTCAGCTTCCAGTGATGACGGAAGACAGGGGCCGGGTGCCAGATTGTGAAGGATGGCTTGTCTGATGACGGGAACTATCTGCATCAGCGGGTCATAAGTGGAACATGTTCTGCAGCCCTAACAGGCCAATGGAGCATCTGTTCATGAGCTACTGCTGGGTGCTCATCTGGTTTGATTAAAGATCCATTATTCATGCCAGAAACAAGAGATTAGGCACCGCTCTCTTGTAAGCATGGAGGATCCTGAACCTGGAACACACATGGGAAGATGTTTGAGGACCACACTTGGAGAATTAGCTTCTGGCAAGAGCCCAGCTACTGCCGCAATGCCTTCTCCAGGGGAGACGAGAAGGCATTAGAACACAGCTTCAGACACACATCTCGCTGGCCACAGGGTTCTGAGGCTGGGAGCAGGGAAGCGGATGTGCTGCAAAGGGCTTGACTGCCAGTTTAAGGGTGCAGATGTGTGGAAGGCACATAGGCAGGCGAGGGGAGCTGCAGACAGTCATCCTGAGCCTTTTCAGACTTCACAATCTCTTTCCCTGCCACAACCATATCCTGCTTCCCTTTCTTTAGGATGTGTGACTTCTTAGAGCAGATGAGTTATGGCTGCTGGCTGTTCCCAAGCACAGGCATTCTTCTTTAATTAGAAGGTTCTTAACACAGGAGCGCAGACCTGCTCACAGGACATTTGGCATCACGGCACGTATAAATCCCTCATCAAACTCCCCACTCTCCATTCCTAGGATGTAACACATACTTTTGCCACCACCCAGATACAGTCCTCTGGCTATAAGGACTCCCTTCTCTTCTCCCTATGCGTACATACCCTGAGAACACAAACTGCTGTGATTTTTTTGATGGCTTCAGTGACAGTTTTATGGTTTAGAAGAAAGTGAAAAATATTGTCTTCATCTTACTTTAGGGTGCTAAATTGTTGAGAAAATCTATCTCTTGTCATTCTATGCATTCTTACATGTATTGAGAGGTCTCTAGTGAGAATTAAGGCTCTTAGCTGATGCTTTAAGGTATCACTGAGTGGATAAATGTAACAAAACCATTTTCTCTACCCCTCTCCCCCAAAATCAGGCTTGGAAAAACAGAGGCCACAGTGAAGCCATTATTTCTTGTAAATACCCAGAGATCCCTGTGTGGTCCTATGATAATAGCACCTATTAAAGGGGTTTCTGTACACCTTCTCTCATGGATTGCCTTCCCTATTTGAACGTCTTTATTTTTATTTCAGGCTTGGTTGTATTGTGGAAGAACTTTCCAGAGCTCTTCATGAACTTTGGGATCATCCTTGACTCTTTCTCTTCATTCCCACTTAGGGTTACAGTGAAAAAAAATATTATGAATGATCTGTTAAAGGTAGTATTAAAGTGCTATAGAACCGCTGTTAAGCTTTCTCAGGCATTATGTGAATGTATATGCTTCATGTTGGAGCACTATTTGTAGTAGGAAGTTTCTGACCCAGACTAGCCCCAAGGTCAGGACCTACTTGTAGCTGTTTAGCCCCACAAACTTTCTCAGATGCTTATATTAATTACATGCTGGTTGGCCTATGGTTCAGATATATTGCTAGCTAGCTCTTACATCTTACCTCAACCCATTTTCATTAATCTGTCTTGCTATATGGCTTATTGTAGTAAATGGTTTCTGGCTTGGACTTTTGGGTCTAGACCAGAGGTTTGACCAGCAGTCCGGCAGTCCCACAGAATCACAGAGTTATACAGACGCTTACATTAATTTTACGCTGATTAACCTAAGGCCCAGGCATATTGTTAGCTAGCTCTTACAAGCTAAAAGAATACTTTACTACCACATTATTCTTATTCTGTTCAGCCATGCAGCTCTGTACCTTTTCTCAGAGCAGCATTTCAGCTTCTTTCCTCTGCATCTCCTGGAATCTCCAGCGACTGTGCCAGCTCTCTCTGGCATCTGTGTTCTGCTCTGTGATGTTCCTAAAATTATCTTAGTTGTCTGGTAGCCCTGTCCACACTTCCTGTCTGCCTTTGGCCAACCAGTATTTTTTTTATTAAACCAGTAGGCAGGACAATTATTTATAATGGGACAGAATACAATCCCCTACAGTCTGTGGCTCACCTGTGTTTCTTTTATAAGGGTACATACATACCATCTGTCTTCACGATCCTGTCACTTCTCATGAGTTCCATGTCTTAATGCTAGAAACTTGAGGGTTAGGATTTTAATACCTGAATTCTAGGAGCACACAGTCATCCATAGCACAGCACCATCTGACTCATAGTTCAAATCAAGCTCATAGACAGTTCCCTCTTTCTTGTGCTTCATGGCTTCCTTTCCAACTCTATCCCATACTATTGGGCCCCTCCTGACTCTAAGAATGTCAGACAGGTCCTGCCATTTTCCCTGACTCTCATCTTTAAGCTGAAATCACTACTGAATTGTCTATTGGATTCACATCCTCATCTTCGCCATATCTTGCTCAAATAGCACCTTTGGGTGAATCACTCCTTGATCATCCAGTTTTATATTAAAATGCACCCAAGGGTATCTTTAATCATTTTAATTTTATTGTGTTGATTTCCAACATCACAAACACCTTGAGCCTTACCATTTAATTGACACAATTATCATGTTTAAAGAAGTCATCTATCCAATTCCTCTCCAAGAGTATGAGCCCTCTCTGGGAAGCTAATTGTTCATTTTATTTTTTAACATTGGCTTAATCTGATTTCTCTTAGTTTTGTGTATTTTATAGTATACTTCAAGTGCCTACATCAGCACTGGGAATAGAGCAATGAGTTATAAATAAGCATCAATGGAATGAATGAATAAAAAATAGCAGACAGGTCTAATATTGTACAAAGTATGATTCAGTGTCCCCTCTAATCCTTACAATAGCAGTGAAGTGAGTGTTGTTATTATTGTTTCTTTGAGAGGTTAAATGAGTTGTTCAAGAGTGAGCTATGGAACTGGCTTCATAAGAATAAATATGAGCAGGGCATAGTATGGTGGCAGGCACCTGTAACAGTATACTATAAGTTTGGGGCCAGCCTGGGCTACACATTGAGTCTCTGTCTCAGATAAACTCAAGAAAATAAATGAAACCCCGTACCAGCCTATCCTAGCTGTTTGGCAGATCTTCTCTTGATAGCTCTTCTATAAAGTCAGTATTCTTACCTCTACATGGTCTTAGGCATGTCTGCAATTACCCGAACCTATGCCCTTGGAAACTTGCACTGTGGTGAGGGCTTTAAGGCCCTGGGGCTCATTAAATGTTGACCTAGATGGTCAAACACACAATTGGGAAATGACCCATGGTTCCATTCATTTCTTGTGGAAAATATTTCTCGAAATCGTTAGCAAACTTTCCCGTGATGAAATTCCCAAGAAAGCTCATATAGACTTTTCATTTCCTCCAGGCTACACATGCTTCCCTGAGAAGACAGGAGTGGGGGAGGCTGAGCCCCTCTGGGGACTCAGTAAGATGACTTCCTCTAACACTGCTTCTCATTGCTCTGTAGATGAGTCTCGTGGGCATGCCCAGGCTTCCCGTGGAAGCAGGAAATGCTCATTTCTTGGAGTAATAAATCTGTGTATGATATTAAAATGAGCTCCTTTGAGACTGGCTGCGAGTGCTGAGTCAAAGCACCTTGTAGCTGAATCTTGAGTTGTTTGGAGCTGTCTCTGGGACGAGGTAGTTGCAGTAAGGTCAAAGGCTCTTTGCTAATGGAGGAATGACACCTTAGGAGAGAGAGTTCACTAAGACATGAGTTGCTATTTGAAACCAGGTCAAGAGAAAGCACACCACCTCTGTCTCCTGATTCTGGGACTCACACATTCGTAGTATTGGATGGCATATGTAAGTACCAGAAACTCTTTCTAAAGTCATTGAGCTTGCCAGGGCATTATACATAGAGAACTCAGTAGCTAGATACTTCCACAGCCTTTTCAAAGAGGAATTTTTTTCCTTTAAAATATATCAGATTGGGAAAAGTTTTAAAGGCAAGAAGGGAAAAAAATCAAGATGTTAAACTCACAATTGTTGAACAAAACTCTGTTAGGCCAAGCTTTAGCAACTGCCCCTCTCAGAGAAGCAGGAAGGCATGGAGAAAGCCAACACTTAGTGGATGCTTGTGGGTGTACAAGGTCATATGTAGCAACAGTTGTCTCTTGAGTCAGGGGAAAAGCTTAAAGAAACCAAGGCTGCCTAGACAATAACTCACAGTCTGAAAAAAAGCAAAACAAAACAACCAACCCAGGGAATTATTATGCACATTCTGTACATATTTCCTACAGACTTGTGTGTAGGCTTGCTTATTTCAATGGATCCCCAAGTCATTTCAGAGATGGAATTGTCCTTGAGACCATCTCATCTGATCCTCTGCTTTGCAAAGGGAGGCACAGAGACCCTTTCTTATTTTCTCATCTGGGTTCACCACAGTGGCATAAGCTGCAACACCAGTAGCAATGATAACACCATGGCCACCATGACTGACTACCAGGGGACACAGCAAACCCTGTGATAGATACTTTGCATGTAATGTTCCATTTCTTCTGAAAATCAAGCTCTGAAGGAGTATGATTTTATTTTAAAGGGATAGGGCAGAACAGCTAGGTTGCAGTTTTCCTGAATAGAAGCTTCTAGACGTTCTTGACTGGCTTTGGAATGGGACTTCCTGCCATGGTTCAACACATTTCACAGAATATGTCCTCTTTCAGAGTGTTCTTGGCCTCCTTTTGCTCAAGGCTCATTTCCTTTTTTAGCTGTTCTCTGTTGTATTAAGTTTCTGGCCCAGACTTTCAGGTCTAGACCAGAGGTTTGACCAGCAGTTCAGCTGTCTAGCAGTCCCATAGAATCACACAGATGCTTATATTAATTTTATACTGATTGGCCTAGGACCCAGACATATAACTTGCTAATTCTTTACCCTTAAACTAACCCATGATTCTTATCTTGTTCAGCCATGCAGCTCACTACCTTTTCTCAGCAGCATTTCTACTTTTTTCCTCTGAGTCTCCTGGCATCTCTGCGGTGTCTCTGCTCTGCTCTGTTCTGAGATGTTCCCAGAGGTTTTTGTTTTTTGGTCTGGTAGCCCCACCCACACTTCTTGTCTGCCCTTGGCCAATCAGTAAGTGGGACAATCATTTACAATATAACAAGACAATTCCACTATAGTTCTCCCTGGGTCCAGATGCTTTTCTACAAGCTACAATTTCTAGCAGCCTTCATCTTCCCTGTATCCCCCACCTTGATGTGAACTAGGCTTTGAGTCTCCCACATCTTTCTTACTTAACTTCTCTGCACAGGACTTAGCATCCTTTGATATTTTTCTTCTTTGTCTGGAGATTTGTTTGTTTTCTGCATCTACCTGCTGGGATGTGGTGCAGGGTCTCATTGCATCTGTCATGCCTGGTAAATAGTGTGTGCCCAGAAGTCATTTGTTAGGTGAATAAATGCATGGTGGTGTGGTACAGCTATAGGCTCTGGTTTCCCTCTCCCATTTCATTACTTGGAAATCTACCCACTCTTCAATTTTATCAAGTTAGCTTCACTTACTGTGAGCATCCTACCTTGGATCATGGCTTTCTCATATGTAAAATGAAAATACAGAGAGTCTTAATCTATGCATTTTCTGTAAAAATGGAAGTAGGCAAGCTGGATTATATAAAGTATTGTTTCTTTTTTAAGTCTAAAAGTGTAGTTTTTGAAATTTCTCTCTCTCTCTCTATCACACTCACTTAAGCCCCCACAAGTATTGATAGTTGTTGTGAGTGATTGTTCTCTAAGCCAAGGGACCGCCACCTGTATGTAACCTCTCATCTAGAGTTTGTAAGAGGACTCAATAAATTCACTTATTCCCAGAGGGAACTTGGATGGACTTGTGCCCTGGCTAGTCATTGGGACTTTGGGAAAAAGTACAGACATTGCTTTACGTGTCTCCTAGGGAAGAACTTTAACAATCGTGTACAACCCAAATCCTCCTTTCTTCCCTAGGGCTCTCACAGTATTTTCCCTGCTGATATTCAGTTCTCCTTCTCCTTTTAGTAACCCACTGAATTCAGTCAATGCGACATCCATAGGTATGGGGCCATCTACCAGAGCATGGACAATCTATCAGCAGCCATATCCTTAAAGAAAAATAACTCTCCCTCGACAGCATCTTCCAACAGCTAATACTGCCTCAGCTAGCCACTTGTTAAGCCCTTCCCACAGTCATGCTGGAATGTTGACTGGCTTGAGTTTGTGCTGGTCTCATGCAGGTGGGCAAAGCTGCTGTAAATTGTATGTGGCAGCCATGCTTTATCCAAGAGACAGCATTCCACTGCACTCCTCCTCATCCCCTGCTCTACATTCTTTCTGCTCCATCTTCCATGAAGCTCCCTGAACTTTGGTGTGGGTTAGGATGGTATAGATCTCTTATTAGGATGGATCACTCAACTGCCACTTAGACTCAGCACTTTGGCCATTCATGAGTCTCTGCATTGATTGCTACTCACTGCAAAAAGAAGCTTTTTTG
Organism: Sigmodon hispidus; assembly: GCA_004025045.1. Classification (NCBI taxonomy): domain Eukaryota; kingdom Metazoa; phylum Chordata; class Mammalia; order Rodentia; family Cricetidae; genus Sigmodon; species Sigmodon hispidus. The sequence goes on along the minus strand of PVIH01001074.1, from coordinate 16,512 downwards.
GTCAAGGTTGAGAGCAGCACTAATCTATGGGCACAAATATAAATATGTAGAAGGCAGTATCAATTTAGTAAAACAGTGGTAATAGGCTCTCTCCTTATGGCCCAGTATCCCTCAAATCATGGGATTTTGACCAGGTCTATAGAACCAGGCATGAATTCCCTCATGTGGAATAGGCTTCAAATCCAATCAAGAAAATAGTTGGTTATTCCCTAACAACCATGCCATGCCACTGCTTTTCACTAGGCACACCTTGCCTGACAACTTGGTAGTTTAGCTTGCAAGGTCCACCACTGTGTAAGTCCATTGATGACTTTCTCCCCCAGTGAGCTGCATAGCACTTTCCACTGCCATGAAAGCTAACCAGTGGGAGAAAGTTTTCAGGTCAGTGCTGATTTGATTTTTCTATACCCTGCAACAAATATATGTCATATCTTACCATTGTCTTCCACAACATAATCATGCATATATACTCTTTGACTTCTCCTTCTACTAAATTATTACATTTACCAATGGTTATTTCAAGTGGGAAGACAAGTCCATATTTTCTCTAAGAATATATGCTTTTATCCCAGACTCTTCCATATCCCAGTATCTTTTACTACATGCCAAAGAAGAAAAATCTTTATATTTATTCATTATTTGTTTTTCATTCTGCTTTTAATTTCTTTCTCTTGTTTTTTTTTTCAAAAAAAAAAAAAACAACAACAACTTTTCAAGACCTATTGCCAGGGTATTGGTACTTAGGGATGGAAGCTATTGTCCTGTCTTAAACTAAAGATTAGCTGAGCCAAATCCCCAGTATTTATAAGCTGAAGTTTATTTTTTAAAGAACCCCAAATTTTTAGCTCAGTTGTAGCAAGAAGTTTCTGACCCATCTGGCCCAAGGTCTGGACCTGCCTGCAGCTGCTTAGCTCAAATAGTCATATAAATGTTTATATTAATTACAAACTGTTTGGCTTATGGCTTAGGCTCATTACCAGATAGTTCTTACAACTTAACCCATTTCTATTAACCTATGTTTTGGCACTTGGCTGATGGTTTTACCTGTGTTCCATTACATCTTGTTCTCTTGGGTGGCAGCTCACAGCTTCTCTCTCTAACTCCACCCTCCTTCCCCTTTTTCTATGCTTGGATTTCTTGCCTGCTTATAAACTGGTTTGCCATAGGCCCAAATAGTTCTTTTATTATCCAATGGTAATTCACAGTGTACAGAAAGACATCCCACATCACTTCTGCTTTACTGTCTAATCAAAAAGGAAAGTTTCAATTTCAGAATAGCAAAATTACATATAATAAACAGCTATCAAGCAAAAACTGTAGTTACAATATCTAGTCTGCTTTTATTTATCAAAATTAAAGAAAATATTCTATCATCTGCCTTATCCTTATGAGTCCAAAGTTTTATATATAATTTAAGGAAAATTATACTTATAACTATCTAATCTTCAACTCCATCAAAGACCACAGAAGGATATAATATTATTTGAGTAAGAAAGGACATTATAAGCAACTTCTAAATTCTAGAGATGACAGAGACATCTGGCTACCCGGACAGTCACTTAAAGTTTCTTTGTAATGTTGAAGCATCCATTTTTAGCCTACAGGCCTAAGTCTCTGGCAGACTTTTCAGTGAATCAGGGAGTTTGAAGAACTGCTTCTCCCATTCTGGCATAGTTCTTCAGTCACTTCTCCTTGTGTTCTGCAGAATATCTGGCAGTTTTCTCTGTGAAGCAGGAACCTGAAGGACCATCTCAGCTTATTCTGTCAAAGTTCAGTGGTCATTTTCCCATGGGTTTCTTGTGTCCAGTCTATGCAGCATAATGTCAAACAGTCAAAGCAAGAACAGTCTCTTGCCCAGTGATCAAATTTTTCCACAAAAAAGTAAACTCCTTATGATGCTCATCACTCTATTGAAGAATATGGAAGCTGTCAGGATCAAATATGTCTCACTGTCCAGAAAAATTCATGTTCTTAAAATATTTTAAATGCCATATTATGTAGGTTTTTGAAGTGTTTGAAGATCACCTATCTAATTAAAATATGTCTTTGTATATCTAAGAAAATCTAACTAACATGCCTAATATGTTTGATTATTGTAGATGACTATTAATCTGTATCTCTTAATTATACATTACAATTTTTTGTAACTCATTTAAAATTATAATGTATAATTAAGAGATACAGAGACCCTGACTCAATGAGTAGGTAGATTGATTGAAGATGATTTATGACATCAACTTTGGGTCCCTGTATGCATACATATGTGTACTCATACATGCAAAAACATACATATACACATTTACCCACAATAGTTAAAAATATGAGGATTTAGATATAATGTGCCTGAACTTACTCAATGGGACCTCCTGAATCCAGTCGTAATGTGAGTATGTAGTACAATGGCATCTGATAGTCAGTGGAGGCCCAGAAATGGCAGTGTGTGATGTCCTTTTTCTTCTAATAGAAGTAAATTTTTTCTTATGATTGTTCTCATGACACTCTTATTCATACAGTCTTTATTTCTCCTTTAACCAAGAACTATTGATGATTATTTGCAAATAAGACAAAATAATCATTATTTGTCTGAAGAAGAATGTATTTACCTTCCCAGCTCCAGAATTATTCTTGTCAATTTGAGACTCAAACAACCATGGTTCTCATGTATGGCACAGGCCTCCTTCCTGACCATTAATACAAGTCCATAATGTGAACCAGGTGAATATCTGAATATCTTGAGGTATAAATCCTATTTAATTAGCTTGGTATAAAAATTCTTTAAAATTAATTTCTGGTTGTGTGGAAAAATTGCACTTTTGGGCTTGCTGTTCTCCCTTATTTTTAAATTTAAATTGAAAATTTAAAATAATAACATATTTATGGGGTACTTTGCGGTGTTCTAATATACATGCTGTCATGAAGTTTCTGTTATTGTGATTTAACACCATGACCAAAAGCAACTTGTAATTTCAGGTAACTGTCCATCACTGAGAGGAATTCAGGGCAGAAGCAAACAGAGCAGGAAGCCGAAGGTATAAACTGAAGCAGAGGATGCAGAGGAATTCGGTGGCGGGTTTGCTCCCTATGGCTCCCCCAGCCTGCTTTCCTGTACTATTCAGGGCTACATGCCCAGAAGTGGTCCAGTCCTAGTTTTAGTGAGCTGGGCCCTCATATCAACCATTAATCAAGAAAATGCCCTACCTATATGCCTATATTTCAATTGTATAATGACTTTTTCGCAATTAAATCTTTCTTCCCAGACATGTCTGTGTTTGTGTCGGGTTGATTAAAATCAATCAGCACATGTGTAAATTGTACAGATGTTTAAATCAGAGTGCACAAACATTAATCTTTTAAAAGGATGTATATGTGTGTGGTATGTAGTGTGTGAGTGCATGCATATGTGTATATATGTGGTGTGTGTTGTATGTATTTATGTGTGTATATATATGTATATAGTGTGTAGTATGGATGTGTGGTAAGTGTGATATATATATATATACATATATATGTGTGTGTGTGCACATGTGTGTGTATACATGTGTGTGTATGTAGTATATGTATGCATGTTTTTGTGGTGACTATGGTGTGAGTGTGTATGTGTATGTGTACATATAAAGGTCATAAGTTGACATTAGGTACCTTCTTCAGTCAGTCTCCATCTTATTTTTGAGACAGGGTCTCTGAGTGACAGGCTTTCACTACCAATTTGGCCCAGTGGGCTGGCTTGCAAACCATAGGACTTCTCCTCTCTTCCCCTTCCAGCCCTAGGTTACAGGTCCTGCTGTGCTTGACTTCTGTAGGTGAGTGTTAGGGAGTGGAGCTCAGGCCCTCACTCTCATGAAGCAAGTGTTTTTCCACGTGACCCACGTCCCCTGTTTCTGCATTCATCCTACATTTATAAATCACTGTTTATGGTGCAAACATTCAAAACCCTCCTTTCAGCTTGCTCAAGTGCACAGGCCATTCCTGCCATTGGTAGTGACTTTCTAATGAGGGCTGAAGGAAAGAAATGTGTATGAACTTGACCTGCTTTCTGTATTTCTTTCAAAACCATAGAACGAACTTGATATCAAAGAATGAAAAAACCCCAAAAAACCAGTTATTCTCTGAGCGGCTCATTTCATCCCAAACATGGAGACCCTGAGGCAGTTGCTTTGGTTTTGCTGAAGTGAGATATGGGAAGAAAAATGATCACATGTAGGGGCATCTAACCTGTCTTGAGACATGAAGCCACAAGAAAGAGCAAGCTCAGCCTTGGATGCTCACCATCCACTACCCCTGAAACAGGAAGCCTTCTGAAGCTCCTCAGCTCAGTCAGTCTTCCATGGACCAACTGTGGCTGCATACATGGGTGCAGGCACTTGTAGACCTTCTCGGATTTCTCTTTGTTTTACACGCTGTAGATGTGTTTGTTGGCCTGACACCAACTTTACCACTTAACCTTTCTTTGCCCCAGCTGAGGCCAGTTTTGCAAGGAACATGTACTTCTGTGTCTGCAGAATCTTGGATTCTTTTGGGGAAAGCCATTCTCTAGGCCAATGGGGAAGGAGAGGGAGCTATGTACACACAGCTGAAGATGACTTTAGCACAGAGTTTATTTAATACATCCTCCAAATTGTATTTTGAAGCATCTGTTAATAAGAAAGCACTCTCTTTTTGAGCAGGGCGAGTGTTTTATAAATGGAATTTGCAGACCAGCAATACTCCCATTAATTTTCCCTGTCTACAATTACTATCATTACATTCTTAAAGCACTTTTAAAATAAACTACCCCATGATGTCATGTGCACATTCTGAACTCCAGCAAGAGGGACAGCAGAGTAGCGGCATCTGGACCTTGGACTGCGATCTTTTAGGGAACATCTTGATGGCTGTAATTACTGTCATGTTATGAGAACTTAAAAAAAAAAAGGCGCCAGAGTTCCAAATAAAACATAAAATGGCTTTGATATAATAAATGTTACTATCATTGTTTAAAAATGTTGTGACCCATCTGCTGTAGTTTCTGAGAAAGATATTTCCCAGCACTTGATATTTTCAGCTCTCCACCCCCTTTCATAGTCTATTACTGCAGATAAGGATGAAGAAAATCTTCAGGACAGACTTGTTTTAAGTCAACATAACACAATGCCAGCATTGTCTTTCTTCAAGAGGAACTTTCAAATTAAATTTGGTATGAGCTTTACCAGATCTCTAAACGGCTTTGTTCCAGAGACACTGAATGTACCCTATTAGGAAGAATTAATAATTCAAATGCTATAGTTGTGGATAATTGCACTCATTAGGATAAGACAGGAGCTGAGGCAATTTCCTGCAGGGTTCACTTGTATACATCACATCCCCCAACCCGCAAAAAGGTTAGAAGAGTTTGGACCACTCCAGAGGGAAAGGAGCTACCCCAAATGAACATGTGGCTTGTCGCTTTCCCATGGGATCAAGTTTTGGAGGAGACTGTGATAAATTTGGCTCAAAGCATTGGACCAATTTCTGCCTCAAGTGATGAAGAAGAGTCATATTATGAAAGAAGTCATCCATTGTGTGTGCTGACCCATGGTGGAATTCACTTGGCCTCCTAAAGAAGTTTTCTCGTGCAAAATTCATTCAACCCTATGAAATCTAAGTTCTCATTTCATAATGGGTATTAGCAATTTTAAGGAAGGTAATGCATCTTGCTTAGGTGGCTGGTTGATTTTGACAATAGCATGTACAGATAACTTAAATGGAGTAATCTCTTTTGTGGATTTTTTTCCCTCTGCTGGTTTGCTGATAACATTGTTCAGTTTGAAGATGGACCATCTGATGCAAGAGTTGGAACTTAACCAGGAAAAATTGATTTGACCTGATCTGGATTTCATCATGTTCAGTAAGTTTGTAATCTTTTCACATGTCATACCAACTGACAGTTTTTTTTCCATGTCCTATATATCAACTGCTTATTTCATTGATATCATGTTTCCTGTTTTATCTATGTTTTATCCACATGTCTTTTCTGGATAATTAGCAGACCAGAGGATTGGGGTAACAATGCTTCAGTCCTGAGCAAGTTTCTTTTTTCTTTTTTTAAACACTTTTATTTATTTATTTATTTGCCTTGGTGTTTGCCTGGAACTGGAACGACAGACAGTTGTTAGCTGCCATGTGGGTGCTGGGAATTGAACCCGGGTCCTCTGGAAGAGCAGACGGTGCTCTTAACTGCTGAGCCATCTCTCCAGCCCCCTGAGCAAGTTTCTTAAACTTCACTCTTTGTAGTCAGCACTGGCCAGCTCCCTGGACTACGAGAGCAAGATATCCCCAAACTTAATCAAACAGAAACTGTTACTGATGGACAGACATGTTGGACCTTCTCTGAGCACTGAACATAGTTCATGGCTAAGGGCTGTCTAGAAGATTGCCCTCTTTCTTAAATACTGGACTTAGTCATTGTCCTTCAAAATATCAGATTGGAAAAAATGTGGAGTTGTTTGAAGGGATATGTGATCAATTAATAGATGCACACTGCTCACAAGCCTGGGTCTGATTTTTTAATTTTGCTTTAGTGGTTACAAATTAGTAGAAGCCCACAGTTATTCTGTCTCAGAATGGCAGCCTGCATGACTCTTTCCTCCTCTATTGTTTCAATGTGGCTTCTGAGGACTGGATTTTTAATAAGGACTAGTGGATGGGAGAAATATCCCAAAGAATTTTTTTTAGAAAACAAATTGAACCTTCCTGTGGAAACAATATTATTCCTTTTCAGCATTAAATAGTGCTTCATGAAAGGATGTCAGAGACACCAGCTGAGTGTCTAGTCCACTCTCTGTTTGTTGAAGCATTTATGGCTCTTACTTAAGACAAGAGAAATAACAAGGGAAGAAATTACTACAAATACAGAACATTTTATTATACAAATAAAAAAGGAGCGTAGATCTGTTAGCTCCTGCCAACTTTTGAAATATGAATTCCATTTGTCTTTATTACAGTCTATTCCCATAGTGCCTTTTCCATATTTATTAATTTTTGAATGTTACTATTAAACAGAGATTTGTGCCTACTGGTAATAGTTAAGGCTATGTTCAAGAAATGAGAAAAACACATTAACTCATCTTTTTATTTTTACATCAATAAATTAGGAGATGTGCAATTACCTAAACTTGTTACCATTAATTTTTTCATATAAATTATCATAAGAAAATCCTGTCAGTTCTACACAAATCGTGATGACTCATAGGTACGTGATTCTTCTTATTAAGGAAAAAAATGAGACAGGAAATCCAATATAAATGAGCTGTTTTCCTCAGAAGTATAATAAAACTTGCATACTGGTGTATGAGTTTTTGATTATATCATTCACTGATAATCTTGAGGCTCATTTCCTTCCAGTGAAGAAGCTGTCTCTTTTCTCCTGGCCCCAGCCCCCTTTGGCCACTAACCTTTTAGCAATCCTACCCCCTCGCCTGGGGAAGAGGCCGCCCAGTCACAGCTACCACACTGTAGTATATTTTAAGGGCTGTAAATTTTTACTGTCAGATTTGAGCCAGGGGTGTTAAGCTCTAAAGATACACATCTGCTTCCTACTCAAATGGTCTTTTGTTGTGCTTCTTGGTAGTGGAAGAGTTTTAAGGCCATCAGAATAAATCCCAGTGTGGGTAGGAGTGAGTTATGGTACTTCAAGAAGGAAGCCTCATGGTTACAAATAGAACCTGTCCTGATTCTATTCTTAAATTCTGCTTTTTTTCCTATTTGTTGGTACACAATAGTATTTTATTACTATTTAATGAACAAAATGAGTCACTATTAAATTTAAAGTGAAAAATTATTTTGTAATCTGACTCAGAACCTCTGAATGTATCTGGTTTCTAGGTTTGGATTTCCTAATGTCAGGTTTTCTTAAATAGCATCATAGGAATTCAGAGCCAGAAAACAAATGACATGTTTAAGAAATCACTTGGGAAGAAATGCCTAAAGTCTTTTTTTTGTGTGGAATATATATATATTATATATATATATTAAAACCAAATATATGCTTGGTTGGAATACAAAGATGTCATGCGTCTCAGATGGTACAGGTATCAAGGCTACATCAGCCAGTAAGTGTCGTCCTTTAGCCTTTGGTTCTTGGGGAAAGACAGCACAGATGCCAGTTTGGAGAGGGTCAGTGTGGTTCTCAGAGGGTACCTGAGCTGTTTGTGTTCACTGGCTGAGAATGATGGTCAAAGCAGAAAGCACAAGGGTAGGATTGGCTTGGGATTGAGGAGAGATGCAAACTTGATGTCCTAAAAGATTTTAGCTTTTTAAGGAAGAACAAAGGGAGTAGTTATCATACAAGTGAGGTCTAGGCCAGAAGATCTTGACAAATATTGGTTTATTTTTCTCATTGGATAGTTGCAATTATGTTTTTGACTTTAGCTCTTTTACTGGTCAATATGTTAATGATGGATGATGGGAGAGGCCACCAGCACCAGACACAGAGAGAGAGCTGGCACTGGAGTCAACTCAGAGAATACTGACGTGGTACTGGGAGATAGTGGTTGAAAGGAGAAGAGGAGATGGGTTAGGGTTGAAAACAGACTGGAAAGAATGTCAGTGATAAAAGAAGAAGTTGCAATATCATCAAGAAAAATAAAGATGGGGCTGGAGAGATGACTCAGCGGTTAAGAGCACCGTCTGTTCTTCCAGAGGACCTGGGTTCGATTCCTAGCACCCACATGGCAGCTAACAACTGTCTGTAGTTCCAGTTCCAGGCAAAACACCAAGACAAATAAATAAAGTTTAAAAAAATTTATAAAAACAAAAACAAAAACAAAAACAAAAAAAACATACAGAAATACATTCCCCCCCCCCAAAAAAAAGAAAAATAAAGATGTAGAGGACATAGACTTGGGATGTGCTCAGAAGGTTAGTAATGTGGGTTGATACCAAGAGTGGTTTGTGTGGGGCACTCAGTTGAAGAAGTGGACCTTAGCCAGAACAAAACCATACTGAGAATGGAAATAGATTGGTTCAGACTGAGGGGTGAACACGGCATTTCCCAATTAAGAAGATGTTGGTACTCCTGAATTCAGTTTGGGAGACCAAGAACATGTCTTTGTATGGCATTGGTCACTTTCCCACAGAACAAATAAGCCGTACTCCAGTGACATGTGGTGAAGGTGAGGCTATGTCGGGATGGTAGTGACCATTGAATTGGAACAGTGAGGTTGAATAGTTACAGCTCTGAATGGAGGGGAGTTTGAAGATGTGTGTGTATGAGTGTTCCAGTGATTGAGAAACTCAGTGTGAGTGTTCTTATGTTGAACAGCTGTGTGTGATAGCCAGGCATACACACACAGTTTGTAAACAAGTTGATTCTTACAACAAACTTTGTCGTTATTGTCCAGGGACCACATACTAAGGAAGCATAAAAATGCCATCCCAACAGCATAGCGGAGCATGTGGATTGGCTCTCAGTGGCCTCATTTCCTACTCCTCTTTACATTCCTTATATCACAATGCTGGCTTTACCAAGTTCTTCTCTTTTTCATGCTCCCCACATGAAATAGTCTCTTCTCTATTAGAGCTTCCCAAATCTCCCAGATGACTGCTCCCTCCTCAGCAAAGACTGTGGGAAGATCTACAAAGAGATTCTCCAAGGTTTGTTCTCTCAGCAGTTTATTCAGACCCTTATAGATGAACTCTGAAATCTGAGGTGTCATCTTTCCCTTTCCTGAGTGGTACATAAGGACATGGAGGTACTTCATCAATTTGGACAGGTTTTTTTTTTTTTTTTTTTTTTTTTTTTTTTTTTTTTTTTTTTTTTTTTTTTTTTTTTTTTTTTTTTTTTTTTTTTTTTTTTTTTTTTTTTTTTTTTTTTGCCTAGCACAGGGCCCACTCATGTTATGTATGCAAGGCTTAAGGATGAATCCTTATCAAACTTGAAGGGCAGGTGTACGGTTGGATAGCTAGGACATATCTAAGTTGTATGGACTCTCCTGTGAAGATAAAAAAAGACCAGCATGTCCACCCCTCTTGGCAGGTCTGTGGAGGGAAGGTGCTTAGATGCTATAGAAACTCATTCTAGATTAGAGGGTAATATAAGAGATGAATAGATATGATCAGAACATCTTGAATAAATATGTAAAAGTTTCAAAGAATAAATAAAAAATAACCCTCTCTCCACTGATAGCTTACATAGTGCAGGAAGGTGCTACATTAGCAGCTGGGGGAGAAGGATATCAATGGCCTTACTGGGTGCTGGATTATGAATCCTATAATAGTGACTTGCCAGGAAAGAAGCACTTTTCCATATCCCAGTGGATGGTCCCACATCCTTATGCATGCTGGCAACATTAGTGAGATTCATCAAATTATATTTAAAAAGTGAAAGGACCTGAAATTGGGAAGAAGATGTGTCAAGGAGACTTGGAACAGGGAGTGAGAAGAGGCTATGATCAAGGTATAGTGTATACATATATGAAAATTTTAAAGATTAAATAAAAAAAATCTATGTACAATGTGTCATTGTTTTCATGTTCTGTGGCAGTAGGTGGCAAAGTGACTCATAACTCTTGTTCTAAGCATCCAGAAGAGTCAGATTTATTTTGGGAGAAACTCTATGTCACCTTCTGTGAAAAGGAAATGCTAACAAGACCTTGCCAAGAGGATCTGTTTTATAAATTCTTCAAAGCAATGAAGCTCACCATAATATATCTTGATAAGTTTTCAGAGCATGTCCTAATCTGTGAAAGCAGCTTCAGAGAAAAGCTTGAAGAATCTCTTTTGTGAACTCAAGTACAGTTACAGTTAGTGAAACTAATTTATGGAGATGACTCAGTGTCAGGAAGTGACACAGGCAGGTGTGGGTTCCAAACACATAGAGAAGGAAGGACTGAAATCTGATGTGATTTTCTCAGTGTCTTTACCAAAATGATAATCCCTTTTCTGTCCAAGTCTACTCAAGACATTGACAATGAAATGAGAAATCTGTACTATGGATCATTTGGGGTTCTGGCACCAGAGATGCCTACTTTGCATTGAGGTGCAGATTAAGGAGGCACCATGTCTAATGTTATGTTACCTTTGATGTTAGAAGACTGACTCCCAGTTCCAGATATTTTTTTGGTACGTCTATATGATGTTCAGTAAATACTAGTTAACACTGTTAAGATTAATGACTTCAGTATGAAATTGGGGTGGCATTATCTAATAGCAATATCACTCTAGCATTCTTTAAGAGCTTCTGTGCTGAGAATACTTTTATATGACTTAGTGCTCCTTGGTTGCTCGGGTGTGGGTATCACTATATAGATGTGAAACTTGAGGTTTACAGAGATTATATGTCATGCTCACAGAAGGGGGTGATGAGTTGAGGGTTTCAGTCTGAGGCAATCTGGGGCTTCCTGAATCTGCTTCAGAGTTCTAAGTACCACATCAATAATTATACCTCATTAACTAAAATCTTCATTATTTTGAGAATTAATCTTCATTTTTATTTGTGTGTGTATGTATGCCTATGCCAGATGTGTGCAGGTGACTGTGGAGGTTGGAAGAAAATGCAGTATTGCCTGGAGTTGGAATTATGTGGCTGTGAGTTGTCAGACGTGGGTGGTGGGAACTGAACTTGAGTCCTCTAGAAGAGCAGTAAGTGTTCTTAAACACTGAGCCATCTCTCCAGCTCCCATAACTAAAATGTTGATGCAAATATCCAGTATTATCATGTCCAGACTGCCTCACGACTGGGTCATTTCTGAAGTTTACTTCTCTGTATCTTCTATTTACCACTTAGTATGAGACAAACTCCCATTCAAACCATGAGATAACCTCATGGCCACTGCTCTTCTAAGCATCAAAGGCTGCTGAGAATGATACATTCATAACATGACATGTTTATCGGAACCCAGAGGAAGAAGTCTTTGACACATCACTCCACACAACAATACCACTACAAAATAGCTTAAATAGGTATGTATTTCCGTAGCCATCTATCTCCTTTTAATAAAACATTTACCCATGTCTATCAGAGATGACACATTAAGAAAACTTAGAATAATCAAGCAAGCAACCAACCCTCAGGCCCCCAGACAGCACCCACTCATGTTGCTGTGCTTAGAAACAATGCTGAACATTTCATTTAATCTCAGTATTTCATAAACAAGAATATGATTGCGCCTACTAATTGAGCTGACATGATTCACATATCCACTGCAAGTACTTTTCACTCTGAGTTACCTCCTCAGCACCTTTAAACTTTTTAATGGAAGAAATATGTTTCCATATTAAAATTTCAAATGACTTAGAGAAGTTTAAAGAGTAAAGATTCTCATTTTTGAATTTTAAGCTAGGTTAACATCTCAGAGTTACTCACCTGTCAACAAACAGCCAATTGTTTCTTACTTACCAGTATGAAACTTTTTATGTATGTATGTCTTCCCCACCCCTCATCTACCTCCTTTTTGTTCCCTCCCTCTCCTGTCCAGTCACCACGAACATTTGCTGAGAGCATAATATTCTAAGAACTGTGCTAAGCACTGGAGCACAGATGGGAGCAAATCCCTCCCTGTAAGTCTCCTTAGTCTCAGAACATTCCAGCTCTCATGAGAGCTAAGCTAGGGTTAGTTTTCCTGCTTATTTCTTGTGTTCATGAACACAGATATTTAAGAGATAACTGTTTTCATCTGAAAGCAAACAGCTTTAAGACAATTCTTCTCTTCCCTTAGGTGAAGCCATTTTGGAAGTGCCATATTGAAAACACAGATGCTTACATGGAGACAAAGGGGGTTTGTCTTCCCTTTCCTTACGTGGGCATCTCTTTGTTGTGGCTCATAGATCCAAGCCTGGTTTCTGGGAAACCAGGAAATGTGGAAATGAAAGAGATTCTGTGTCTCTCATGCTGAGCCTCAACCAGAATGTCAAACAAGAGTTTTGTTAACTTGAAGGGGAAGTTGGAGGCTGAAATAAGCCAGCAGTTATCTGGGTCTTCTGCTGTTACTCAGTTTCGGGTTAGTATCAGTGAGTTGTCAAGAGGATAATAGCTGTTTATGAGCAAACTCCCCATCTAATGGCCTATGGAAGGTACTATATCAAACTTTGACCTGTATCTCTCTTTTCCATTCTTTGAGAGGTCTAGGGATGCACATGGTTCAGGGCGGCCTACTACTCATAAGACCTGGAATCCCATCCTCAGTACCACAAACTCTCTACTTGTAGAAGAAGGGCCAGTATTTATCTTCTTGGAAGGAAGTACCCACAGGGCTTTTCTATACAGCAAACTGATGCACACAGGAGTGGGGTGGGGCTGCTGGGGACATGGCCATGACCTAAAGTCATGGATAGAAGATAAAGGATCAGTGAAGCATTGCTCTGGTAAATTCGATGAGCCCACAGATGCTTGGGTAGCCAAGGTTCCAATGAACTTTTTATCTCTGAGATAACATGAGAAAAATGATGAACTGCTTGGAGATCTTGGGAGGAAGCTCACCTCTCATCAAAAGTCTGCCCCCCAATTTTTAATCATAAAATTATGATCATCTGAATCATAAAAATTCTTGATTCAGAAGAATGTGCTGTGTAGTCACCTTGGTGGTCAATGCCTTCTAGGTCTTCCTTGGTTTCATCTTCCTCTGTGGGTTTTGGCATAGGTAAAGCCAGTTAGGAGAGAAGATTAGTGATATGTCCACTACCTACAGGTCTCTTCCACAGGAGAGCTAGACTAAGCTTATAGACAGATTATTTCCGGTGGGGGGGGAAGGCTGTGGAGCGATGGAGATAAAGCTTGAGAGAGGTAGGTAACCTTTTTTCCTGTCTTAAAGAAATAATTGGACAATTATGAAGTAAACTCAAGACACTATATGCATACATTGTATGTATGTGTGTGCATGTACCTGCACTACTGTGTGTGTGTGTGTGTGTGGGGTTGGCTAGAGGTTAAATATTTTCCTCTCTTGCTCTCTCCATTCTTTTTTAGGATCCCTTGTTGAATTTGGAGCCCATCAGTTTGTTGAAACTGGCTGTCCACTGAGTCCCCAGGATCTCCTATCTCTGCCTCATGGTCTAGTGTTGTGGATGCTCATCATTAGATACAGATTCGATGTGGGTTCTAGGGAGCTCAGGTTATCATATTTGCATGGTGACTAAGCCATCTCCCCAACTTAAGGAACTTTGAAAGGAAACTGAGGAGGCAGAGTCTATACATAGTACACATTACAGGCAACGTACCTGAAAAAGTGTTATGGGAGTATCATATATATAAAATTTGTATTGTAAAAACATCATACATTTTATATGGTTTTAAAATATAGAGATGCACAATTAAAAAAAATCTAGTTGTACATTCAGCTATGAACATCTGCATGTCTGTCCATCCACTCATCTATTTACTGACATTTAGTTATTTTTGTGGGTTTTTTATGTGTAATTACTATATGACAAAATCACAATGTACATTTCAGTTTATGATTTCCTTGTCCATACACGTATATGTTATGAACATTTCCATGTCTTATTAAATGTGGTTAGATGAACTTTTGACAGATCCCACTGCATGTTTTGGTGACATTCCTAGCTAATCTTATGTCAACTTGACACAAGCTAGGGTCCTCTGAAAGGAGGGAGCATCAGTTGAGAAAATGCCTGCATAAGGCCCAGCTGTAAGGCATTTTCTTGATTAGTGATTGCTACAAGAGGGCCCAGCCCATGGTGGTTGCGACCATCTCTGGGTAGTCTATTGGTCCTAGTCCTGAGTCTATAAGAAAGCAGGCTGATCAGGCCATGAGAGTGAGCCAGTAAGCAGCATCCCTCCATGGCCTCCGCATCAGCTTCTGTCTCCAGGTTCTCGTTCTATTTGAGCTCCTGCTTTGACTTTCCTCAGTGATAGGCTGTGCCTGGAAATATAAGATAAAATAAACCCTGTCCTTCTCAAGCTGCCTTTGGTCACGGTGCTTATCACAACAACAGAAACCCAACAGACAAAATCTCTGAACAAAATACACAATGCAAATGAGGGCTTTGAAGCCTAAGCACAGAGAAGTCAGAAGACTGTGAAACCAAAGGAACATGATGATGGTGAGTTCCCCAATCAATCTTTTTGCTTCCAATACCCACCCCAGACTTAGAACTACTCACACTGGACACGTGGACATGCCAGCAGGAGCAGTCAGCAGTGCTTTCTCAAAGCTTAAGACCCAGGAAAGCCAAAGACTAGCAAGGTAGAAAGACTTGATCAATTATTTTACCTCAGCAACACCAGGAAAAAAGCATTACTTCAACACCCTTCATAACAGCAAATGTCAAGTGTGGTGCCTGGATTTCTGCCCATCAGAAGCTGGAGTGAGGTGTGTTCCTTGGCTCCCCTGGGTTGATACACATGACATCTGTTAGGAGATAGGTCTTCCATTCCGCATTATCCCCCAATAGTGAGGACTCTTTTCCATCTGGTCTCAGTAGAGACTATGTGGGGAGCCTGGATTACAGCCATAGCCACAGGTGGTTAATATT
The DNA here is from genome assembly GCA_004025045.1 of Sigmodon hispidus. Lineage (NCBI taxonomy): Eukaryota > Metazoa > Chordata > Mammalia > Rodentia > Cricetidae > Sigmodon > Sigmodon hispidus. The sequence continues at coordinate 1,065 of PVIH01001074.1, read as the reverse complement.
AGAGAAGGCCTGGTGAGGAGTGGCGGCTGTTGTTGCCTATGTGGGCACTCATCTTCCTACCTTGGAATCAGTGTTGGTCATTTGGTGAGAAGTAACTCCCACTCTACCTAGAAGTAATGGGGCGCTCTCTTCACTGCCCCAGTGTGCCAGTGGAGCCCAAGTGGGGGCCCGCACTTCTGTCTTCACTGGGGAAAGGAAAGGAGCACTGTTTCTTCTGCTGTTAGACCTGGGTTAGAAGAAACCAGTTAAAACAGGTTTGGGGAAGATTCTAGGAGTTACATGGTATTGGAATAAAGCTAATTTTTTTTTTCAGTGAAAACCACCTATTAAACCGAGAAACAGGAAGATCTCAAATTGAAAACAGAAAGACAGTTGATACAAATGTGGCCAGGTATGGTAGAACTTGGGACTTCTGCAGAAGGACTTTGGAGACTTCAAGGCCAGTCTGGGATGTACAGTATTTTTTAGAAATAAAAACTAGACACTAATGCCAAGATGACGAGTTTAGCAAAAATTTTAGATCAGTTGCCATAAAAATACTTTATTAGAATTATAAGCTTTATTAAAACCACAAATTATAAAAATAACCTTAACCATGAAATACAAAAATCTCAGAAAAAAAAAGAGAAATAGAAATGGAAAATTTCAAACTGAAAATAAAGTTAACTAAAATAAAATGCTTAATGGATAGGATAGAAAACAGTATGAGAAAGAGGCAAGACAGAAAAATAGAAATTGCCTAATGTAAACACAGAGAAAAAAGAACCCGAATAACAGTGACTAGTGCCTCATGACCCTGGGAAAATATAACAAAAGAGTTAATGAGTTTCATCAGACTACAGAGAGAAAAAAGGCATTGAGACCATAAAAGAACTCTAATAAATAACAACTAACAATGTCTCCAAATTGGCAAAAGAAAATTTTGGAAAAATCTTACTAATTTAAGAAGCCGGTAAAATCTGGAGAAGATAAACCAAGAAACACCCAGTCAAACAAATCACAATCCTAACTGAAAACTGGAGGCAGAAAGACAATGCTGAAGGAGAGAAGCATCTTACCCACAAG
>PVIH01001073.1:212044-264154 GCA_004025045.1 Sigmodon hispidus | reverse complement strand
CTCCATTGTTGGTGGGAGTGTAAGCTTGTTCAGGCACTTTGGAATGCAATATGGCAGTTTCTCAGAAAATTGAGAATCAATCTCCCCAAGGACCCAGCAATACCACTTCTGGGTGTATACCCTAAAGAAGCACATTCACACTCCAAAGGTATTAGCTCAACTATGTTCATAGCAGCATTATTTGTAATAGCAAGAACCTGGAAACAACCTAGATGTCTCTCAACTGAAGAATGGATTAACAAACTGTGGTACATCTACACAATGGAGTACTACTCAGCAGTAAGAAAAAATGATATCCTAAAATTTGTAGGCAAATGGATGGATTTGGAGTATATCCTCCTGAGCGAGGTATCACAATCTCAGAAAGATAAGCAGAGGATGTACTCACTCATTAGTGGTCTCTAAACAAACAAACAAGAAAAAAAAGCCAAGCATGCCCAAGCTGCAAACCACAACCACTGAACAGCTTGGGATCAGAAACACCCTGGACTGACCCTTCAAACCCCACTCCAACTATAGGAACACCTGACTCACTCTTGAGGGAGGGTGGACAAAACTGGATTTGGCCAGGAGTGGAGAGTGATCCAAGCATTATTGAGTCAGTGGGACCATAGGACTGTCTGCTCCCTGACCAAGGAGGGGATGGGGAATTTCAGAGGAGAAAAATGACCTTATGTGGTGGGAGGGGGAAGGGACCTTGAATAAGGATATACAGGGATGGAAAAAAAATTCAGAGGGAAAGCTGAACACAAAGTAAATATATGTGTAGCAATCTTATTTGCATTATCACCCTTGATAAGTCATGCTTATGATTTTTATCCTCTTTATAGTTATTGTTTACTTTTCAGCATTTTAAATTCATTTTACTGTTTTTTTGATAAATACAAAATAAATATGAAGAAAAAAACAAAGAAACAAACAAAAAAAGAAATGATACTATAGCTTAAACCTCATATCAAACCTGACATACTAATAGTGGGACACTTCAATACCCGACTTTCACCCTTGGATAGGTCAATCAGACAGAAACTCAACAGAGAAATAAGGGATGTATCAGAAGTTATGACACAAAAGAATTTAGTAGATATATACCAAATCCCCCACTCAAACAAAAAGGAGTATATGTATTTCTCTGCACCCTATGAAAGTTTCTCTAAAATTGACCACACACTAGGTCATAAAGCAAATATCAACAGGTACAAAAAATGTGTATAACTCCTTGTACCATATCAGATCACCATTGTCTAAAGTTAGAGTTCAATAACATCAAAAATCACAGAAAGCTTACCAACTTGTGAAAACTAAACATCAATTAACTGAACCACCTATGGGTCAAGGAAGAAATTAAGAAAGAAATCAAAGTCTTCCTAGAATTTAACAAAAATGAATCCACAACATACCAAAACTTATGGGATACAATGAAAGCAGTCTTAAGAGGAAAATTCATAGCACTAGATGCTTACATGAAAAGACTAGAGAAATCCCACACAAGAGAACTATCACCACAACTGAAAGCCCTACAACAATCAGAAGCAAACTCAACTAGAAGGAGCAGACAGCAGAAAATAATCAGACTTAGAGCTGAAATCAACACAATTGAAAGAAAAAGAATAATACAAAGAATCAATGAATCAAAGAGTTGGTTCTTTGAGAAAATCAACAAGATAGATAAACCCTTATCCAAACTAACCAAAAAGCAGAGACAGTATCCAGATTAACAAAATCAGAAATGAAAAGGGGGACATAACAACAGACACCCAGAAAATTCAGAGAATTATCAGGTCATACTTTGAAGATCTATACTCCACAAAAATGGAAAACCTAGAAGAAATGGACAGCTTTTTGGATAGGTAACCATCTACAAAAATTAAATCAAGATCAAATTAAAGACCTAAACAGTCCTGTAACACCAAAGGAATTTGAAGCTGTCATTAAAAGTCTCCCAAATAAAAAAGCCCATGCCCAGATGGTTTCAGTGCAGAGTTATACCAGACATTCAAAGAAAATCTAAAATCAATACCCCTCAAACTGTTCCATATAGTAGAAACTGATGGAACATTGCCAAACTCTTTTTTTGTGAGCCCACAATAACCCTACTACCCAAGCCACTCAAAGACACAACAAAGAAAGAGAATAACAAACCAATTTCCCTCAAGCACATTGATGAAAAGATTATCAACAAAATTCTGGCAAACCAAATCCAACAACATATAATTAAAAAGTCATTCATCACGATCAAGTAGGCTTCATCCAAGAAATGCAGAGATGGTTCAACATACAGAAAACAATAAACATCATCCATCATATAAACAAACTGAAGAAAAAAAACCCACACGATCATCTCCTTAGATGCTGAAAAAGCCTTTGACCAAATCCAACACTCCTTTTTGATAAAAGTCCTGGAGAGATCAGGAATACAGAGAAAATACCTAAATATAATAAAGACGATTTACAAAAAGCTAATGGCCAACATCAAACTTAATGGAGAAAAACTCAAAGCAATCCCACTAAAATCAGGAATTAGACAAGAATGTCCTCTCCCCCTTATCCATTCAATATAATTCTTGAAGTTTTACCTAAAGCAATAAGAGAACAAAAGGAGATTAAGGAGACACAAATTGGAAAAGAAGAAATGAAACTATCTCTATTTGCAGATGACATGATTGTATACATAAGTGACCAACAAAATTCTACCAGGGAACTTCTACAGCTAATAAACACCTTCAGCAATGTAGCAGGGTACAAGATTAACTCAAAGAAATCAGTAGCCCCCCCTATTCACTACAGATAAAAGGGCTGAAAAAGAAGTAAAGGAAACATCACCTTCTATAATAGCTGCAAATAGCATTAAATACCTCAGTGTAAAATATAACCAAAGAAGTATCAGATCTGTTTGACAAAAACTTTAAATCTTTGAAGAAAGAAATTGAAGAGGATATCAGAAAATGGAAAGATCTCCCATTCTCCTGGATAGGTAGAATCAACATAGTGAAAATGGCAGTCTTAGCAAAAGCAATCTACAGATTCAATGCACTTCCTATCAAAATCCCAACACAATTTTTACAGACATTGAAAGAACAATACTCAATTTCATTTGGAATAAAAGGAAATCCGAGATTGCCAAAACAAAAGAACCTCGGGAGGCATCACCATCCCCGACTTCAAATTATACTATAGAGTTACAGTAATGAAAACAGCTTGGTACTGGCATCAAAACAGATTTGTGGATCAGTGGAATTGAATTGAAGACCCTGACATTCACCCACACAGCTATGAACACCTGCTCTTTGACAAAGAGGCCCAAAATATTCAATGGCAGAAAGATAGTATCTTCAACAAATGGTGTTGGCATAACTGGATGGTAGTATGTAGAAAAACACAAATAGATCCAAACCTATCACCTTGCACAAAACTCAGTTTCAAGTGGATGAAGGACCTTAATAAACCTGGCTACATTAAACTTGATAGAAAAGAAAGTGGGAAATACTTCCTAAATATAACACCAGTAACACAGACACGAAGACCAACAATCAATTAGTGGGATCTCCTGAAGCTGAGAAGCTTCTGTAAAGCCAAGGACACAGTCAATAAGACAAAACGACAGCCTACAGAATGGGAAAAGATTTTTACCAACCTTACAAGCAACAGAAGATTGATCTTTAAAATATATAGATAACTCAAGAAACTAGAGCCCCAAACACTTAATAACCCAATTTTAAAAAATGGGGTTCAGAACTAAAAAGGGAATTCCCAGAATTACAAATGTATGAAAGGCACATGAAAAAGTGCTTAGCATCTTTAGCCATCAGAGAAATGCAAATCAAAACAACTTTGAGATACTACCTTACACCTGTCAGATTGGCTAAGATAAAAGAGACAGATGACAGCCTATGCTGGAGAGGTTGCAGAGCAAGGGGAACGCTGCTCCATTGTTGGTGGGAGTGTAAGCTTGTTCAGCCACTCTGGAATGCAGTATGGCGGTTTCTCAGAAAACTGGGAATCAATCTCCCCAAGGATCCAGCAATACCACTACTGGGCATATACCCTAAAGATGCACATTCGCACTCCTAAGGCATTAGCTCAACTATATTCATAGCAGCATTATTTGTAATAGCAAGAACCTGGAAACAGCCTAGATGCCCCTCAACTAAAGAATGGATTAACAAACTGTGGTACATCTACACAATGGAGTTCTACTCAGCATTTAACAACAACCAAAAAAAATGATATCCTAAAATTTGCAGACAAATGGATGGATTTGGAGAATATCCTCTTGAGTTAGGTATCACAAATCTAGAAAGATAAGCAGAGGATGTAGTCACTCATTAGAGGACTTCAAAAAAATATGTCATTGTTTACAAAGGTCAAGGCTAGAACATAGCTAAATGACACAGTGCCTCACTTCTGCATTGATGGCCTCTGGCAGACGTGTGTGTGAGGAAAGACTTATTTTCTTTAAAGGTCTGGCCACAAGGAGTTTAATTATGCTCCAGTAAGTAAATGAGCAGCATGAATGGGCATTTTTGCAAATGGGGAGATCATAAGAGTGGGCATGAATCATGAATCTGAGAGGACTGATAACTGAGTTTGATGGATGCATGATGTAAAAATCACCAAATAGTATATATATATATATATATATATATAGTATATACATATATATATTATATACATATATATGTGTGTATATATATATATATATATATATATATGAAGAGAGTGTCAAGATCATGAGGGGAAATCTTCAGAGACAGCTGACTCAAGCTCGTGGGAAATCACAAACTTTAGACTGATAGCTATGGAGTCTGCATGGGACTGCACTTGGTCCTCTATGTATGGGGGACAGTTGTGTAGCTTAGTCTGTTTGAGGGGCCACTGGCAGTGGGATCAGGATCTATCATGATGCACAAGCTGGCTTTTTGGAGCTCATTACCTATGGCAGGATACCTTGCACAGCCTTGATGTGGAAGGCAGGAGCTTGGCCCTGCCTCAACTGAATGTACCAGGTTTTGCTGACTCCCCATGGGGGAGGCCTTACCCTTTAGAAGAAGGGGGATAGAGTTTGGGTTGAGGGTGAAAACTGGAGGAGGGATGAGAAGGGGATTGGTGGTTGGTATGTAAAATGAATTTTAGAAAAGAAGAGAAAAAGAAGAAAGTCAACCCATATTTTCCAGACAGCTCTAGGAAAAGAAAACACAGAAACAGAATCTAGAAAAGGCTTACTTCTCTCCATTACACTTTCTGTTTCTTTTGTCAACTATCATTTTAACTATTCCTAAGTAGGAATATCTTCAACTGATATGAAAATTAATAACTCTGAAGACAAGATCAATTAGGTTACAACCATCACAGGTCACTATCATTAATCTAGTAGGTTCTTATATATGAGCCCCTTTCAACAATGATTTAGATATGAGAAACCAAAACAAAACAGACTAAATGCTCAGATAGAATTCTACTTCCTGTTTGGGTCTGGTTGCTTCTGTTGTTTGGATAATACAGCCTGGTAGGTCACTGTCACTCTTTGAGGCTGCATAACTACTGTGAACACCTGTGTAGTACCTGTCCTGGTTCTGGGGTAGTCAGATACAGGAAGTCACATAGCATCTTATCCATCAGTTAGTTAAGGTAAGACTGACAGAAGAGGCAGACATTGGGTAAAGTCATTTACCCAAAGGCAAGAGCTGACAGGCACTCATTCATTCTGAGAAGTCCTAAGACAAGCAGCTGAGGTCAGGAGCATATGTTGTAGCCAGAAATTTTCCTTTGTCTCACAGCCACTCATCTCCAAATAAACACACAGAGGATTATATTAATTATAAACTGTTGTGTCTATGGCTCAGGCTTCTTGCTGTCTAGGTCATGAATCTTAGCCAATTTCTATCAGTCTGTGCTTTGCCATGCGGCTCATGGCTCACCTGTGTAATGTCTCACTCCCCTGGCAGCTGGCAGTGTCTGCTGACTCTTCCTTTCTTCTCTGTCTGTCTCTGCTTGGATTTCCCTTCTGGCTATGAACTGTCTTACCATAAACCAAATTACTTCTTTATTGACCAGTGATAGGAACATATATTTACAGCATACAGAAAGACGTTTTGCACCAGTATGTATTTGTTATAAATAGTACTTTCTAGACAAGGTATCTCCAAAAGCACTGCATAAGTATCATTATTTACTTTGTTATGAAACCAACCCTCAGGTGACAAGGAGCTTCTGAAAACTAAATCTTATTAAATGCTGTTCACATTAATTTTGAAGATAAGGGTATATTGTTGAATCTGAACAAGTCTTACTAATGTATTCTGAGTGATAAATTGTACTAGACCCATAGTGGTCTTAGGGGACAACTGTTAACAAGATGTTTCTGTAAGTTACACAGCACTAGAACTTGAATACTTATCTTCCAAATGCTAATAGTGACATCCTGCTCACAGGTCATTCTGTGAGTTCAGGGCTCCTAACTATTGTTTATCCTGTACTCTGCATGAACTGTCTTACCTGGTTCCTTTCCTTAACAGACGGTAGATACTGTGTCATACATCACTGAGATAATCACTTCCTCCCAAAGATTTCTAGTGTCTCCAATGCCTGCAAATGTTTCTGCTTCCCTGTATCAGACTCTGCCTATTGAACTGCACCTGTCTCGTGGAATCATTGTTTCCCTAGTTTTTTTATTTTGGCCTTCTATATCAGATCATTACATAGGCAAGGATAATCATCTGTCTACATTGATAACCCCAGTGTTTTCTACAATGTCTGTTGCATTAAAAGAATACATTTTTAAATAAACGAACTGATAAGAGAAAATAGAAGAAACACAAACAGCTTTGGAGGTAATGAGGTTTTTCTCTGTTGTATTATAATGTTGGATACATGCCATTCTACTCCTGAAAATCCACAAAAGGCAGAATACTCAGAATGAACCTCGGTGTAACTGTAGACTTAGAGTGACACGATGTGATGCATTAGTGATACAGTCAATAGTACTCAGGCGAGGGGAGGTCTAGAGGACCATGTTTTCTGCGAGTCTAAAACTGATCTAAAATGTTGTCAATAGAAGCAAAACAAATAATTGGAATGTGGTTGAATGTCATTGATCTTAAAGAGGTTTTAAAACATTTATTCAGGAATAGAGAACATAGTCATTTGGCAAAACTACATTAAAAAATTAGTAATGTTATTTAACTACATTTGTTGTATTAAAAAAATTAAAGAAACACAAGGTATTCTCTCAATATTGCAATGGTAAAATGTAAGTGTGATATATGAGTGTCTCATTTGCTCCTTGAGTGAGTAACACAGCCCTATTGCAATGTACGAGCATATAGCAAGGCTATGACCCAAGGAACACCAGAGTCTAAAGAATGAATATCAGGCAAAAACTCAAGGATCTGATTCTATTATAAATGAACTCAACTAGTCTGTATAAAACTGTTCTCTGGGGATTCTCCAGAGTTTTGCCCCAAAAAAGACTTTATAATCACAGCCAATCTTTGTGAATTTTAAATGGAAGAACAAAATAAAACTGCTAATGAATCAAGTGGACTAAAGCATGAGAAAGAAAATAACAGGAATTACCATGATTAAATATGTCTCTTGGTATAACATAGTATCGGCCCCAAACTGAAAATATATCCTTTCTGTAATATATCCTTTGATAGGGCTCTGTGCATTATGGTTTAAGAGAAATGAAAAGAAGTTATCAATTCTGATAAATGTTATAATTTAATATTTCTTTTCCTAAAAAGTAATTTTACAAGCCTCGAAATATACATTAAAAGAATGATATATGTAGTTTTGTTACAGTTTAGTAAGATGTCACATTTGGAATAATAGTCTTCATTAAATTTATAGTCCATTTAGCACAAACACCATCTGTCCAACTCAGTATTTTTGCTTCTTAAAAAAAGAACCTGTGAAATGTCATCCATAAACCTGAAAACTTAAATAAAATTTAGATTTATAAGAAAAATAGAATTTACCAAACTTGACTGTTGCATGAATTCTATTTGGTCTTATAATAAAAACTCAGAGCCAGATTGACTCTTTAAGAAAAACCCTTATGAATAGACATGAAGCCGTTAAAGAATGGAGTCAGTAAAGTTTTCTTTCGAGGGAAATAACAGGCCCAAGTGATTTCATAGACAGTCAGTGAACAGGAATTTTAATTTGATATAAACTTTTAATTTATAGCAGAAGCATCCTGACAAAAACAAAATAAGGATAATAAAGCAAATGGAATATCATCAAAATCATGGATGTAGGTATGAAAATACTAAACAGATACTCAGAAGGCAAATACAATCAGCAGCCTTTCTTCAAGTCAAGATTACCCTAGAAATGCAGTGAAGACTTAGCAAATATACCACATTGGCAAAATAAATAAGATAGATTATGCAATCATTTCTGAGGACAGAGGAAAGCATTTGATGTAATACAATATTATAAGCCTGATGAATTTTAGCTCCTAGGAAAAGATGTCATAACTTAATAAGCATGTCTTTTAAAATATAGAACAAATCTTACACAGGGTACGTCTTAGCTAGAGTTTCTGCTGCTATGACAAAACATCATGGCCAAAAAGCAAGAAGAGGAGGAAAAGATTTGTTTGTCTGTATAAGCGCTGTTCATCCTCAGTGGAAGTCAAGACAGGAATGCAAACAGGGCGGGAACCTTGAAGCAGGAACTCATGAAGAGGCCATGGGCAGGGGGATGCTGCTTACTGACTTGCTCACCACCAGCCCAGGATTGGCTCCACCTATCATGAGCTGGGCCCTCCCACATCAACCACTAATTAAGAAAATGCCTTACAGACAGATATTATGCAGGTGTTTTCTAAATTGAGGCACCCTCCCTTCAGATAACTCTAGCTTGTATTAAATTATCATAAAACTAACCAGAAAATAGTTATAAAACATTAAAATTAATGTCTAAAACTTAGAAACAACCCTAAGGGAACTCTATAATCTCTTTTATCTCATTTTCCTGTAGAAGTACTAGCCAGCAAGATACAGCAAATAAGCAAAGTATCAGAATTGAAAAGATAAAATTAAAAGTGCTGTTACTGGAAAGTTAAGGTTGTTACACAGGAGACATTTTGCATACTAAATGGTCGTCCACTGAAGGAGATGAAGATTGATGCTAGTGTCTGGAGACTGAAAGGTAGTACATGAGAAATAAGAGTGCAATGGGAATGTGAAATATTGAAGGGTTAGATTAATTCAATCATCTAAGGATTTTAAATTATTTGAATAAATACAGAAATCAATTTCAAAGAATAAATGTATTTTCTATACCAATAGCAGAAAAATAGTCCATGTAATATACAAATAAATATTGTTTATCAAAACAATGGAAGAGCACACAACTATATATATTTTAAAGCATTTATAGAAAAGGCATACCTTCAATGAAAGCCATTAAAGAAGCTCTAATGACACACCACACTGGTAGAACGCCATCACAAGAATATTAATTCTAACATGATGATGGATAAATTAAGATCTTAATAAAAATCCCACAAATATTATGCATGGAAAATAAATTTACTTTAATTTTATACTTAGATACAAAATGTCAAGCATGAATAGGTAAGACATTCACAAAGGAGAAATATAAATGGAAAATGAGGAGAATTTATTTTCACATATTTAAAACTTACTCTAAGTTTTTAGTACTTAAAACAGTATGAATTTGTGATAGCAAATGATATAGAAGCCAATGAGTAGACTAGAAAATAAAAAACCAGAGACACATGACATGAGATCTCTATGGTACAGTTAGTACCATGGGGAAAGTGGTTGGATTATTTGATTGAAGATGATGGGTCAGCAAGAAACTTATTCTAGATGGGGAAAATAAAACATGGACTTCATATACACAGGACATAAACTCATTTCTGGAAGGGATTATTTCTAAAAACCAAAACTGAAAGCTTTTAGGAAAATTAGGTTATTTTTTTAAAACATAAACATTGGAGAGAAGAAATTCTTAAAATATAAAATGCCGACACTGCTGCTGTGGCACAAAGCTCTGCATGTCCAGAACATAGCTGGGAAGTAGCAGGAAAACAGCTAGGTCCCTTGGTCCTGGGCACACATCTCCAGTGGGAAGCACAGTCTGCACAGACCACAACTGGCTTGGTGGCTGCAGAGAAGCAGAGGCACAGCTGAGAGGTCAGAGGTCAGAAGGTGACTTCCGCACCTGAACCAGCCCTGAACAGCCACTCCACTGCTGCTCATGGGGAACACACACATAGTCTGCACAGAGCAGGACTGGTGTAATAGCAGCAATGAAGTCAAGGGCTTTGGAACTCAGACCCCTGTCCAGAGCAAAGGCAGAGGTGAGCAGATTCCAGCTCCTAGGTCACCCGCATGGAAAATCCTTCTTCAAGATCAGGGTCATAACCAAGGGTCTGATCTCAGACTCTTGCAAGCAGACAGGCCCTAGGCTTTAACTATGAGGGTTCTCCTCCAGCAACCCCAACAACAAGGGACCTTGCACAGCTGGGCCCCAACTCCAGAGTGAACTGCATCATCAGAGAAGGGCTGAGGCCTTTGAAACTCAGACCCTTGTCCAGAGCAGAGTCAGAGATCAAGCATACCCCTTGCTCACACCAGGCAGGAGACACACAAGCCCTCTAGCCACAACTGACTGGGAGCTGACTAACTGTGAACCATTAAAGCCATGGGCAGACGCCAGTGCAAAAATACATATAACAATATAAAGAACAACAAGGCAATACCAGAAGAAACTGTTGGTTCTACAACTACAAGACCTGAAAAAAAGCAATGAAGATGAAATAGAAGGAAACAACACCAAAAACAGCTTTATGAAGATTATTGAAGCCTTCAAAGAAGATATAAAAAAATTCTCTTAAAGAAATAGAAGAAAATACAAACAGAAATTAGAAGAGATGAATAAATTCTTGAAAGAAAACCAGGAAAACCAAAAAATGAAAGATACATTCCAGGAACTAAAAATTGAAATATAAGCAATAAAAAAGGCACAAAATGAAGCAAAGAGGAGAATAGGAAGTCTGAATAAAAGAGCTACAACTACAGATACAAGCATAACCAACAGAATCCAAGAGATGGAAGAGAGAATCTCTGGAGTGGAAGACTCAATAGCAGAAATAGATACATCAGTCAAAGCAAACACTAAAACAAAAAGGTCATCACCTAAAACATTTAGGAAATTTTGGGCACCATGAAAAGACCTAACCTGAGAATAATAGGAATAAAAGAAGGAGAAGAATACCAGCTCAAAGGCACAGATAATGTATTCAATAAAATCGTAGAAGAAACTTTCCAATCTTAAAGAAGGAAATGCCTATAAAGATACAAGAAGCTTACAGAACACCAAATAGATTTGACCCCCTCCCAAAAAAGTCTGCTTGCCATATAATAATCAAACCAAAAAACACACAGAACAAACATAAAATTTTAAGAGCTGCAAAAGAAAAGGGCCAAATTACCAACAAAGGCAGACCCATCAGAATAACACCTGACTATCCAATGGAAACAATGAAAGCAAGAAGGTCTTGGTCAGAAGTTATACAGACACTAAAAGAATATGACTGCCAACCTAGACTACTATACACAGCAAAATTATCAATCATCATAGATGGAGTAAACAAGATATTTCATGACAAAGTCAGACTTACACATTATCTATCTACAAATCCAGCCCTTCAGAAAGCATTAGAGGGAAAACTCCAACCTAAGGATCCCATATATATTCATGGAACCACAAACAATCAATAATCACAGAGAAATAAAGCCCAGAGGAAGAAAGTACATACAAGCTACCACCAAAAATGAGAGGAAATATCAATCAGTGGTAACTAATTTCCCTTAATATCAATGGACTCAATTCATCTATAAAAAGACAAACACTAACACAATGGATACAAAAATAGAAACCATCCTTCTACTTCATACAAGAAACATACCTCAACCACAAAGATAGACCCAGGCTCAGAGTAAAGGGTTAGGAGAAGATTTTTCCAATCAAATGGCCCTAAGAAACAAGCTAGGGTTGCCATCCTAATATCTAACAAAGTAGACTTCAAACTAAAATAAATTAAAAGAGACCAGGGTGTTCATTACTTATTCATCTCTGGAAAAATTGATCAAGAAGAGATCTCAATCTTGAATATCTATGCCTGTAATATAAGGGCACCTACCTATATAAAGAGAAAGACTACTAAGCTCAAATCCCACATCAGTTCTCACACCCTAATGGTGGGAGACTTCAATACCCCACACTTTGACCATTGGGTAGGTTAACCAGACAGAGACTCAAAAGAAAAATAAAGAGTTCAAAAGTGGTTATGATGCAAATGGATTTAATACATATTTCCAGAAGCTTTTATCCAAATGCAAAGGAATATACGTATTTCTCAGCACCACATGGAAACTTTCTCTAAAATTGGCCATATAATCGGTCGTAAAGCAAATATCAGTAGATACAAAAAATGGAAGTAATCCCTTGTATCATATTGGACCACCAGGGCCTAAAGTTAGAGTTCAACAACATCAAAAATCATAGAAAGCCTACCAACTTGTGGAAACTAAACATTACTCAGCTGAACCACCTCTGGGTCAAGGAAGAAATTAAGAAAGAAATCAAAGTCTTCCTAGAATTTAACGAAAATGAATCTACAATGTACACAAACTTGTGGGACACAATGAAAGCAGTCTTAAGAAAATTCATAGCACTAGATGCCTAAATGAAAAACCTAGAGAAATTCCACACTAGAGAATTGTCAGCACAGCTGAGAGCCTTAGAACAATTAGAAGCAAACTCACCTCAAAGGAGTAGACAACAGGAAATAATCAAATTTAGAGCTGAAATCAATATAACTGAAACAAAAAGAATAACACAAAGAATCAATGAATCAAAGAGTTGGTTCTTTGAGACAGTCAACAAGATAGATAAACCCTTACCCAAAAAGCAGAGAGAAAGTATCCAAATCAATAAAATTAGAAATGAAAAGGAGGACATAACAACAGACCCCCAGGAAATTCAGAGAATTATCAGATCCTTCTTTGAAAATCTATATGACACAAAAATGAAAAACCTAGAAGAAATGGACAGCCTTTTGGACAGGTACCATTTGCCAAAATTAAATGAAGATTAGATTAAAATACCTGAACAGTCCTTTAACCCTAAAGGGAATTGAGCTGTCATTAAAAGCCTCCCAAGTAAACAAAAAAGCCCAGGTGCAGAGTTCTACAAGACATTCAAAGAAGATCTAATACCAATACTCTTCAAACTGTTTCACACAGTAGAAACTGAAGGAATACTCTCAAACTCTTTTTATGAGGCCACAATTACCCTAATACCCAAGCCACTCAAAAACTCAACAAAGAAAGAGAATAACAGACCAATTTCCCTTGTGAATATTGATGCAAAAATTCTCAACAAAATTCTAGCAAATTGTATACAACAACATATAAATATATCATCCTCCATGATCAAGTAAGCTTCATCCAGGAAATGCAGGGATAGTTCAACATATGAAAAACTGTAAATGTCATCTATCATATAAACAAACTAAAGGAAAAAAACACATGATCATATCCTTAGACTCTGAAGGACCCTTTGACAAAATCCAACATTTCTTTATGATAAAAGTCCTGGAGAGATCAGGAAAACAGGGAAAATATCTAAAGATCATAAAGGCGATTTACAAAAAGCCAACATCAAACTTAATGGAGAAAAACTCAAGGCAATCCCACTAAAATCAGGAATTAGACAAGGATGCCCTCTCTCCCTTTATCTATTCAATATAGTTCTCAAAGTTTTAGCTAAAGCAATAAATAAGAGAACGAAAGGAGATAAAGGGGATACAAACTGGAAATGAAAAAGTGAAACTATCTCTATTTTCAGATGATATGATTGTATACACAAGTGATCAACAAAATTCTACTAGGGAACTTTTACAGCTGATAAACACCTTAAGCAATGTAGCAGGATACAAGATTAACTCAAAGAAATCAGTAGCCCTTCTATACACTAAAGACAAAAGAGTCGAAAAAGAAATAAGGGAAACATCACCCTTTATAATAGCTACAAAAAGCATTAAATACCTTGGAGTAACTATAACCAAAGAAGAAACAGATCTATTTGACAAAAAAATTAGATCATTAAAGAAAGAAATTGAAGAGGATATCAGAAAATGGAAAGATATCTCATGTTCCTGGATAGGTAGGATTAACTAATAAAAATGGCAATTCTACCAAAAGCAATCTACAGATTCAATGCACTTCCCATCAAAATTCCAACACATTTTTTTACAGACCTTGAAAGAACAATACTCAATTTCATTTGGAATAACAGGAAAGCCAGGATTTCCAAAACAATCTTGCTCAACAAACGGACTTCAGGAGGTATCATAGAGCTACAGTAGGAAAAACAGCCTGGTACTGGCATAAAAACAGACTTGTGGATCAATGGATTCAAACTGAAGATCCTGATAAAAACTCAAAAACCTATGAATAAATGATCTTTGACAGAGAGGCTCAAAATATTCAATGGAAAATAGATAGTATTTTTAACAAATGGTGTTGGCATAGCTGGATGGTAGTATATAGAAAAATTCAAATAAATCCAAGCCTATCACCCTGCACTAAACTCAAATCCAAGTGGATCAAAGACCTCAACATAAACCCAGCCACACTGAACTTGATAGAAAAGAAAGTGAGAAATACCCTCCAATGCATTGACACAGGTTACCACTTCCTAAATATAACACCAGTAGCACAGACACTATGAACAACAATCAATAAGTGGGACCTCCTGAAACTGAGAAGCTTCTGTAAGGCCAAGGACACAGTCAATAAGACAAAATGACAGCCTACAGAATGGGAAAAGATTTTTACCAACCCTACAAGTGACAGAGGACTGATCTCTAAAACATATAAAGAACTCAAAAACCTAGAGCCTAAAGCCTTGAATAACCCAATCAAAAAAATGGGGTTCAGAACTAAAAAGGAGATTTTCAGCAGAAGAATTACAAGTGGCTGAAAGGCACTTGAAAAAGTGCTCAACATCTTTAGCCATCAGATAAATGCAAATTAAAACAACTTTGAGATACTACCTGACACCTGTCAGATTGACTAAGATAAAAGACACAGATGACAGCCTATGCTGGAGAGGATGTGGAGCAAGGAGAATACTCCTTCATTGTTGGTGGGAGTGTAAGTTTGTTTAGCCACTCTGGAATTCAGTATGGTGGTTTCTCAGAAAACTGGGAATCATTCTCCCCAAGGATCCAGCAATACTACTAATGGATGTATACCCTAAAGATGCACATTTTCACTCCTAAGGCTTTAGCTCAACTATGTTCATAGCAGCATTATTCGTAATAGCAAGAACCTGGAAACAGCCTAGATACCCCTCAACTGAAGAATGCTGTGGTACATCTCTACAATGGAGTTCTACTCTGCAGTTAAAAAAAAAAAAAGATATCCATCCATTTGCCCGCAAATGGATGGATTTGGAGAATATCTTCCTGAGTTAGGTATCACAAATCTAGAAAGATAAGCAGAGGACGTAATCACTCATTAGTGGAGTTTAAACAAAAATCAAAGCACTCTGAAGCTGCAAACCACAACCACTGAACAACTTGGGATCTGAAACTCCTTGGACTGGCACCTAAGAGCTCATTCCCTCCAGAGGAACACCTGACCCAGTATTGCGATGAGGCAAGCAGATCTGCCTGGAGTGGATGATTAACTAAGCCACCTTGGGACCTTGGGACCTCCTGCCCTTGCTGGGAGGAGATAAAGTGATGGGGAGATGAGAGAGTGACTGGGAGGTGTGGGAGGGGGAAGGGAGTTTGAACATGGGCATACATGGATATAAAATTTGACTTTATTCATAATAATAAAAAATAAACAAAAAAACATAAAATGCCTTCCAAAAATAAATACTGAAAGTGACTGTATTAAAAAACAATTTAAAGGCAACATAAAAAATGCCAAGAACAAACCACAGACAATTTCTGAAGCAAATCTTACCTAGAAAGAAATATTTGAGCAACCTCATGGTGATGGATGGAAGAACCCTTTTATAGACAAGAAACACAAACACTCCATAAAACATCAAGCCATGTTGGATTTCATTAGAAATCAGCAATCTGCAAATTGCATTTATCATACTGGCAAAATTTCCTGCATTTGATAGTCAACAATAATTCTAATCCTTCCATTCCATGTTGATGGCTTTCCACCTTTGCTTGGTTAATTGCTCTAGCTGTACTTCCTGTAAAGACAAGACACAGCAAGGGCAACTGTCATTGTCTTGAGGTGGGTTCTGGCCCGGACTTGGAACCACTTCAAGACACAGCGTAGACACAGGGAGACATCTTCACAGCTCAGCACCCTCTGGGTTCTCAAGGTTTTCACTTACCTACAAAGTATATTTCTCAAAATACTACCAATTTATAAGTTTAAAATTATTTCTGAATGAAAAGTTCAACAATTAACTCAGTAATGAGGAACTTTGTGAAAAATGTCCAATCCCTGGAACTTGTCAGTAACTACAATTCTTAGCAGAACTTACCCTCTGTACCATTTTAGATTCATTCTGCCCTTGCCTCCTAGGGTTCATTGATGGTCATGGAGCTGTGCATTCCACTGCAATGTGCATCTTGGGCTCTGTCCTGAGTTTCTTGAACTTTCTCTCCCAATTCTAACTATGCTTTATTAAAACAACCCCCTACACTTCATATACAGAAAAATTGTAATCATTATGTGTCATTATGCTTCAGAATATAACTTTAACTAGGTAAAGGTGTGTTACATTTGTTTATGCTGCATCTGTCTCATGATGTAAGAATGTGTGTTTACTTATGTAAAATGTAAAGATGTATTGCATTTGCTTCACCTTGCTTGACAAAGGAACCTGATGATTCTAATAAGGAGCTGAAAGACCAATAACTAAGCAGAGAAAAGATAGTCAGGGCTGGCAGGCAGAAAGAATAATTAAGAGGAGAAATCTAGGCATGAGACAGAATAAAGGAAAGAAGAAGAGAGGAGAGAAAGAGAGGGACATGCCCTGAGCAAGAAGCCAGTTAGTAGATATACAGAAAGTTCAAAGCCCCAAGGCAAGAAGGAGATAAAAAGAAACAGGTTAATTTAAGTTAAAAGAGCTAGCCAGAAACAAGCCTAATGCAGGCCGAGCATTGATAACTAATAAGTCTTTATGTTATGATTTGGGAGCTTAGTTATTGGCCCAAAAGAACAAGCCTGATACACATATGTGAGAATATCACTCTAGTCTCCCCCTACCACAGCCTCAGGAGCAACTCTACAATTTTCAGATTAAATTTTGAAAGTTAAACCAAGAGTAACATTAGACTATAATTCATTAGGCAAAGATGAATTATTTCTATGTAGTTACAAAATTCCCTGGTATGTACAATAGACTATTTCTAAGACGGGCTACCATCAAGGCTGACGTCCACACTAGCAGGTCAGTCCCACAGCAAGGTAGACCTTGCCTCATCCACATCAGACCTTGACTGATCTCCAGCTACCCTGTGACAGGGTTCTTTCTGCCCAGGGTCCTTGCTCATAGACAAGAATGAAAAGTATCAGCATCTGTTCCAGTGAATCCATGAGTAACATTTGCTAAGTGGATCCCAATCAGACAGAAGATCAGTTCCCAGGGGCTGCCATAGCTGATTGTCACAAACTGGGTGCATAAGCCACTCACATCTCTCATGGTTCTCAAGGCCAGAAGTCCCAGCAGTTTTGTTATTAGGGCACAGAAAGTACTACACAATGGCCAGAAGCTCCAGAGACATCTGTTGCTTGCTTCTAAGCTTCTGATGTTGAGGAAGAATGCTCCTCCTGCTGGCACTTTGTGTCTTGTGACCGTAACACTCTGAACTTCTTGTGGTTAAATGGCCTTTTGTTTCCTTCTCATAAGGGTACATGCAGTTATATTTGGAATGATCTTTTGTCATAATAACCTTAATCTAGTACCTTCTGCAAAGGTTGGTTGTTGTCAAAAATTTAAATAAATAATATTTCCAGTCTCCAGGAAGTAGCACTTGGCCATCCTTACTGAGACATTGCTGAGCCAGTAACAATAGACAGATTGTAGATGCCATCATCAAAAAACAGAATAAAATTGCCTAAATTGGAAGATGTCCTTAAAAAGATGGATGGATATACACATGGTTATCTCTCTACAGTGAGATTTATTCAGCAGTGAAAAAGAAGCCATGGTAAAAGCATAGAAGAACCTGAGGTAAATGTTAATGAGTAGAAAAAGCCAAAATAAAAATACTATAATCCACATGACTCCCGCCATAAGAAATTAGAAAATTAAAAACAAATTCAATAAGAGATCAGTGGCTGGCTAGGGTTGGGGAGATGGGAAGTGTGAGGGAGGCAGGAGCAATTTTTAGAAAAGTAGCATTTCTGTGGATGTTCCTATAATCACTGATATGCATAGTTACACATGTCAAAACTCCTATAACAAGGGTGAACGCAAATATAAATACTTGACTTTAGTTTATAATATTGTCCCATATTTGTTTATGATAGCTGTAACAAGTGAACTATACAAATGCAAAATATTAACAGAAGGAAAGTTGGAGTGTAAAGACAGAGCATATTGGAACTCAAAACAGCTTTAAGAAATAAAGTTCATGAGATTTTAAAAAGAGAATTCACAATCTTCTCAGTGATAATCTTATGAACTCAGGTAAATCATCAAATTCAGATCTCAGTACAACATCCAAGTATAGTCACAACTCCTCCACACACACACTGTGTGTGTGAGTGTGTGTGTGTGTGTGTGTGTGTGTGTGTGTGTGTGTGTGTGTATGCCCATGCATGTGTACAGATTAGAGGATACTTTGGAAAGCCAGTTTTCTCTTTTCATCAGATGAGTTCTGAGTATTGAACTTGGGTCAACAGGCTTAGTGACAAACATTTTTACCCACTGAACCCTCATTTCATTGGCCTTTTCCCTGATTCTTATGGGACACTGTGTGGAAGGGGTACTTGTTATTATACGATATCATGAGAACAGAGACATGCTGTAACAAATCAAAATGTACAATCATTTATCAAACCACATAAGTTGTAAACAAACTGTCTTATAACTCTCATCTCATCTCTAAATATTCACTGAGAATGAGCAATAAAATATCTTTTTAAAATGAATCTTACGTTTTCATCCTAGCCTATCTCTGAGAGGGTATAAAATATAAGACAAGAAAAAGCCCAAAGGGAAATTTTTCTTTTTAAGGAATAAAAGTGGAAGAAAATGACTTGAGAAATCAAGAAATAATATCCTCAGCCCCCAAATAAATTGTCCTTCAAAAGCCCATTTTGTTCCAATTTAATATCAGAGAATTAAAGGAAAACACAGAGCAAGACATCCACAACAAACACCTCATTTTTCTATTTGCAGATGGGTGTCTAAATTGGAAATGCATAGATCACAGCCTGACTAACTAATGCCCACTGTCTGCCCGCTGTGACAGCACCTAATTAGCAGATAGAAAAAAAAATGTTTCAGAGGCATAGAAAACAATTCTTAAAATTAAGATAACTCTGTTCAATAAAACTTGACTAAATAGGGTTCTCTTGAACAATTTGTCCTGGAAAATTTATGCTACTTGTATTTCCACTGGTATTTAATCCAAGCCTTCAATTGCTTGTGTAATTTAAAATAGTTAAAGGGCTTGGGATGTATCAGTGATAGAGCACTTACTGAGCGGGAGTAAGTCTTTGGATGTGAGCCCCAGGACACAGAAAGGGGTCACAGACCTACATGTATTGGTCCACTGGAGCACTGCTGTGTCAGGCACTTCTGTGGTTTTGAGCTGTGTCTTGTCATCCACAAAGCAATGCTCAACACTGTGAAACGTTTACACAAATTCAGTAGCTCACTCCATCCTCAATCCAAATGAACACACCAGCTTGCAGTCTCCTCTAAGAATTTTGTGTACAAGTGGAGTCTCACACACTTTCTACACATCTAGACCAGATTTACATTCAAATAGGAGGGTTACACTACCTGCTATGGGTGAGTCTAACACTCTGTGCCCTCTGTCCTCAGTATGACCAATACCTTTGGAGAACCACAAATCCAAGAATACTTTTCCTTTCCTCTTTTAATACTGTGAGTTAATATGTGCATATTCCAAGTCTTTCCTTATGACCCGCTACACCTAGACAGAAGCAACAGGCTTTCTTGGACAGCCAGCCCCCAAATCATGTCATAAAGACTTATCATTAATTATGAATGCTCAGCCTTAGCTTAGGCTTGTTTCTAGACAGCTTTTTAAGAAAAACTTAAATTAAGACATTTCTGTTAATCATCTATGTACTATCTATTCTACTTTCCCGCTTCCCCCATGTCTGGCTATCAGGCCCCCAAGATGACTGGCTCCCCTTTTTTCATTGTCTGCCATCTCCACCTATCCCTCCTCTACTTAGCTATTAACCATTCAGCTTTTTATTAGACTAATCAGGTGCCTTAGGCAAGCAAGGTAAAATAGCAACACATCTTTACTTAAGCAAATACACCATAAACAAAAGCAACACATCTTTACATAGTTAAACAAATATTTAACATATATTCTGTAACATAAACAAATGCAACACATCATTGAACATATATTACATATTAAACATATATTTACATAGTTAAACAAATATTCTATTCCATAACAAACCACCAGCTGTTGTTTTTATCACTTGCTCATATACACAAAAGCAAGCCTTCCCACCATACAACTGGTCAACCACTTGGTTATTTAACACACCCCTATGTTATGCCAAGTTATGAGTAGTGATTCTTAAAACTCTCCTCTGTTCCTTCCATTATGTGCCAACATTCCTGGGAGAATCTGAAATAATTGAAGATTGTCCCTGTAGTGAGCTCTTGGCATTTCTTTAACAGAAAATATTCAGTTGTGTTGTATGGTTGATGGGAACACTGCAGCATGGGAATGTAAATATTCTCAGCTATTAACCCAGTCCCACATTCAGTGGGCAGAAGTGAGCCAGACAAGAGACCCTGTGAAGGGTTTCTTTTCTTCACCCTTACAGCATTTCATCAGCATGATGAATGATTACTGAGGGCCTTGCTATCTGCTCTAAAGGTGCCTTTCTTTGCTCAAGGGCTGGTTGTTTGGATTTTGGTCTTCACACATGTATACATGTTGGTGTTAGGCAGCCAGTTTCTGTCACTTAACTGCCATAGGCTTGGCTTCTTCTTGAAAGTATTTTCCCTATGTCTTTAAGCCAGCTTCCTTTCTAAGCAGTGAGGTCAGACCAGAAGACAAAACATACAAAGACCTCTCTTTACCCAGCATCTTTAACCATACATCCTTCTGTTTCCAATACTATTGCTACCTGCAGAGTCCTCCATGAACATCCCCTGTGTCCACATATCTTCCACCCAAATTCTCTCCTCAATAATTCTTATTGTTGTAGGAAGGAGGAACTGGCCTTAAATAATTTTAAGTAAGGGTTTGGGAATTTATATATACTGAAAATAAATTTTCTCATTGAGCAAAATTCTGTATGCCCTATGCTCTCAATTTCTAGAACTGAGTGTCTTTGCCCTGTGCCAGCACCATTCCAGTTTAACCATTGTAAGCAGCTATCAGAGTTTTCTTCTCTGCTGGCAAGTGGATTTCAGAGAGTATGACAGGAGCACTAATTTAAGGTAATCAAATATTACTGTATCAATCTGTGGTGGCTATTTGTTGTCAATTTGACTACATCTGAAATTAATTAAATAATGGAGGGGCACACCTTTGCAGGATTTTTGCTTAATCTGAAGTTGGAAGATCTACTTCTATTACAGTAAATTGGAAAGACACATCTTTAATCCGGGTCTTTCAGGGCCCTGCCTTCGGCTGGGAACCTATATAAAGATGTGAAAGATGAAAGCTTTTGCTCTTTGCTTGCTTGCACTCGCCTCACTAGCAAATCCATTTCTTCACTGGCATTAGAGGTAATTTCTTCAGATTCCAGTGACTAGATGAGACATTCAGCCTCTTGGACTGAACAATTACTGGCTTTTTGGACCTTCTGTTCATGGGCAGCTATTATATTATAAAGACCATAGCCTGTAAGCCATTCTAATAAATTCCATGCGGGGTGTGTGTGTGTGTGTGTGTGTGTGTGTGTGTGAGAGAGAGAGAGAGAGAGAGAGAGAGAGAGAGAGAGAGAGAGAGAGAGAGAGAGAGAGACTCATTCTACAAATTTTTGCTACTCTAAGGAACACTGACTAATATTCCATCTGTAGTCATCAGGCTGCTGGCCTCTTCCTAATATACAGAGTAGAAGCAATTTCTGTTGTTTGCTCATTTCTGTTCTCTAATACACAGCTATTGTTGGAAACACTTAAACCCAGGTATAAATGTGGAGAGAAAGAATACAGGGACCAGCATCATGAGAAACAACAAATACTGAGTGGTACCAGAAACCTGGGATGCCATTCATTTGTTGCTGTGACCCAGGGCATCACAACTTAGACCTTTGAAACACAGCACATCCTTGAAGCTGAGTGACTGTGAAAGCCCAGCTTTGTACTATTTTTAAATTGACATAAACATGAAAACTGTCAAAGTGTCCATCTGTGGCAGAATACATGAATTGTGCCTTCATAGACAAGAAAGCTACAACAATAAAAAAATACTGACATAATGCTGAGTAAAATACACCAGACTCAAAATCACTCATGGTGCAAAGATTGCACCATAATTGATTTACCACAAAGCTTACAGTAACAGCCAGGAAAACAGAAGAATTATAAGGTATGAAAGTTAATGTAATACAGGAGGCATTTTTCACTGAATCTCTGTATTTGACAGTTAATTCAGAAGTTCTTAGACTAACATTTTAAGTAGCTGTCTGTGTTAACATGGCATGGGCAATTAGAAGCTCAGATTCTCTGACACATATTACCCATTAACTCAAACATTAAGAAGAAATATGAAGAGAGACATCTTGGGTATGCAATCAAGTGGAATACTCTCAGATATGCCATCCTATGACAGAGTTTAACAAGTTTCTATATCTAAATTTTGTTTAAAAGGCTTTTATAACCTTGCCAGGAATGAGGGGAAGGGACTGGAAACAGAATGCCACCATTGGTGGCTGAGGGCTTCCAAGTCCCCACAGCACTAGCAATACTCAGTACCACCCAGTATCATAACAACTTTAATGTAGCAAAACTGATGTATAATCAACTGTATTTGGTGAATTAGTAAGTTTTGGATGTTACACATATAAAGTTACCATGATAATCACCAGATGGGCAGCAGAAGCGTCTCAGGAACATTCTAGTGGCCCTGTCCTGTCTCTCCATCAACAGTTCAGTCATCAGTGCTCTGGTCTTCCTTCTTTCTCATGATAACTTGGACTTTAGCATTCTGCATAAATGCTTAAATTGGGAGGGGGACTTTTGCTTTGAAGGCTTTTTCTTTTCCTGGGCAAGCTCACTGCCCCTCTCTGCACTGAGTTACATGCTCTGCAGTATTTAGTCTTCAAATGTTTGGGGATTTCCCAGACAGAGTTCCATGATCTGTTACTCAGTTCTACTATGATTATAAGACTTGAATGTTTTTAAATTTATTGAGACTTGTATCATGACCCAACATACAATCTATCTTGATGAATGCTCCACGTTTACTAATAGTGCCTTTAAAGCTGTTGTTAGCTTGAATGTTTTATAGATGTCCCCAGACCAAGTTGTTTAACAGGACAGAGCATTGCTTTGTGTTTTCCATTACATGTTGTCTGTGCTTTGGTTTCGAGTGTCTTAAAGTTCCAGTATTAGACACACCAACATCTAGCACTGGGACATCTTTAGATTGTTCCTTTTTCCCTGAAAGAAGGCCCCTTTCCTCTGTGGTAACAATTTTTCTCTGAAATCTGTTTGCCCGGTGGTCAATGCATCTTCCTTTGTGACCTACTGAGCTGGTCCGTCCTTCATTCTTCTACTTTTAATCTACTTCCACCGCTGTTTAAAGTGAGGTTTGGAGACAGGAAAAGGAGTGTTTGTTTTTATTTCCCCAATCTGACAACTTCTTAACTGGGATGTTTATACTATTCATATTTAAAATAATTATTAGTATTTGGGGTGCATATTGATCATCCTTTTAAAAGTATTTTTATTTCTATGTATATGTGTGTATCTCTGCATGGGTTTGCACAGAAGAATGTAGTGCCTGCAGAGGCCAGAAGAGGTCTTTGGACCCCCTGGCACTGGAGTTATGGGTGACATAAACTATTCAATGTGGATGGACACTGAGGACAACACAGATCTGCTAGAAGATCAAGAAGCGCTCCTACCACTGGGACATCTCCCAGCACCCGTATCCACCAACTTTCTACTTCTGTTTTCTTTGTCCATCTATCCCAGGGCCTCTTTTTCTTTGAAATAGATGGGATATTTCCTTGTCTGCACCTTGGGTCCTTTTGCTGGGTTATAATCCTTAACTCTGTTGTATTGTTTTAGTGGCTGCTTTAGTGTTACATAGTACATATCTTAAATCCATCAGACCTGCCTTCACGTGCTCTTCCACTGCAGCTTTCTGTAGGAATTTTGTGACATTATCTTTCATCTCTGCTCAGGTGTTTTCCCTTTTGTATGAACGCGACTTCCACACTTTTGATAAACCCTTGGTGCAATGTTATTACTTTTCCTTAAATAATCAGCTATCTTTTAAAGAAATTCACACAGAAGTAAAACATTTTTTCTGTCCTAATTTCATTTCCCATGGGTGTGAGAAGATACATATACAAAAGCTGTTTAGGAGAGAACAGGTCTGTTTACCTTCTGGTCCTGGGTTCCGAACCTTCACTGAGGGAAGTCACAGGCAGCAAGAACTTGGGGGACTTGGTCACATCATATCATAATCGGGAACAAAAAGATGAATGTGTGCTGGGTTGAGCTCAGCCCACTTTCTCTACTCTTCCACAGTTCAGGATCTCCTGCTGGAGGAATAATTAATGGTAAACAAGGCAGGAAGGCAGTCTTCCACAGACCCACTGGGTGTAGACAATCCCTCAGGGCCACTTTATTCCCAGGTGATGCTAGATTGTGTCATTGATAATTAAAACTGGCCATCACAGGTGTTTGTTTTAGTTACTATTTCTGGCGTTGTTACTTAAGGCATCATTTCCTCTCTGCTTCAAAGACGAATGCTTTTGTCCTGCAAGTTTTCTACTAGTAAATTATTTCTGGGGTGGTTTTTTTTGTTGTTTTATTTTTTGTATAAGAAAGTTTTGGGGAATATTTTCATTACTATCTACAACTAAGGTACAGTGTTTCCTTTTGCTTACTGCAGATCTAACGTCAGTCTTCTCCACTTCTTGTTTCTGAAAGAATCTCCTGTAGTAACTGCTGCTGATTTTCCCAATATGTATGTCTTTGTGTTACTGACTTTTAAAGCTTCTCTTCATCACTGACATTGCACATTCATTTGGACATGTCTCAGTGAGTACCTCTGTTTCTAATGCTAGAAATCGAGCATCTTGACATTTCAACCCAGAAAACACTGAATTCCCTCTGGGATATCTTTCCACATTGTGGCTGGCGAATGTTCTGCCCCAGTAGAAGAGTTCACCACAAGGCTCCCCTCTAACCTCTGTATTTCAGAAGTCATTATCCTTTCTTTCAAAGTTTCTTGACAATCATTTGCTCATGTGCTTTGTCTAAATTTTATATTGTTTCCAGAAAGATAAACCCAGTCAGTCCCTGATCCTCTGTGACTGGAAGATGGCCTATCTTTATCCTTCATTGCAGCCTCTGGAGCTTTGGGATTGGAGGTGTGTGCTACTTTGCTGAGCTACACCTAAGTCTTCAACACCTTTTGTGACCTGTCTCTAACCACAGCATCAATTATTTCACATAGTTAATTCATCTCCCTATCCCATTTATTTAATGCGCTTGTCCATCCTCCATTTAATGACATATTTTACATATTCATTTATTACCTATGTGGAGCTCTACAGGGTTGCCTTTCCCTTTTTGATCTACCAGTCAATTTCTATGTTGTATCAGTATCGCCGTATTTTTTATTACACTGTCTTGGAGTGTTTTTTCTATCTTAATATTTAATCAGTATTAAGAACTGTAAACAAATTCAGGAAGCCATGCCATCTTGGTTTGGTTTGTTTTTATTGTTTTTTGTTTTTCTTTTTTCTATTGCCATGAGGAAGACACCATAAGCAAGGAAACTTAAAGAATGAAGAGTCCATAGGTGACTTATAGTTTCAGAGAGTGTGTCCATGGCCATGATGGCAGAGAGCATGGCTGCAGGCAGGCAGGCGGGACAAGCATACATGGCCTATAACGTTAGCCATGACCTGTCGTTCTATACTGAATTATGGCAGAACAGGGAAAGTTGTCTTGTTCCTATGCTGAAAGAACTGCACTTGAGTTTCTCCATTAAATATATATATATATATATACATATATATATATATATAATTTTAATGAACACCACTAATGAAGATTCCTTTTATTTTTAATGCATTCATTTCCTTATTGTGAATAGTTTACACTATATTAAGTGTACTTTGAGGTCAGTGCAGTGATGGTTACCTTTCCCTGTTAATACATTAATGTGGCAAATAGGAGCTTTTCTGATGTGAAATAGTCTTGATCAGTGTATTGAAGCCTGTTTGTCCTTGACGTTGTCTGGTTCACACTATTGAATTCTGCTAATAAATTCTCGTGCTATAAGTCTATAATTTTCCTATGTTTCTCATGATTTGGAAATAAGAGATTCATTAGCTTCATCACAGAAAAGAGCAACTTAGCTTTTTTTTTCTTTTTTAATTTACCAGACTAATTTAAATGGTAAAAAAAAAATTGTTTTTAGCTTAAAAATTAATAAAAAAAATCTAGGCTTGAGGCATTTTAACAACTCCATCTGTTGCACACTTGCTGGTCAGCTTCCTTTCTTCCTCCCTCCCACCTTTTTTTCTGCGTTGGTGATGATGTTTCCTGAAAAGCCCTCCAAGAACACAAGTCTGTAATTCCACATGATAGATGCAAAGAAAAGCCAGGCTTCAGGTCTCCTTGGGAATAACAGCGTAACTAAACCATGTCCCAGTTAATTCAGTAGAGACACCAGAGTCACCATCTCAAGCCTCCTGGTGGACACCCAAAGGTTGTAATTAGCTCTGACATTTGTAAAGACTTGCAGGACCCTGCTCAGCCCAGCTGTGGCACCTACAGCTGATTGGGAGAGAGCACATATTGGGTTTTAGATTATTGCTCTTCCTATACCTATAATATAGTGTATTAGTTCTATTACTGGAACAGATAAAAATATAACAATAAAAGGGCTGGTAGAACCTTTAGCCCCTGGTCATTTTGTCTTCAATGCTTTTAAGCTTATGATGAGATATGCATCATGGCAAGAAATGCATGATAGCAAAGTTGTTCATGTAATGGCCCTTCAAGGGTAAGTGCAGAATGATGGGAAGCTATTCCATGGGCACTACCCTCTGAAGCTTTTATTGCCTCCCAGTATTACTTTGCTAGAAATCAGGGCTTTAACATGAGTCTTTTGGAAGCACTTCAAACTCAATCTATAGTATGCAGCATATTCAATTTATTTATCCATTTAGAATTAGTTTCTCTCTTCCCTATGCTCTACAGCTCTTTTGTTCTGGATAGCTTAACACTGCCTTCTCCTGGCTTAGCTTTCTATTTTAAGAAAGTAGGGATATCTTAGTTTATTCCTTGTCTGTTTTCAGTGTTAAGAATTTAACTTGGGGCCTTATACAAACTAGGCAGGCGCTCTACTGTTTCCTGCTACAGCAGGAGGCATGAACCTGGGAGAGTGAGGCCGAAAGATGAGGTAGACTAGTCTCATGCATAGTCAAACCAACTATACTCTGAGGGTTAAGAAGAGTTGCCTGAATAGTGTATAATCATAAGGACAAGCCACACCTGGCAAAACTATGTTTTTCCATAGAGGCATATGGGTGACAGCTGATATAAATAAACTCATTTGTATCCGCTACACCTGGGAGGAACACAAAAACCCATTCCAAGAGCAAATCTGTGTTTTTGGAGAAACTGAGGTCATAAAACCCTTGTCTTGTTTTGTTAAGAGTTTACTCACAAGCTCTCAGAAGTCGGCTAGCATGACTACATCCTTGGACATGTTCTGACACTCCACCACAGTCTACATCCCAGTCCCTCCCCTAGATCACTTTTCATGAATTGTTATTGCTAAAATTCAGCAGCATCCCTCCAAATTCTGAAATATTTCTTGACTTTCCTTTTTACTTTGACAGTGGCTATGGGACCAAGCAGAGAAGACACCAAGTACTTCCACGGCTGCTTCTAAATTTTAGCTATATTCATAACACTGCCACTCAAGTAAGTACAGAATGTAAGTAAAAAAATAATCTCCCTTTAAACCTGACAGAGTACTGAATTCCAGCTAGTATCTGCCCACGTGGTAGCTTGGTTTTGTCTCCTTAATGTATTTGCCCTCAGAAAAGTAGGCTAGGCTTTTAACTCTCCAGGCCCACTCCCTGTGACACATTTCCTCCAGCAAGGCCATGCCACTTAAACCTCCTCAAAAGCACCACTCACCAGAGACCGGCTGTTTAAATGCCAGAGACTATACAAAGTATGGCCTTTCTTTTTTCCCAAACGTAAGGCTGAAATTTTCTGAAAATTTCACAAGTGAGACTATAAAGTTCGTATATAGGAAAAACTTGTCTTAACTTCCTGTGCAGCCCTGTAACTATGATTCTGTTTTGCTTGTCTGTTTTGAATATCAATCATATTGTCAGTAGTCAAGGTAAGAGTATTTTTTTTTTTGCCCAGTGGCTAACTTTTGTTACAAAGAAGGTCAACTCATATGGAGGAGTTTTTTCATTGGTTTTTTTTTTTTTTTTGATATCTATAATCTTCTCTGAAGTGGATTGGTGCTGCCAGGAGCAGATGTCTTCATTGTCAAAAAATAATAACTTATGTTTTTGAGATTTTTTTGTATTTTATGGATCTCTGAAGTGCTTGAAGAAGACTTGTCTATCTAAAATATATTTGATCTTGAAAACATATCTAATATGACTATAAGTTTGATTGTAATGTCTAATTATTAACTTGCATTTTTTATATCTTAATTAATTGGTAATAACTTTTGGACTAGTAATTTGTATTATATTGTATAATATCTTGAACAAATGGGAATATATGTATAGTGACAAAATTAATTTTAACTTATATTAATATATGTAATTTGTATATAGTATATTAAAAATTAAATTTAATGTAAAATATTTAAGGTTAATAATTTTTTAAAGTAGATTTAATAATCTATCTTTATATCTAATCAGCCTGTAATTCTATCCAAGTCACACTGGGAGGCAGCCTATGATTCATTTATTAAAAAACAAAATGAAAAAGAAACACAAAAAACAGGAGGATTTGTCTGTCAGAAAGCCTTTGGACAATATAACTTCAGAAACCACCATTATAGTGTATCTGTGCTCCTGAGACACCCAAGTGTGATTGGCTTGAAAGTGTAAACCAAACTTGGGTCCATATTGTCCTTTCCTTAAGTACCTATTGCTATTATTATTATTAATGCCTATCTAAAGCCACATTAGATCTCTTCTTGGGCTGATGAGATAGCTTAGCAGTTAAAGTGCTAACCACCAAGCCAAGAGGCCTCAGTTCAACCCTCATGGCAGGAAAAAAAAAAAAACAAAACCTGACTCCTTCAAGTTTCCCTCTGAATTCCCCACAGGTGTTATGGCATGTGAGAGCATGCACACACAAATAAGAAAATAAAAATAAATAATTGATATATGTGATAAAAGTTTAAATCTCTTCTTGGAAGACTGGAGAGATGACTCAGTGGTTAATAATACTAGTTGCTCTTGCAGAGTACCCAGGTTTCATTCCCAGCACCTATATCATGGTTTCCAGCCATCTGCAACCTCAGCTCTTGGTGATCCAACAGTCATGCACATGGTATGCACACATGCATGCAAGCAGAATATTTACCCACATACAGTAAAATAAATAATTCTTTAAAACAAAACAAAACAAAAACTTTCCTTGGGCCAGGTGTTGTGACAGATATTTTTAATCCGAGCTCTTAGAGGGCCTCTGCAAGGCCTCTTAGAGGGAAGAGCTCTGTGAGCTCAATTCCAGCCAGCTCTACATGGAGAAACATATCAACTCCAGCTTTGCTTTATGCTAGGTCATCTTGAAATTCCTTTCTGCAGTACA
Organism: Sigmodon hispidus; assembly: GCA_004025045.1. Taxonomy (NCBI): domain Eukaryota; kingdom Metazoa; phylum Chordata; class Mammalia; order Rodentia; family Cricetidae; genus Sigmodon; species Sigmodon hispidus. Next base: position 233,893 of record PVIH01001073.1, on the reverse strand, counting down.
GTCAGGAATCTTGGCTTCTGAACATAGGTCCCTGGAAAGAACTCAGCCTGTGTCTGTGACTCCCTCTCTCACTGTTTCTGATAAAGCCAGCCAGACTGGGATTGTTTTGTTTTGCATCTGGACTGACATAGGCATTGTATAAGAAAACTAAAAAACTGTGAGAAAAATCCCTCTGAGTCATTAGGTCAAGCCTTGGGCTCCTGTGTGCATGAGGTACAACAGCATTTGAGTGTGAATGATGAAGCCCTGATTTGTATACAGAGATAGGAAATGAAGGCCATGTAGTCGGGTTCTAGTTGGCTCAAGTTGTACCTTTTCAAGACATCTTTGAAGAGTGAGTTACCAACAATTGTGATTAGTAGACTGTTCAGGAAAAAAAGACCAGTAAATAGATGTAGATTAAAATGTGGCAGATACAAGCATAGCTTTCTTACATTAAAAGAGACATTTAATGTAAGAAATAAAGGTATATGATGTGCTATGTAGAGAATGCAAATCATGTAAGTAGGCAGGTAAGCTTCAGAGTTAGGCAAAAAGCTAAATTTTCAGATTTGAGTATAAATTTCACAGGACCCTGGGATGGACACTCAGTCGGGATTCCGGCCTTGTACTCCTGAAAATTCTTGTAGGAAGGAACCGCGTACTCACCCGTGTGACACAGGCACAAGGCGCTTCACAAGTTTCCTAATTTAATGTTAATTAAATGTTAGTTCCTTCTTTAAATCCACCTCCACAGTAACATTTGGACTGGTATTTGCATTAAGGGGCGCCATAGCCTCGCCAGCTTGACAACCAAACTAGTCATCACAGTCACCAGGGTGATGGTTCTCAGAGGCCCTGTCTACTCAGAGACACTGAATTGTTTTGCAGCACTATGTAATTGCCTTGAATTGACCTTCATTCCAGAAGAAAAAAATTAAATTTTTCTCTAAATGCAGGTCCATTCTTCATTTAGCACTCAGCTGCCCACCCTATCATTCCGTCACCATTGGCTGCCCTTGCCCTATTTTATCAGATCCACGTGCAATGTGCTGGTGTTTGCCTCCTCTTTTTAAGGTCTTTATTTTTCACTGCATTAATGTGTCATGTTTAAGGTCTTTGGTCATTTCTTTAATGTAATGGTGGGGAAACGCTGGTGTGATTATAATGACAGGACTTAAACTTCCTACCATATGAAGGGAAGAGCATTACACACTCTTCTCATTTTTCCAGCCCTGTTTCCAGCAGTGTGAGAACTGCTTTTTAACTAGAACACATTACACTCAGAAGGAAAAAAATGTATTTCCACTTGGTATAGAAGTATTATAAAAACTCAAAGAGAATGAAGAGGGATGGAAGGAGATGAACTGAGAAGCAGCTCATATGGAAAAAACACATGACAAAACAATAAAACACCCTAATATCTGGCTCTGGGTTTTTATTAAGAACATGTAGGATTCATGCTACATCTGGCACCCAACATGGGGCATGAACCCATACTTCTGAGATTAAGAGTCTCATGTTCTACCAACTGAGCTAGACTCAGAGCGCATCCAGTCTGAGAATTCTGAAAGACAGGATCTATCCCTTTAGGCTGAGGAGTTGGTGAGGTGAGACATGATAGTGGCATTCTCCTTTGTCTCCCTGATCTTTCAGCATTTATCCCTGATATCTGGCTCCATGTTTTTAGTAAAACCAATCAGAATTCATGCTACAATAAAAGAAGATGCAAAGTCATGGAGGCAGCACTAAAAGTTCCCTCTTGGTCCTTCTAGAGCATTCTCAGATCTTCTAGAGCATTTTCCTGATCATCTAAAGAATTATTGGACCTTCCAGAGCATACTCACATTGACCACAGTATTCCCAGATGGTCCAGAGCACTCCTGAACCTTCTAGAGCATTCTCAGACCTGTCAGAGCACTCTCAGTTGATTCAAAGCATTATTAGACCTTATAGACCATTCCTGGATTGTCCAGAGCAATCTTGGATTGTTCAGTAATCATTACCAGGCATTGCAATCTCCAAACTCAGCTATATTCCAGAGAGTTCTAGGATTAGCTATCACTTCCAAACAAGATAAGAGAATCCTTAAACTGTTACAGTTATAAAATAAATACAATGGGCAGATCAGTGTCTTACTTAGCCATCAGCAGAGAAGCTTCCTCTGCAGTGCAAGGGAGCTAATACAGACCCACAGATGGACAATGAGCAGAGAGTGAGAGATTTTAGAATGCTCAGTCCTAAATGAAATGTCTTCATCAAATCCTTCTCACAGCTCAGGGGAAATGTGAAAAAGAGGAACAATTGTAAGAGCTAGAGGGGATGGAAGACACCAAGGAAATGATGCCTTCTAGACAGAGAAGTATTAACATCTGAACTCACAGAGCATGCACAGGACCCGCATGGATCTAGGCCAGGTGAAATTCCTAACCCAGTGACTATCTTCAATTGACAACTGCTCACACACACAAAAATTAGATGATCAACAAAAAAGGAACTCAGTGGTATCTTTGAAGATTTTTTTTTAATCTCATGTTTTGGTTTTTACTGGTATTTTGCTTATAGTTATAGTTTCTGGTTTTGTGTTTTTATGAAGTATGTGTATGTATTTGTTTTTCATGGTATTGTTTTTGTTTGTTTGCCTGTTTTTAAAGAGAGAAAGAAGACATGGAATTGTATGGATGTGAAAAAAGGAAGAATCTGGGAGGAGGCTAAGAAGAGGAAATCATAATCAGAATATGGTATATAAAAATATTTTTACTAAAATAAAATTGATACAGGGATGACAAGGCCACTGCTAACAGGTAGAATCTTTAATCAGTAGGATGGGTGCTTTTTTATACATTTCCTAGAGTATTATATTTTTAGCCAACAAATGGTGTTCTCCTGGAATTACTATAAAATCATTTCAGTGACCTAAACCCTCTCCCCACCTCTCTCTCATCTTTATGTCTATGTGCTTCTTTCTCATATGTCTATAAGTATTCATTCCAAGTCTATAAGCATCCTATGCTCACTATATAATTTTTGGAAGAAATATTGAACTATCAATATGTCAGGTCACCTATGATATCAAAACATTTTTCCATGTACACAGAGAGATGGCAAATGAAGGCAAAAAGTAGGTCATGAGCTAGATTTTAATACTTTTACTCACTTTCATTTTCACTAATATACAAAAGCATAAGAAATGCCATATTGATGGTTTGGTACTTACAATGTTCCACACATACATGCCTTTCATATTTAAATCAAACACCTCTGTCCTTAAACATTTATCATTCCTTTGTGGTACAAAAGGAATATCCAGAACATTCTTGTCATCTGAAGTCATTTTTCTGTGTAATACCTCTCCTGAGCTTCCTGCTTCAGCTGTGTCTTAGTTCCCGTTCCCTGGCCTTCCTATTCCTCCTGTTCTTTTTTCTAGCCTCTGGTATCCATTGCTGGACTCTAAGCTGTCAGTTGAGATCCATGTGTGTGTAAGATTACTCAGTATATGATGTTCAGCCCCTGGTGTACTTCACTTAATACAACCATCTCCAGTTTCATCTATCTTCCTAAAAGCAACTTCATACTTTTTAATGACCAAATAATATTTCCTTGTGCATATGATCACTAGTTTGTTTGTATTGTTTTTTGTCTTTTTTTTACCCATCATTCAACCCATCATTCATAGGCGCAGGTTCTTCCCAGCACTATGGTGAACAGTGAGGGTATAAACATGTGAGTGCACGTATTTCTTCAACATACTGATTCCACGTCTTGTGAGTTTAAGCCCAGTGATGGAATTGACAGATCTTAAAGTCGTTGTATTTTTTCATTCTTGAGGAATCTCAAGTTTTCTATAATTTACATCCCCATCAATGACGTGCTAGGGTTTCCTCCACACCCTCAACAGCTTTGCTCTCTGCACACCTTTCAGATGAGCCGGTTTTACCGTGCAGAGGTGATACCTCATTGCGGTCTGCATTGTCACTTCTCTGCTAATAAGTTACATTGATCATATTTTCATATGTCTAGAGACATTCCAATATTTTCTTTCGAGAAATATATTCTTAAATCTATTGCTTACTTTTATTAGTTTTTTTAAGAGCCATATTAGGTTTATTAAAGGAATGAGTAGGGGAGAAGAGAGAGGGAGAGAGCATAGGGAGCAGAGAGGAAGAGAAAAGAACAATAGCTTTTATTGTTCTTGTTATTACTGAGTTTTGGGAGTTCCTTATATTATAGATATCAATTGCTTGCCAGATGTTTATGTTGCAAATATTTTCTCCCATTCTGTTTCTTCATGTTGCCGAGTATTTGATTATTAGCTCATTTAAAGTAATAGAGACTTTGGCCCAGAGGTCAAGGGACAATGACTCATATGGACCCTCCAGTAGTTGATCAGCCAGAATTTGGGCATAAACAGGACTCCAAACATTGTCTTCATGGAGAATCACCAGCTGCCTTCCACCCAAGATGAAAAGTTGTTCCTATACTGAACTACATCAGAGAGCACTCTTCTGTCGGCAGATGCTTAGTCAGATCTGGTCCAGCACCAGGCACTGCTACCCTGGGATCAAGTCTGAGGCAGAAGGTCAATGCTGAGCCAAAGCATCTACCTAGAAGTTGCCAACATTCAAATTTCTGCATCATCAAAGGAGATGCATTGTCCAAGCTCCTTGATAAACAAACTATTCATTCCAGGAATTATAAGGCAAGTATGAAAAAAGTCCTTCCAGTCAGTAACTGATTGTGCCTCTCTTACTCAGGTAGTGTTTCTAATTAGGCAACCTGTGAAACACAGTAGACTTTCATTAAATAAAATGAAATAAGAAATGAAATACAGAATAGTACTGTTCCAACTGCCATTCACTGGTTTCCCAGAAATTAGCCTTTGCAAGGCTTAAAAAAAAGTTAACTTTGTTTGTGCTGCAAATTAGAATGTTCCCAAGAATACTTCCTTCTACCTTCTGAAGTCTGGAGAAGTTGACAAAGGGGTAGCTGTCTCTGCAGCAGTGGTGACCAGCAATAGACAAAAGCATCCTCCACAGAAGACCCCCCTCCAAACTGAGTGCAAGGGGAGCACAGAATACACCCTAGGATCCCTTGCCACAGCATTCCTTAACCCAATCAATGGCAATACTTATTCTAGACAATGATCTATAATTACGGGATGCTTGTGTGTTGTAAGGTATTTAACAGTACCCCCTGGGTTTAATCACTTGGAGTCTGTAATATGGTTCTCTAACCATGGCAAATAAAAATGCTTTCAGACTTTGCCAAGTGTCCTGAGGCAGCAGAAAGCTCTGTGCTGCCTGGAAAACAGGCACTGAAGGACTGTCAGTGAAATGGGCCACCTACAACAGGGTTTCTCAGAAAATAGAAGCTTGGATAAGAACATTGTCATCACAAAGCCAGGTTCAAAATGGAGGGAGTATGAAAGACATCTTTTGAAGATCAAGAAGACAAGCAGAAACAGAAAACTAGGAGTCAATTCTTCTAGTATACAAATACAAAAGGAAGAGATTTTTAACCATGAAAGTCATCTGGGTACAATGACTCATGCCTTTAATCCAAGCACAAGCAAGATTGAGGCAAGTGGAACACTACAAATTTGAGGCCAGCCTGAGTGGAATAGCTGGGTCTTGAGGTAGGTCGATTCCCAATTTTCTGAGAACTCACCATATTGATTTCCAAAGTGACTGTACATGTCTACCAACACTGGAGTAGTATTCCCCTTGCTGTAGATCCTCACAAGCAGGAAAAGTTGCTTGTGTTTTTAATCTTAGCAATTCTGACAGGTATAAAATGGAATATCAGAGTTATTTTGATTTGCATTTCCCTGATGACTAAAGATGTGCTTATTAGCCATTTGAATTTCTTCTGTTGAGAATTCCCTGTTTAGATCTGTACCCCACTTTTAGAAATTGGATTATTTGGGTTTTTTGTCTGGTTTCTTGAATTCTTTATATATTTTGGATATTAGCCCTCTGTCATATGTTGGGCTGGTAAAAATCTTTTCCCATTCTGTAGGCTGATATTTTGTCCTATTGACAATGTCCTTTGCCTTACAGAAGCTTTTCCATTTCATGAGGTCCCACTTAATAATTTTTGATCTTAGTACCTATGCTATTGATGTTCTATTCAGAAAGTATCTCCTGTCCCAATGGGTTCAAGGCTATTCCCCATTTTCTCTTCTATCAAGTTCAGTGTATCTGGTTTTGTGTTGAAGTCTTAGATTGATCCACTTGGATCTGAGTTTTATACAGGGTGATAGATATGGATCACTTTGTATTGCCAACATCCAATTAGAACAGCTCCATTTGTTAAAGATGCTTTCTTAAAAAACAACAAAAAATGACTTCTTTGTCAAAAACCAATTGTTCTTAGGTGTGTGGATTTATGTCTGGGTTTTTAATTCATTCCATTGATCAACCAGTCTGTTCTTATGCCAATACTATGTGGTTTTTATTACTATAACTCTGTAGTACAGCTTAAAATTAGGGGTGGTAATACCTCCTGAAGTTCTTTTATTGAATAGGATTGTTGTAGCTACCCTGATTTTTTTTGTTTTTACATATGAAAGTGATCATTGTTCTTTCAAGTTCTACAAAGAATTGATGAAGATTGCATTGAAACTGTAGATGGCTTTTGCTAACATGACCATGTTGATTCTACCTATCTTATGGACATAGGAGATCTTTCCATCTTCTGATATCCTCTTCAATTTCCTTCTTCAAAGACTTGAAATTTTTGTCAAATAAGTCTCTCACTTGCTTGGTTAGAGTTACAACAGAATACATTTTATAATTTGTGGCTATTGTGAAGGTGTTGTTTTCCCAGTGTCTTACTTGGTATTTTTGTCTTTTGTATATGAGAGGGCTACTAATTTTTTTGAATTAGTATTGTATTTAGCCACTTTACTGAAAGTGTTCATCAGCTGTAGGAGTTCCCTGGTAGAATTTTTGGGGTTGCTTATGTATACTATCATATCATCTATAAATAGCAACACTTGGACTTCTTCCTTTCCAAGTTATATCATCTTAATCTCCTTTTGCTGTCTTATTGTTCTACCTACAAATTCAAACACTATATTGAATAGATATAGCAAGAGTGGACAGCCTTGTCTTATTCCTGATTTTAGTAGAATTGCTTTGACTTTCTTTCCATTTAAGTTTATTTTGATTATAGACTTGCTATAAATTGCCTTTACTATGTTTAGGTATGTCACTTGTATGCCTGATCTCATGAAGACTTTTATCACAAAGGGGTGTTGTATTTTATCAAAGGCTTTTTAAGCATCCAATGAGATGATTCATGTGACTTTTTTTCCAGTTTGTTTATATGGTGAATTACATTGACAGTATTTGTATGTTGAACCATTCCTGCATCTCTGGGATAAAGGCTACTTGATAATGATAAATGATCTTTTTGGTATTTTCTTGGATTCTGTTTGAGAGTATTTTATTAGGTATTTTTACATCAATGTTCATTAGTGAAATTGGTCTATAATTCTCTTTCTTTGTTGAGTCTTTGTGTGGCTTGGGTATCAGGGTGACTGTGGCCTCATAAAATGAATTTGGCAATGGTCCTTCTGTTTCTGTTTTTATAGAATTGTTTGAGGAGTATTGGTATTATTATTTCAGACTTCTAGTAGAATTCTGTACTAAAACTGTCTGGCCCTGGGATTTTTTGTTTGTTTATTTTGGTTGAGAGATTTTTAATGACAGCTTTTTTTTGCTTAGGGGTTATAGGCCTATTTGAACTGTTTATCTGGTCTTGATTTAACTTTTGTAAGTTGTATCTATTAAGAAAATTGTCCATTTCTTTTAGATTTTCCAATTTTGTAAAGTACAATTTTTTGAAGTATGACACGATTCTCTGGATTTCCTCAGTGGTATGTCTCCTTTTTGTTTTTGGATTTTTTTTAATTTATATAGTCTGTCTGCCTTTAGATTAATTACTTTGGACAAGGGTTTGTCTATCTTGTTGATTTTTTTTCAAAGAACCAACTCTGTTTCATTGATTGTTTGTATTGTTCCTCTTGTTTCTCTTTTATTGATTTCAGTTCCCAGTTTGATTAGCTCCTGCTGTCTACTCCTCTTGGGCGCATATGCTTCCTTTTGTTCTAGAGCTTCCATGTGTACTGCTAAGTTGCTAGTACGAGATCAATCCAATTTTTTTATGTAGGCATTTAGTTCTATGAATTTTCCTCTTAGCACTGCATCCCATAAGTTTGGGTATGTTGTCCATTCATTTTTATTGAATTCTAGTAAGTCTTTAAATTCTTTATATCTGTCCTTACAAAGTAGTCATTCAGTAGAGGGTTGTTAAGTTTCCATGAATTTATAGACTTTCTATTGTTTCTGATATTGTTGAAATCTAGCTTTCATCCATGGTGGTCTGATAGGATGTAGGTGGGTATTTCAATTATCTTGTATCTGTTGAGACCTACTTTGTGACCAAGTATGTGGTCAATTTTGAAGAATGTTCTTTGAGATGCTGACAAGAAAGTGTATTCTTTTGTGCTTGGGTGAAATGTTCTGTAGGTATCTGTTAGATCCATTTGGTTTGTAGGTATCTGTTAGCTCCAATATTTCTCTAATTGGCTTTTGTCTGGATCATCTGTCTATTGGTGTGGGTGAACTATTAAAGTTTCCCACTACCAGTGTATGGGAGCCAATGTGATTTAAACTTTAATAGTGTTTCCTTTACAAATGTGGGCAGCCTTGAGTTTGGGGCATAGATATTAAGATTTGAAAAATAATCTTGTTTGAGTTTTTTCTTTGAGTATAAAGTATCTTTCTCTATAGCTTTTAATTAACTTTGGTTTGAAGTCTATTATGCTAGATATTAGAACAGCTACACCAGCTTGTTTCTTAGGTCTATTTGCTTGGAAGATCTTTTTCTAACATTTTACTCTGAAGTAATGTATATCTTTGATATTGAAATGTGTTTTTTGGATACAGCAGAAAGATGGATCTTGTTTTCCCACCAATTCTGTTAGCCTGTGTCTTTCTATTGATGTATTGAGTCCATTGATATTGAGAGATATCAGTGACCAATGATTGTTAATTTCTGTTATTTAGTCATAGTTGTTGGTGGTGGTTGTGTGTGTGTGTGTGTGTTTCCCTTCTTAGGGTCTTGCTGATGTGAGATTATTTATTGCCTATATTTTTTGTGGATGTAGTTAACCTCTTTGGATTGGAGTTTTCCCTCTAGTACCTTCTATAAGGTTGAATTTGTGTATTGATATTATTTAAATTTGATTTTTATCATGGAGTATTTTGGTTTTTTTCATCTATGGTAATTAAAAGTTATATTAAAATTTTAAAATTAAATTAAAAATTAAAAGACCACATCTGTGGTCTCTTAGAGTCTGCAGCACATCTGTCCAGACCCTTTTGGCTTTTAGAGTCTCCACTATGAAGTCAGGTGAAATTCTAGCAATTGTATAATGTTAGCTTGTACGTGTTACTGGCCCTTTTCTTCTGCAGCTTTTAATATTCTTTCTTTCTTTCGTGTGCTTAGTGAAGGGACATTGCCCACTCAAGCATAAGGCTCTGGCTGGCCTGGCCCTTCTCCCTCACTTCCTCCGCCTTTCTAAAAACCTGTTAGATTCCATTTCTAAGGCTAGCCAGCAAGGTTATTTGGTCACTTCCTCTTCCTGAGGCAGGCTATTAAAGTCCAGCAATCCTAATTAAGATGTCTAATTAAAATTAAACACCGCATCCTAACAGGGAGTTTTCCCTTTCCCTTTATACACTGGCATTTCCCTGTATGCCAGGCTTGTCTCCTCGCTGTCCCAGCATCCTCTGTCCCTCTGGGACAGATACTCCTGCCCCTTACCCCTGTCCCTCCACCTCCTCCCTCATCCTCTGTCGCCTTTACAACAGCATCCCACTGTGACTTTTCTTTCCCATCTTATGGTGGTGGGTGTGGCTTGTGCCTAACCCCGTGTCTGGAAGAGAACCCCACTGTGCAGGAGTTCCTGTCACTTAGTGTTTTGATTATTCTATGGTGAAGGGCCCCATTGCAATTTAAAAATGAAGGAAAACAAACTGACAGCTGTTGCTTCTTGTAAACTGTCTTATGAACAAGATTGAAATGTCAGATTCACTTAGGACTCCAGCCTAGAAATGGTTCTGAGGAGGAAACTCTTGATAGGAATGCATAGCATTTAAACACACAGTGAAGCAAGTGACGCAATTCATACCAAAATCAGGTCCAAGAGCACCTTGCTACAGACACAACAGTAAGAAAACTAGATGTGGATGCGACATGCGTGGGGCAACAAAAACAGAATTTCAGGTCAGGCAACAAAACCATGGCTGAGGGTGGAACGCAGGCATCATTCTCAAAAACTCTCACTAGGAGTTTAACCACATGCATTTGTTCAAGACTTGAAGGGGAAGCCACAGGGTTCAATACAGAGAGCAAGTCTTCCCTATGTGATTCCTGCTCCAGATCAGAACCTTCCTTATTAGAACAATCTTGTCCTAATTACATAAGCCTCATGTAGGCACTGAGGGAAGTAATAGGGGAATGGAAACAAGCATTTTTAAAGGCCATTTTTAAAAAAATATATGCAAAGCTTAAACAAATAAAGACTACATTTCTCCCAAAACTATTCATGAAAACAATAGGCCCTGAAATCCATTATTCTTTTCCGAGTGAGATAGAGTACTTCTGTAGTACATGGCTCCAGGGCTGTGAGGACTCTGTCATCTGCATCCTGTTGATTTTCTTACAGATTTCAGAACCGGCTCAGAGATTGCTAAGTAGAAAGAAACAGCAGCAACTCATTTTCATCTGGAAAAAGAAAGAAGATTGATATGAAGACAATACATAGTGTGCATGGCATTATAAACACTGATTATGAAGAGACAATTTGACTGTGAAGAGAAAGGCGGACATCCTCTGCTATGTAAATGGACAAAGTCTTATCCAAACACTCAGAAACTTGAAATGACAGACTCTATTAGAAAAGCAGAAGGAAAGTTATGACCTTCCAAATGTCTCTTCTCCTTGTGTGTGCACATGGGCAGTGCTGGGCAGGGTCTTCCTAGGAGGGCTTCACCACTGAGCCACCATCCAAACCCCTACTCTCCCTTTCTTAGAACACACTCATTATATTTTAAGGTCAAGGTGGCTTAAAACAGTCTGTGCTCATATTACAGACATACATCTTATTTGAGACTTAGAAATGTTTGAAAAAATTACTTTCTTTATTAAAGATTTTAAAAATCCTACTGAATAAAAATATACCAAAACTGACATCATCAATTTAAGAGATAAGATTGAAAGCTTCAAGCACCTGAAAATGTCTATAGCAGCAGCAGAGAACTTAGCTATATGTCTTATACCCTTTATTAGGTGGCCCACTGTAGGGCCCAGCATGACCCTACCCTGCTTTCTGAGCCATGAGGCAAAGCCTGTGGATTGCTGGCTGTGCATTCTGTGCTTAACACCTAGCTACAATAAGTTTCTGGTTTCCTACCTATGGGAGTTAGAACAGCTAAGTCTAGGTTAGAACAGGTGAGTTTAAGTCAGAGCAGATGAGTCTAAGTTGTTTACATAAGTCAATAATTTTCCAGCCACCCTGGAAGTTCCCACCAGTGCTCTGCCCCAGGGTATGTAAGACTGATCTCGAGTCTCAATAAACTGGCATTCAGCATTCTCCCTGCATGAATGACCCAGGAGTCTGTGTGTCTGTATATCTTCAGTCTTCAGGCCTGTGACTGACTCATCGATGCCCCTGTAGTGTGAGTGTTACAGCCCATAGCACAGGAAAAAAAAAAAGTCAGAGGTAGACCTGAGAAGCCCTTTAAATGGTGACTCTTCTGAAAGGCATATACTTCTCTTTTCCCTGCCTCCTTCTACAAGGAATTCATGATTATGGGAGCCTCATTATGACTGGAGAAAGATGCTGAGGATGAAGCCACAAACTGAAAACCTTTGCTCTTGTTACCACCTAGCTCAAAACTGGCTAATTCTCTCAGGGAACAAGCAGGGTTTTGAGGTCTCATCTGTTGGCAGTTGTTGGCACTGCCATTTGGGTGCAAGAACTAGAAGAGCTGATGAACATCTGAGTCCATGGTACAGCCTGGAAGAATCAACACTGCTTTAACTGAACATCTGAGTCCGTGGTACAGCCTGGTAGAATCAACACTGCTTTAACTATGATAGAGCTGAAGACTCTATGCTGAGAAGACAGCTGAAGGACCCTGCTGAAGGACAGCGTGATTCCTCTTCCCTGAACTATATTAACAAAGTTTATTACAGTATTTTATAACAAAAAAGTTTGTATTTCTGAATTTACATCTACAGTTGAAGGTAGGGTCTGTGTGATGATGGGCTACCCACAGACATCAAAAGTGCAGGTAAGGAAATCTAGTGCCTTTACTAATTTGTGTTGCTGGAACAAAATGACAGACACAAGGTTCACTATTTTAAAAAGGAAGAGAAGAGTTTTCTAAGTCTATAGTTTTGGAGATTGAAAATCAAGGTGAAGATCTCTGTGGATTCTGGTTTAAGGAGGGTTTAATGAGTGCAGCGACCCTACAGGAAAGAGAATGCTCAGCAAGGCAGGCAGCCACCAATGGCTCAGCTTGTCTTCCAGAACAGTTTACCTGGAGGAGGTAAACTTCTCGCCAGTAAGAAGTGCTTGTACTGATCAAATTACCTTGCACCCAGCTCTGCCTCACACCTTAATCTAAGGACAAAGCACCCAGCACGTAAGACTCTTGGGAGCCACACTGAAGCCATATTCCAACCACAGCACTTAGACAAACTGGAGGTTCATAAATATCAAACATTTTTGTGTATCAAAAAAACCCAGTGAAAAGATAACTGTGAATCATCTCTCTGGTGAGAAAATAATACTCAAAGCATATATAGAGTTCCTACAATTCAACACACACACACAAGCATAAAAGCAAAAATCCCTCTAATTCAAAATGCACAAACCGGAGCTGCGAGCCTGTCAGTTTCAGCCTTTGGAGTCCTGGGTAGGAGTGTACTGACGTCAAGGACCACTCAAGCTAAAAGCAGAGCCCGGACTCAAAACAACAGTACAGTGTTTAAAAGACTTGAAAACTAGCATTTCTCTAGGTAAGCTATTCTGACCTTTAAGATTCTGAAACATGCTTCAGGCCACTGGTCAGTGAGATAAAAGTTAAAACCACATGCAGATCACTTTACATCCATTAGAATGGTCAATACAAGGAAGGGGGGAGGGAGGAAGGTGGGAAGGGAGGGAGGGAGAGGAAGACTGGAAGAATGAGGAGGAAGAGGGTAAGGGAAAGATGGAGGGAGGGGAAGGGAGGGAGGGAGGGAGGGAGGTTTGTGAGGCGGGGTGTGTGGAGTGAATGGACCCCAACCGAGTGGCTCCCTCCCAGGCCCAGGGTTAGGCACAGACCACACCCAAACCCCTGTATTCACAGAGAAGCCCTTTATTAAGCAGGAAAAAAAGTCAAAGTGGCTGTTTTCTGAGTCAGGCAGAAAAACAGCAGCAAATGACCTTGTAGGTGTAATTTTTAGGAGAAGGGAGGTCTGTGTTGGGAAGGGCTGGGCTGTGGTGGTCAAGGGTATAGAGGTAAGGGAGAGGAGGAAGGGGACAAGGGAAAGGCAGGGCTGCCTGTCCCAGAGGGACCGAGCATGGCCTCTGGACACAGCCGAGACACATGGGGAAATGACAGACTACAAAGGTAAAGCGGAAACCCTGTGTTGGGATGAGGTGTTTAATTTTAATTGGGCTGTTAATTAGGTGAGAAGCCAAAGGGGCTTCTGATTGCTGGACTTTTAACAGTCAGAAGGAGGATGTGGCCACATACAGAAAAGATCTTGGTGGTTAGCCTTAGGGATGTAATCTAAGAGGGTTTTATCAAGGCTGAGGGAATGGGGGAAGACCAAAGCCTGCCAGAGCCACACCCTCTAATGGACAAGTGTCCCTTCGTGGGAAAATAAAAATGCTTGTTAATTGCACGGGAAATACAATAATGCAGCCATTGCAAATAAACAAAATATGGAGTTTCTTCAAAAAACTAAACACTGAACTACTATAGACTTCAGAAAGCCTCGAAGCAAAGATTGGAGGTTCTAACTTTGTATAGTTAATGCCCTAAAGAGTATCAGCCTCTGCTCCATCCCCTTAAAGAGGAGGCCTCTGAGCCATCTCACTGTATACCCTCAATGAAAATTTTCATACCTCTCTCTCTCTCTCTCTCTCCCCCCCTCTCTCTCCCCTTCTTCCTTTCTTTTTCATGTTGTTTGTCCTTGTTTTGTTTTGTTTTAAGACAAGATTTCTCTCTGTAATAGCTCTAGGTGTCCTGGAATTAGCTTTGTAGACCAGGCTGACCTCAAACTCACAGAGATCTGTCTGCCTCTGCCTTCTGAGTGCTAGGGTTGAAAGTATGTACCATGACCATCTAGCCCACTTGGGGAGATTTTTATAGGGGATGTTTTTAGATCATGCCTCTGAGCTAGGACAGACTGGGAGAAGCTGACTGGGTTCTTTTGCCTTCCTCATGTACATTGCATCTCTGTGTTTATCATCAATTTGCTTTTGTTTTCCCATTGTAACAATGCTGGTTGAGAAGAAGCAAGCAAAAGAAATTGTTCCTGAGTCTAGAGCAACAGTATTCAGTTAGCCTAACTTCTCAGGGGTGGCTGAGGTTTGTCCTATTTGTTCCAAACACAACATCAAAAGTCCAGTCTATAGGAGATTTAGTGTGAGTCATGCTTGATCTAAGTTACCAGGAGCCCAAGTATAATGTGGTTCATTTTTTAATGATTCCTCCTCAGAATAAAAAAAAAAATTCAGGTCAGCCACATCAATTCATGTTTTCCCTGAGAAATTGAGTGAAATGAAGTTCTCCAACAGGGTAACAGTGTAAGGACCTAGTTCAAATAGTGGATGTTTAATGGGTAATATGGATTCACAAAGACTGCTCAATTAGAGTTAAGAGTCTAATGTCCTCAATGCCAGTGATGGTATTAATGTGTTGGTTAATTCATTCAAGCTAATTTCAGAGAGTGTGTAGTTGTTCCATTAAAGAATGAAAATAAAGCGACTTCCTCTTGGATTAATTTGACTAAGAATAAGCTCAAATCTGAATATCCCACTTCTCTGCCTTCCTTCCATCTGTCTGTGGTTTGTAAACTGTCTGTAAACTGTTACGTGCGTGCGTCAGTGCCTGAAGCCTAGGAGCTGTGCCTTGTTCTGCAATTACTGAAACACTGAAAACATGGCATGAATCCTTGTCTCAAAGGCACTGTTCAAATTGGCTGTGTCATTTTTTTAGTTTCATGAGATCCTTGCTGGGATCATTTTGAGAACTCCATTAAACCTGCAAATCTCAAAGTTGAAAGAAAAGAAACAAAAAGAAAATCAGCAAATAGGCTTTAAAAGGGGACAATTCCCACTTATATCCCCCAATTGCTAGATCCATACTCTCAGCCTACAGGAGAGCAGAGATGATTTGGTGTCTGCTTGTGTTGTGAGTATGGGGTAAATGCTCCTTGGGTGTGGCTCTGCTTCTTCCCCAGGATCACTGGCTGCACTAGACCAAGAGGGCGGAGGGAGCAGAAGCAGGGAACAGGCTGAGGACAGCTGTGGGTATGATGGAGACAGCCCTCTGGGAGATAGACTTCCGAGAAGCAGCTCAACTATATTCCAGGGTATACGAAATACATAGAACTGGGGAGCCTGGGGACAAACCTTAATTTTCATTTAGTCGCATGCTTCTACCACCAGACTTAGTGTGTGGCAGCAGGGTCCTGTAACAGAGCTCCTAACACAAGTCTCTCAGCAGGAGTCTGTGCCAAGGTCCAAGCTAAGGAGAAATCGGGCATCTGCCTAGAGACAGCTTTTAGATAAGGTCAGTCTTCCAGGCCCAGGGACATTGTCCAGATAAGGGCCTGCAGAGGCAGGAAGTTTTGCTGAGGAGAGAGCGAGCGAGTTTCCATGTTGCCAAGCTTTTGGAAAAAGCTGCCAGCCCATGAGCGACTGCAATCTCAACCAGCCAGCAATGCCTTCCAATATTTAAGGAGTCATTAAGAATCACTCCAACTCTTGTATGGAACTTACATTTAGAGAGGCTTACGAAAATTAATGAGTTTATTATGTTGTCAGATCCTAAAAATGGGATATATGGCTCATCATGCAGGAAGTCATGTGATGTATTGATCAGCACTCCCAAGTAATATATTCAGCCAAGCAGAAAGTGAGGATAGGGACCTCTGGGGAGATGCTTTTATTGGGATCATAAATACTTAAGCAAGTATACAAACACAAGAGAATTCACTGCTGTGTCTGAATGTGTCCAGGTCACAGATAAGGGAGGAGGACACAAGGACCTGTGACGGGAACCAGCGTCACCATGCTGGTTTCTTAATGAGGTGTTCGTAGCATATTTACAGAATGTTGATACAGTAAAAAAACAGGAGACTTTAAAATTTTCTCCTGTAGTACTGCATCGTAGATGTGGGAACCATGACATATCTGGCTAAAGATCTGGATGCTAGAATACAGACCAATGAGTACATCAGAGGTGTTTTTATGTTGGATTGTTTACCTACCTAGCTCAAAGAAATTGGGCAGAGCAATTTAACAACAGCACAGATTTTTAAAGCACTTCATTGGAGCTAGGAAGGTAAGTCCATCTCAAAAAGCATATGCACTTTGGTGAGGTCATGTGTTCTCTATCTGTGGTGAATGAGGCAGCTTATTCCTGGCTAAATCTGTCTGAAAGTAGTGACGTATCAAGGTTTAATGTTGCCCTGTACTCTTTATGAGATGGAGTCTCAACAGTAATTTAGGAAGGTGAAATCCAACCCTTCATCCCTGCCTCCTTGGTTACTTTGCACAAACTTATTGTACAAATCCTGGAGACTGGCATAGGATGGAGGCTGGCAGACACCCACAGGTGATATCATTTTGTTCAATTACTAAAAGCCTTGCCTACAGCTGAAGGCCTTTACTGGATGGAATTCACAAGGCACAAATATTTCCAATTAAATGTCTATTCTTGAAGACTAGAAAACAAACCTCTTCCATGTATCTCCTTGTCATCAATCATCCAGTCTGCTAAACCATTAAAAACCACCCACAGGGAACTGCCAAGCTTTAATGTGGCCCAGACTGAGCACACACTCAAATGCAATCTAAGTTCCGCCTACTTGGAGAATTTTCTCTCACATCAGTACTTCAGAACACTGGCTGCAGATACCTCCATCAGTGTCAGCAAATCATGCAACCATTCTTAAGCTAGGATTAAAGTTTATTCTGTCGCTGGTAAAAAATGATGGACCTGTCACACTAAACTCAGAGGTCTAAAATCAGGATCTCTGCTAGAAAGAATGAACTCAGGTAGGTAAGTCTCTGCAGGAAAAGACAAAAGAAACACAGCCACATCTCGATGTTCAGATTCCTCAGTAGACAGCAAGAATGACAAAAGATAGGCAAACTTTCTCCATGTCCCTGTACTCTTGACTAAGTTTTAATCAATCTTCTAAAGTCCTTGAAGCATGTACCTTATGGCTATACTAACACCCACCCCTTGAACATTTTATAACGTCAGGCCTTCTCTTTGTTCCCTGGAGACTCCACCGTGAACACCTTCCCACCAGCTCCAGAAAATACAAGCCTTCCTCTGTATAAGTGAACAAGAAGGCTTCAGGTGAACTCTTCCACCCTAACCCACCACAGTGCTATCAAACCATCTCTCTCTCCTACCCTCTGCCATTGGGTGAAGCTGCTGCTGCACACTATTTAACAATCATAAATTCACAAGGGACTGTCTAAGAAACCTCAAGCATAGCAAGAAGCCAAGGGCAGTGCAGGAGATAGCTGGAGCTTTCACATAGCTCTTGGAAGGGTACAAGCCCAGTTCTTTCCCTTTCATTTCTACTTGAAAACACGTTGCTATGATTTGCTCCCGAAGATGTGGGTGCTGTGGTGTGTGCCTAGCTTATGGCTCCACAGAGATGGTTAGTTTATTACAGAAATCTTAGACTTTCTTGTCATTTGTTATCCAGTGATTCCAGTCCTCTACTGAGGTCTAGATGTGATATCTGCTCCATAACTCTGCTGTGGATGCTTGCTAATCTTCCATATTTCTATTTTCCACAAATTTCTCAAATACCTTTAGACAAGCTGCTCCACTGTCTTAGTAAGGATTTTCTATTGCTATGAAGAGACACCATCACCATGGCAACTGATATAAAAAAAATTTAACTGAGGTAGCTTACAGTTTAGAGGTTCAGGCCATTATCACCATGACGGGGAACATGGCATCATGCAGGCAGGTATGGTGCTGAAGGCAGGTCACAGGAAGTCAGCTGGCTGTCACACTGAGGAAAGTTTGCACAAAAGAGAAGCCTGACTCATAGTGACACACTTCCTCCAATAAGGCCACACCTCCTAATAGTGCCACTCCCTTTGGGAACTATTTTCTTATGAACCACCACATTCTACTCCCTGGCCCCAAAGGCTTATAGCCGTATCATAATGCAAAAATGCATTCAGCCCAACTGCAAAAGTCCCCATATTCTATAAGAGTCTTGTTTCAAAGTCCAAAGTTTCTTCTGAGATGCATGGCAATCTCTTAACTGTAATCTCCCTATAAAAATCAAAATTAAAAAGCAGATAACATACTTCCAACATATCATGGCACAGGATACAAATTACCGTTCCAAAATATAGGGAAGAGAGTATAGTGAGGAAATATTGGGCCAAAGCAAAACCAAAAGCCACTTGGGCAAACTCTAAACTCTGCATCTCCATGTCTGATGTCAAAATGTTCTTCAAATCTCCCAATCCATTCAGGTTTGACTGTAGCATACTTCTTTCTGTTAGCAGTTTTCCTCAGCAGTTATCCCATGACTCTGGCATATCTAACATCTTGGGTTCTCCAAAGAGATCCAGGCTTCAACTTCACAGCTTCCTGAAATGGCTTTTCTACTAGATATCCATTCAAAGACACCTCTGACATTTCTGGCCTCAGGAGCTTTCTTCAGGTATGGAGGCAAATTTCAAAACATGTCTCTTCTATCCTTAACTCTACAGTCAGAACCATGTGGCCAAAGCTGCCAAGTTCTGTTGCTTGCTGGAGCTGGGACATGGCCCCTCATTCAATTAAATCTTCACTAACTTTCCATCTTCCACTGCCCTAAGCTTGGCTGTCCTGAAACTTGCTCAGTAGACCAGGCGTTCCTTAAACTCAGAGAGTTGTCAGCCTCTGCCTTCCCAGTGCTAGAGTCAAAGGTGTTCGCCATCATACTTGGCTATAAGCTTTTCTTTAGTTTTTCCCCACAAGTTGGAAATTCAGCTGGGAGGGATCTTGCCTTGAGGTCACCATTCCCTTTATTCTATTTCCTAATCCATTTATCTCCTAGAACACAGGATTTAGCTCCATTTCATTTCCTGGTGCTTTTCCTCAATTTACTTTTTTGCAATTTACCCTGTTCAGCTTGCTCCTTTTCATTATAAGTCTTCTTTAGAGTTACCACTAATATCTACACAACAGAGTCTATACTAGGCTGTTTAGAGATTTCTTCTGCCAACAAAATTAATCAAAAACTCTTCACTTGAGCTTCAGACAGGGCAAAGTGTAGCTACCAAAATATCACAAGGATGATTTGTAGGCAACATACTAAAATTCTTCACTGAAATCTCTTGAGTGAGTCTCCAATAGTTCAAATAACTCTTGACACCTCTGTCTTCCATGCTCCCACTAATATGGCCCATTAAGGAGGGCTTAAAGCATTTCACTGCTTTTATAACCCAAAGTCCAAATTCTAAAAACATGATCAGGCCTATCATATCAATACCCCACTCCTGGTACCAATTTCTGTTTTATTTAGGGTTTTCTATTGTTGTGAAGAAACATCATGATCAAAGCAACTCTTATTAATAAAACATTTAATTGGTATGGTTTACAGTTTCAGAGGTTCAGGCCATTATCATCATGATGGGGAGCATGGAAGCATGCAGTTAGATGTGGTGCTAGAGCCATGAGTGCTATATCTTTTAGGCAGCAGGAAGTTGACTATCTGTCAAACTACAGGAAGCTTGAGCAAAAGAGACCTCAAAGCCCATCCCTATAGTGATGCACTTCCTCCAACAAGGCCATGCCTCCTAATAGTGCCACTCCCCTTGGAGGCCTTTTTTTAAACAAACAAACAAACAAAAAACCAAACCATAAAACATGAATCGAAAGAAACCATTACCAGCACAAAAATTTCTCCTGCTGTCTTGCTGGTGGCCTACTATCAGCATCAGTGCCCTAAACACTTCAGTGTGATACCCATGACCCCAAACAAAAGCTTGCTTAGCTTTATTCTTGTTGATCAATAGTATAAGGTTATCCTGGTGAGTTCATATGTCAGCTTGACACAAGCTAGAGTCATCTGAGAGGAGGGACCTATATTAAGAAAACACCTTCGTAAGTTAGGGCTGTAGGCAGGCAATCCTGTAGGACAATTTCTTAATTAGTGATTGATGTGATAGGGCCCAGTCCATGATGAGTGGGGCCATCCTGTGCTGGTGGTCCTGGATGCTATAAAAATATAAACTGAGCAAGCATTGAGGAACAAGCCAGTAAGCAACACTCCTCCATGGCCTCTGCATCAGCTCTTGCCTCCAGATTTTTGTCCTAACTGCCTTTAATGATGGACTGTCATATAGAAGAATAAGTCAAATAAAGCCTTTCTTCCCCATCATGCTTTTGGTTATTGTGTTTTATCACAGCAGTATTCCCTATCTTATAAAGCCATTTTATAGTAAAGACAACTAGACTCATTCCTGTTTATGATTCAATTTATTTCTCAAAGATCAAGCTATGTTCCACGGTAACCTTAACTACAAATAATTTTTGTACTGCCTGCTCCAAGAAACATCAACCATGTTTTTATTTCAAAAAGTATAATAACTATATTACAATCCTACCTTGGTTTCAAGAAGTTATTTTGCCAACCTATGACTACCATTTTATAACCACCTGTGGTTATAACTATCCTGTTATGACCACCTGTGACTATAACTACCCTCTTATGATCACCTGTGGTTATAACTACTCTCTTATGATCACCTGTGGTTATAATTACCCTGTTATGACCACCCGTGGTCATAACTATCTTGTTATGGTCATCTGTGGTTATAACTACCTTGTTATGAGCACCTTGAAGCCATGCCTTTGTTTTAGGAGGCTGTTGATACTAATTTCTTATGCTTTTGTTCTGCTCTGGTAACCCCATCTTTTTTGCCTGCCAAATCCCCCATTTGGACACCCCTTCCCTTGAACTATAAAACCTTGTATTCCTTATGTCCAAACCTCCCTTAGGGGAGGCATCCCACATTTATAAATAAGGAAAACTTGTTTTAATTAACTACTTGCTTTAATTTGGCCATGATGATTTAGATTGTTGGTTTTTCTCCTCATATCTTTGAAGTTAACATTGCCTCAAAGTGATGAGCCTTGAAATCATAATCAGTCCTCAAAGTGGAAAAAAAAAAAAAAACAGGAGCATTCAATACAATATAATAGATGTCAGCTAAACATGGAGGAGCCTTAAAGGGAAGGAGAAACTTCCCTTTAAAACCTGGAGTGAGGCTTAAACTCTCACTAAGAGTAAGAATGAAGGCAGGCAGAGACAGCCACCGTGAGAAGTGATGGTGGAGAGGTCAGAGATGCTTCTTCGGGCATCAGTGTTCAGAGAACTTGCTTGAGCAAATTATTTCTGAGTAATCTTTAAACTAAATCCAAAAACAAAGAAAGCAGCATGTTAGAAGCCTTAAACCATCAAGATTCCCCTTAAAATCTAGAAAAGGGCTTTATTAACAATGAGAGTAAGAGAAAGGGAGGCGGAGGGGGGAGGGAGGGT